>JXCR01142719.1:0-45011 GCA_002079205.1 Phalaenopsis hybrid cultivar
AGGGTTATTTGGTTGAATGTTCTAAGAATATAGGAATCATATAGAAATATAAAGTAAACTATTCTTTTTAATAGTAAAGAAGTCGTTTCTTTAGATGAAACTTAAATGTAACCTTTTTTTTAAAATTTATTTACTCTGATAAATTTAAAAAACTCTCTCTATTTATCTCTTTGTTTGTAATCCTTCAAGGACCATGGTGAAATTGATGACAAAGAAGGTGATGTGTGCAAGAAAAGCAACATTGCTATGGGAAGCAATGCGAATGAGGGGAATGACACACACACACACACACACACACACACACATATATATATAACACTTTTATTTCTAAATGACACCAATGATATATGGAAGAAAATGTGCATTTTAGTGCTGAAACTAAATGTTGGCAATATTTTTATTTCATTTTGATACTATGGTTTTATATAAACATATCTAAGGATTTAAGTCTTAGATTTGTAAATATACATGATTCAATGATATGCATGGAAATCCTTACATTAAATTTATTTATTAAAATATTAAAAAACAAATATAGATTAACAAAATATAATAATTCTTCCAACTAAGCAACCTNCTTAGGAAACTCTTGGGAAAGCTCATCCATAACTTTAAAAGAACATTTTGGCCAAAANAGAAAATACACTTTTAGCCTTTGAAAAATTATAATTAACATAGAAAATAAGGAAAAAAATTCCAATGAGTCCCAAGTGCTTAGGAAGCAATTAGAAACATTTTAGACCAGTTTTATATATTTGTAATTTTTAATTATTTTTAATTAAAAAATGAGCTAAAAAATAAAGTATTTACTTTAATATAAATTTAATTTTTCCTAAATGTTCTTGATCACAAGGAACTAAGAAAACTACTTTTCATAATTTTACTAATTATATTTAATTTGATATAATTCTTTTAATACAAAAATGCTCATTTACTTAGAAAATCAACTTTAGTGATAAATATACTCCAAATTGATTCCAAAATTTTCTTGTGAGTTAATGTGATTATCCTTTACAATGTGGAATTAATTTTGTTAAATTTTTACTGATATTTTAATTAAGTTTTAAGCATTTAATTAACTATATAAAATACGAAATTACTTAAATCAATTTTTCTAGGATCCTCTAACAAGGGAAAACCTAAAAAAATTAATCCCATAATTTTTTTTATTTATATTCTAGTCTATTAAATTATTTTAAGCTAAAATTGACAACTAGGCTTGAAAATTAGGGTTTAAAAGCTAGAGATGCTCTCTGACCTTGAAAACATCAGAGAACATCTCTATTAACATGAAGAATCAACACCTAAAATTTTAAGTCATGGTGATTAATATTTATCTAATTAAAATTAAGATACCTCAGAAGGTATTTAATCAATTAGAAATAAAACCCAAGTCAACTAATTTGAATTTTTGTTTCACATGGTTCTCTTATGTTCACTACGGAAGAGAGTGTTTTTATTTTATTTTGATGATTTTTCTACACAAAGATATGGATTTTCAAAGTTATGTGAATTCAATAAATAAAAAATCCTTGAATTTCCTACTTATGCGAGTCAGCGCCACCTCAAGCTACGACGCTCCGAGCTTTCCACGCATCGTCGCACAACTGGACGCCGCCTTCCACCTCAGCTGCCATGTGACCCACTACTCTTGCTTCATATCCTCATATGGGGCGATCCCAGCCGTCCAACCGATACATACATGAGCCAATGAATCTCCATCATCGTCCTTGATCTTCCTAACCTGACAACCGTCCACTCTAAAATCTTTAGATCTCTCTCGATATTCAACCAAATCACATGGGTTTTGTTCTTACACCTTCATTTACTCAAGATAAATACATATATAAAGTTACAAGCTTATGAAATCAAACTTCTCTTCACAAAAGCACAAACAAAGCCAAACATTATGGTTTAAGGTTTATACCTGAGTCTGAGAGGGGAGACCTTAATCAGATGCTTGTGGAAGCTTCAGTGGAGTCTAATGAACTTCCTGGAAGTGTCCTTTTCCTCTGGTGAATAGCATAGGTATAAGTTGAATGAAATGATGATGCGACCTTGGTCAAGAACTAGGTTAGAGGGCTCAAAAGAGGGAGGGGGGGGGTTTAAGTGGGAATCTTCTTAGTTTGGTATGTGGAAGCTTTTGGAACAATTATTTTAAAGTCTTATGGAGCTTTGGGAAATGGCCAGAAATTGCCCTAGTTTTGAGCTCTGAAATTGAGCTCAAACTATGGGGAAGATGGCTGGAAGATTGTCGGCACTATTTTTGGTGTGGAGTTTGCCCGTAAGAAGCTGTCGGTCATCGGAATTGAAATCCCNCTATTTAAGTTTCAAATTTGATGGTCACTTTTAAAAATCAATTAAAAATATTAAATGATCTCCAAATGACTTGAAATTTTTATTGTGAGTACTCTGACTCATGAACCACAGTGGATAACAAAAATAAAATGATTTTGATCTTTATATTCTTCAAATTAAATGTTTTGAGAAAATTGATATTTGCTTCAAATAATAATATTTTTTATTTTTAAAAATTATGAAATTATTTCTTAAGACTAATCTGGCCATAGGGAACTCATATGAATTTTTATAGAATTTTCTAAGCTACATACAATTTTCTATAATTATTTGAATAGAAAATGCATAAAAACTTAGAAAATTAAGATCTTTATCTAGAGATCTTCTATGTCTTTGAAAAAATATTCAAATTGTTCACCTAAACAGAGGCTACAACATATAAAAATTTAGAGTCAAGGTGATAATTCAATATGAATGAAGAATGTAAAAACTCTTAACCCTAATTCATTTTTTAAAAATAATTTATGCATCAAATTAATGTGAAACTAATTCCACATGAATCTCCTCTGTTCNACTTAGTCCGCAATTCTAACCACTCCCTGTGGGATCGATATCTAGGACTCCATTAGAGCCATATATTACTTTAGCGATACGTATACTTGCGTTGATAAGTGTGACTTTACAATTATTGAATATTTATTACGCCCATATTTATCTTATATTTTAAGCATATAAAAAGTCCCTGTCACTAGAATTTAAGTTTGGCTGAATTTATTGATCAATTTGGCTTGGATAATTGTTATGAGGAGTTTTGAAAATAAATTGTGTAGTTTTGAATTAATTTGGAAGTTCAATTTAGTGGAATTTGTCCCATGACCAATTTTGGGGCATTTGGGTTAGAATTAGGTTTTGATTGGGCTAGGGTTTAGGTTAGACTCAATTAATGGTTCAAATTGGTCCAAGTTTTTATAATGAAGAGTTTTGGATATCAATTGGGTAGAAATTTTGGAGTTATGAGGTTCAATTTGATGGAATTTAAACTTTGGTGCAAATTTGGGGATTTTGTCCTAGGTTGGATTTGGGTGAGATTTATGGCTAGGCTAGGGCAAATTGAAAGTTCAATTTGGTCCAAAGAAATTTTATGAGGAATTTGGAATTTAAAATTGGGGAAATTGGATAGGTTAGGGGGTTAAATTTGGGGAAATTGGGTATATGGTTAAATTGGGCATTTTGGTTAGGCTTGGAATTTTTATTTGAAATTGGGTTCAATTGAGCTTCAACTTGGTTTCAATCAAACCTGGATATGATGGATTTGAGTTTAAAATTGAAATTGGGGAAATTTGGGATCAATTTGGTGGAAATTGGGGGTGAATTGGGGAAATTGGACCTTTAAGAGCAATTTGGGTATTTTGGTCAAAAGGGGTCAAATTGGTCAAATTGTACTCAATGGAGCAGTTCAAATTGATTTTGGAGACATTTGAAGTGTTTGAATATTTTCGAAAATTTTGAAATTTTTGGGGAATGAAGGGCATTTTGGTACTTTTGGCAATTTTTGGGGTATTTTAGGGATTTTGTAAATTTTGGGGTATTTTGGTCAATTTGAGTGATTTTGAATGGTTTGAAATGATTTTTGAAGAGATTTTGAGAATTTGGGTAATTTTGATAATTTTTGGAAAATTTATGGTTTAGGGGCAATTTGGTAGTTTTGAGAAAGTTTATGGGTAAAAGGCTAAAATTGGATGTTGAGGTAAAATTGGGGTTCAATAGGTTGCCAATCATGAAATTACCCTTCATGAGCCATGAGACCAAGGGAGACCCACTTTGGATCCTCCATGTGCTGGTCTTAGCCAAACTCTAGCCTAGGGCTAATGGTTTAGGGGACCATCCACATGAGTTTCCAAAAAGAGTAAGGGATGAACTAGGTATATTTTGTTAAGGGTTAAGGTTGTGAGTGCAAGTGAGGGGTACCAAGTGTTTGTGTGTGTGACATTGACCAAGACCACACTACTCAGGGTCAACCCTAAGGCCAAACAGTCCTGTGGGGACTCCTCTTGAGCTCCCCCATATTGACTCCACCTACTAAGTGCTAGAGGTTAGAACCAATGTGTGAAACTTCAAGCTGAGCAAAAAAGAGTTTTAGAATTTCTAAAGATGAGGGTGCCATCACTAGTTCTCTAGAAAAGTCAACAGGAAAGTCCTATTGCTAGATCCTAGGTTAAGGAAGAGACTAGATATCAACCAAAAGTGAGGTCAACAATAGTAAATATCAAAAATGGAAATCCAAGACCTGAAGTAGTACGTGCTTTCGCAGAAGAACTAATAACATCATAAATAAGAGAGCCCACATCTATTGGTTTCCTCTCTTGAATGCAGTAATTTAAAATTGCTCTTTCTCTAGTCACTTCACTTAAATGATTTGAAGGTAGAAGATGAGCAGAAATAAAATAATGCCGTGCTTTTGTTGTGAGATTGAGCTTGGAAGAAGAAAAAATTACCATACGATCATTATGAATCATCTAGGCTCCACAACCATCAGACAAATATGCCGCGATCTGATCCAACTCTTCCTCAGATGGAATGAACTATGAATAAAAACAATCAATCTCAGGTGGCAGACCATATATCACATTAATCCTTTCAACAGTAAACTCTACTCATCCTCAAACAAACACCTCGCAATCATCTACTTTAGGTAAGTTTGCATAAAATTCTCGAACCACAATGATGACAGTAATAACAATAAAATAACAAAAAATCTCCCATCGACGAGCCACATTAACATTCTCTATAGCTCCACCAGGTTTATAAAAACTTTGCTCAGTAATAAACTTTCTCAAAGAAGCAAATTTGTTGTAAAGAATTTGCACATTAACATTGACAAATTTGGCATGGTCATAGGATTTTTCCCCCCTTCCTCGCTTTGTCTTAGGAGACATACAAATTTCAAAATTAGGATAAGAGGCTTTCTACAAGTTTTTTTTAAGCTAACAAAGCATAGATACATGGATTTTTCACCACCAAATCAAATATTTTTGCATATTTTTAGTCTCCACTTAATGTATGAAAAATCCATGGTAAAATCGCAAAATAATTATGCCAAAAATGTAGATATAACATCGAGAAGATGAAATCCGATGTTTTTGAACCAAGAAACTTGAAGATTGGAGCTCTATAAAGCACCCTAGGGTTGGTTTTCACGAAAAATAGGAAGAAGAAGTAGCTTGGTTGTCAACAATGGCATGCGTTCGGTTTAATAGGTAAAAGTTTGGAGTTTCGACTTGTTCAGTTGAACTAATGCCTAAACGCGGGTTTTGGCGCTTAGGCGCCAGACCCAAAATTTTTCTTTCCTTGGGTTTTAAGTATATAACAACAAGGCTAAGCCTTTTAAATCAAAATTTCTCATTAATTTAACATCACACCTCATGTTTAGTGTTTCCCCAACATCTTCTATCTTCCAATTTTTAAATTCAAAATTAATTCCCACATTCAAACACTGGGTTTATGTAGACATAACTTTCATTAAAATTTCAAACAACAATACGATGTCACACACAAACACAATTAAGCAAATCAATACAAGCAAACTAACACACAATTAACAACAAGTTAAAGTTGCACACTTAACACACTTTTCTATAACACATCTCAAAACCTTTCTATACACTTTTCTCTGGATGAAGGCTAGGAAGTTTTATAGAGAAAACATGGAGAAAAATTGCTTTGGGGTGGTTTTCCCACATCCAAAAACTTTGGCGCTTAGGCACTGGTGCCTAGGTGCCAGCTTCACAGGACTTTGTCGCTTAGACACCAATTTTTGGTGCCTAGGCGCCAGTATCCCAGTGAATACTGATTCGCTTAATGTCAAATTTCTTCAATTTCCAATCATGTTTAATACCTTAAATAGTGTTTAAAATATGCTACTAAAGTAAAGGATAGTTGCGATAATAAAACAATAACAAACAAATCACACAAATAGATTATGGGTTGCCTCCCACAAAGCACTTAGTTTAACGTCGTCATCTCGACGTATCCAAATATTTACTCGAATAGACCCAACAAAGTTTCTTTATAATTTGGCTTGATTTCTCCAATGTAAGGCTTTAAACCTATGTTCATTTACTTTAATTATAAGTTCAGTTTTTGGATTTTAAATCTCCATAGCCCCATAAAAATAAACTTTTGTCACAATAACTGGCCCCATCCACCTGGACTTAAGTTTTCCGGGAAATAATTTCAATCGAGAATTGTATAATAGAACTTCTTGTCTAAGCTCAAAATTCTTCCTTAAAATCTTTCGATCATGCTAAATTTTTGTCTTTTCTTTATAAATTATAGCATTTTTGTAAGATTCATTCCTAATTTCCTCAAGATCATTTAATTGCAATAATCATTTTTCTCTAGCATCCTTCAAATTATAATTAAATTATTTTATCGCCCAATAAGCTTTGTGCTCTAACTCAACTAGTAAATGACAAGCTTTTCCAAATATGAGCCTATATAGAGACATTACTATAAGAGTTTTATAAGCAATTCTATAAGCCCATAATGCACAATCAAGTCTATCAGACCAATCAGCTTTTTTAGGATTTATAGTTTTCTCCAAAATTCTTTTGATTTCACGATTTGATACTTCTGCTAATCCATTAGTCCAAGGGTGATAAGCTGTAGCTATTTTGCGTTTAAACCCATATTTTCTAAGTAATGAGTCAATTCTTAAATTCTTAAAATGACTGCCCCCATCAGTAATGATTACTCTTGACATTCCAAATCTAGTAAAAATATTTTTGTTTAGAAATTTTGAAACACTCAGAGCATCACAGTGAGGCAAGGCTATTGCTTCAATTCATTTAGACAGATAATCCACAGCTAATAAGATATATAACTTTTTAGAAGATTGTACAAATGGTCCCATAAAATCTAAATGCCATAAATAAAAAATTTCAACTTCTAAAGTAAAATTTAGGAGCATTTCATCTCTTTTAGAAATATTGCATACTCTCTGACATCGATCACAAATTTTCACATAATTATTAACATCCTTAAACAATGTAGGTCAATAAAATCCAGTGTAAAATTTTAAATGCAGTCTTATCTATTCTTAAGTGTCACCCAAATTTAGATTTATGATATTTTTGTATAATTTCAAGGGTTTCATTAATTGGTACACATCTTCGAATGACTGAATCACAACATCTTTTATATAAATAATGGTCATTTCAAAAGTACGACCTTGCATCATACATAAATTTCTTTTTCTGGTGGCTTGTTAGTCCATAAGTTAGAATATTACTAAGTAGTTAACAATATCAACATACCACAATATATGCAAGTCAACAACAACATAGAGTTGTTCATAAGGAAAATTCTCATTTATGTTATCCTGAATGTTCTTTTCATTTCCATTTTCAAGTCTTGACAGATGATCAATAATTTGATTATCAGCTCCTTTCATATATACTAACTTAAAATCAAATTCTTGCAAAAGTAGGACCCATCAGATTTATCTTGATTTTGCATCCTTTTTTGACAGAAGATAATTAATTGTAGAATGATCACCATGCACATTGTATTTAGCTTCAAGTAATTAGATCTAAATTTATGAAAAACATATACTATTGCTAAAAACTCTTTTTAAGTTGTTATGTAATTAATTAGAGCTTCATTAAGAGTTTTGCCGGTATAATATATAACTTTAAAAATCTTTTCATATTTTTTTCCTAAAACAGCTCCAATAGCATAGTCACTTGCGTCACATATTAATTTAAATGGTTTTTCCCTGTTAGGTGAAATAATGATAGGTGCAGTAATTAACTTTTCCTTTAATAAATTTAAAGCTTTAGGACAATCATCACTAAACTTAAACTTAGTATTTTTTCCAAAAGATGACAAAGAGGTTTAACAATTTTAGAAAAGTTTTTAATATACCTCCTATAAAATCCAGCATGTCCTAGAAAACTTCTTACGATAGTTACTGAATTAGGAGGTTGTAATTCAATAATAATTTGAAATTTTGCTTCATCAACATCCATTCTATTTTTAGAAATTTTATTTCCCAATACAATCCCTCATGTGACCATAAATTGACATTTTTTCCAATTAAGAACTAAAGTTGTTCTTCACAGCATTTTAGAACCCTCGCTAAATGATCTAAGCATGAATCAAAAGAGGTTTCAAAAACAGAGAAATCATCTATAAACACTTTAATTCCTTTCTCAATTAGGTCACAAAAAATAGACATCATAAACCTTTGAAAAGTTGTAGGTGTGTTACATTAACCAAACTACATTCTTCTAAAAACAAAAGTCCCATATGGACTTGTAAATGTAGTCTTTTTTTGATGCTCTGGAGTAATCGGTATTTGGTGGTAACCAAAATATCCATCCAAAAAGTAAAGAGTATTCATGTTCTGCTAGTCTATTCAACATTTGGTCCAATAGAGGTAAAGGAAAGTGATCCTTCCTAGTGGCAGTAGTTAATTTTCCATAATCGATACAAATTTGCCATCCCGTGACCTGTCTTGTTGGAATTAATTCATTCTTTTCATTCACGACTATAGTTACTCCTCCTTTCTTGATAAAACAATGAATATGACTAACCCAAGCACTATCAGATATAGGATAAATAATGCCAACATCTAACAACTTAAAAATATATTTTTTTACCACTTCTTTCAACATAGGATTTAATCTCCTTTGAGGATCAGCCCTAGGTTTACTATTATCTTCCATTAAAATTTTGTGCATACAGATTGAAGGACTGATTCCTTTAATATCTGCTAATGTGTAAACAAAACTTTTTTAATAATTTCTTAATGTCTAAAAATAATTTTTTTCTGATCTTTAGTTAAATATGAGGATACTATAATAGGTAAAGTAGATGAATTTTCTAAGAATGCATACTTTAAATGTGTATGAAACACTTTCATCTCAAGTTCAGGAGGTTTTTTATTGAAGTGATTAGAGATTTACTATTTTCAGTAGTACCCAAAATCTCAAATTTTTCTTGAACATAAATTGAATCCTCAACATTTATCTTTAATGATTTTTCTTCAAAATCACATTCAAATTCACTATATATTCCTTCCTGATCTAATATCACTTCATTTTTTTCCTCATAAATGACTTCACATTTTTCTTGGTAATGTTTAGCATTCTTATAATCCATAATATTCATCTTACAACATTTTTCTTTAACAAGATACCTCATTGACTTTAGAACATTTAATGTTACTTCTTGGTAATTAACTCCCATGGTTAACTCTCCTTTCTGCACATTAATCATAGCAAGTCCGGTAGAAAGAAAAGGTCTCCCCAAAATAATAGGAATTTCATTATCTTCTTCCATATAGACCACAATGAAATCCACAGGAAAGATAAATTTATCCACTTTAACAAGTAGATCTTCTATAACCCCTTTAGGATAAGTAATAGATCGATCAACTAACTGAATGGTTACAATGGTGGGAGGAATCTCTCCCAAGTCTAACTTTCAAAAAATGGATAAAGGCATGAGATTAATGCTGGCTTCCAAATTGCATAAGGCTTTTCCATAAAATATCTCTCCAATTACATAGGGTATTGTGAAGCTATTGAGGTCTTTAAGCTTTTGAAGATGCTTCTTTTGAATGGTTGCACTAAATTCCTCACTCAGTGCAACAATCTCATAAGCTTCAAACTTCCTCTTCTTGTTTAATATATCTTTCATAAATTTGACATAACTCAACATTTGTTCCAAAGCTTCCACAAAAGAAAGATTGATTATAAGCTTCTTAAATATCTCAAAAATTTTTGAAAATTATTGATCAAGTTTTTGCTGTCTCAGTCTTTGAGGAAAAGAAGGCGGTGGTCTTTCTAAATCATTTTTAGTTGGAGAGACAGATCGTTTTGAGTCTTTGAAATTATTTTCTTTAGGTTCTTCAATCTCTATCTCAACTTCAATCTCTTTTTGACTTCCAACTTTTAATTCCTTTCCACTCCTAAGTTGAACATCTTTAATTTGTTCTTGTTCCATTCCTTTGTTTTTAGGATTTAATTCAGCATTACTAAGAAGTGTTCCCTGAGGTCTATTGCTAAGTGCGTTAGCAATTTGTCTCTGATGATTCTCAATATTTCTTATTGCAGCACTTTAACTTTGCATCAGATTACCCATTTGCAGAACTACTTCTTTTATAGAGAACTTTTTTTCCTTAACTTGTTGGTTATTAAGGCCAAGAGGATAAGAAGGTTGATAGTTAGAATTACCTTGATTGTTCTAGTTTCCTATTGGGTTCGCTTGATTGTTTCCCCATTACAGATTTACACCACCAGAATTATTCCAGTTAAAATTAGGGTGGTTTTTCCACCTGAGTTATAAAAGTTCAAATACGGGTTAGCAAATGTATGTAATGTTTCTAATGATTGAGAATCATTGGTTTTTCCTGATAAATTTTCTTCACTTGATTGAGGTATTTGAAAAAAATTCATAACATAATTATCTAACTTCTTAGATAATGCAACAACTTGAGCTACTAGGATGTTAAAAGCATCATTATCATGAATACTAGCCACTCTTTTTTGATTTACCCTTTCTGAGGGCTATTGAAAATTATTTGTGGTCATTTCTTCAATTAAGGTATGAGCTTCATTATATGATTTTGACATTAAAGATCTTCCAACAACAACATCAATTATAGATCTAAAGGATCCTATTAACCTATTCTAAAATATTTGAATAATTAATCAGTTAGGTAAAACATGATGTTGAGACTTTCTTAGCAGTTCCTTAAATTGGTGTCAAGCCTCATAAATTGACTCCCTTTCAAACTAAATAAAAGAAGTAATATCATTTCTAAGATTAACAGTTTTTGAAGGAGGAAAATATTTAGCTAGGAATTTTTGTGCTATTTCTCCCCAAGCTTTAATAAATCCATGTGCTAATGAGTTTAACCACATCTTAGTCTTATCCCTTAAAGAAAAAGGAAAAAGTCTAAGTCTAATCACATTGTTTGATACATCATCATATTTGAATGTCGCACAAATTTCTAGAAAACTTGCAAGATGTAAATTAGGATCCTCAGTTGGTGTTCCCTCAAACTGATTATTTTGTACCATTTTAATTATTAAAAGTTTAAGTTAAAGTGAGTTAGCTGCTACAACAGAGATTTGAATACTTAAATGAATTTAATCTGTCGTAGGGTTTGCATAATCTCTTAAAAGACTTTGTAAATTTTGATGTTCATTTCATTAGTAAAAGTCTCAATGTAATTTTGTGATGTGTTTGCCATTTCTTAAAAGTTGTGAAGTTATTTTTGCTTTCTACTTCTTCTTATGGTTCATTCTAATTTAGAATCGTAGGATATTAAACCTTTAGATCCTAAAATTTGCACACAAAAAGTGAAATTCATAAAATAAATACTAAAACAATCCAAATAAAATAAAATTATATTTTCTTTTTTTTTATTTTTGCAATTTTTTTTAGTTTTGGTTTTATAATTTTTTGTTAATTTTCAATTTTTTGTAATTTTTTTTTTGTAAATTTATAGCAAGTAAAAACTAAAATTTTTAGTAATTAAAAATAAAGTTTTAAAAAAAATTTCAAAAAAGATATTTCCTTTAAAGTTTCGTTTTGCGGTTCAATCCCAGACAACGACACCAAAAACTTGACTCACACAATTATGCAGATATTTATGTTCCTTAATATGCCAAAAAACTTGACCTAAATTATATTTAGTGGCTAGTGAGAACAAATGTAATATAATAAAAATTAAAGAAATAGTTTTCTCTCTAGGGGTGTTATACATGTATACGTATCATTTCAAGTAATATAGAGTTTTCTTTAAAAACCCCACCATCGATCCCACAAGGAAGCCAAAAATAGGAAAATAATGAAATTAAATACTGGAATTTTGACTTTAAGAAAACTTTACTCAAGATTACAACAACTACATGAAGATGAAAATTAAATTTACTAAATTCTAAAACTTGTAAGTAAAAGTGAATGTAATGCTTAGACAATATATAAAAAGGGACTTTCTCCATGACAATAATTCATAATTAGTATAAGATTTCAAAATTGTTTAGAAACTTAAGTGTGGCATTGTGATAAATGGGAGCATACATATTTTTAAATTTCTTTCGAATTGTGCAAAGAACATTGATTAATCTAAAGTTGGTATCGGCATGTATAGTAGTGCTGGGTAGGTTCTAGTCTCTCACTCCTAGATTACCCGCTGTGCCCTCTCTGTAGGGCTTATCGGTGACCCTTAGTTTCTATCTTTAGACCAAATTGATACAAGAATCTAGCCTGTTACTCTAGAAACATCAATTCTACGCCCATCAAATCTTATCTTCTTATCTATTTGCACCCTTCTTCAGACGATAGCGACTACTCTTTCCAAGATAGAATGTGATACTTACAAGTCAAGAAATCTTAGCCCTTTTGGGTTTATAAGTTTGTCAACATGTTTTAACAATACAAAGGGCCAATTTGTAAAGTAAATGAAGAATCAATAAAAATATCCTCACAATTTTTAGAAATAAAAGAAGTTCTAAATAAATTCAAAATCACTTACTTAATTATTTCATACAAGGAGAAAGAAAGCAAACTACTCATGAATTATGGGGATAACAAAACAAAACATATTTATAAAACTTCAATCCAAAATATAAGACTTAAAGACAAAGATAGAAATACTTATATGGAATTTTCCCCCAAACTTTCCTTTGGAGTTCTCTGACTTCTCTGACTCCAACAACACTTACAAGACTCACAAGGAAAACTTATCACATACTTAACTCACTCATACACAATGCGACTCTATAGATCTGACCCCCCAACCTCATGAAATTAAGCCATATTTATAGAGCTTTGAAAATGACCAAGGGTTGCTTCAGACGTCTCTTCAAAATTCAGCCTCATTCAATGAACCTTCTAAAAAATAACTATGGCACCTAGGCGCCCAACTGTTGCGCCTAGGTGCCAGCCAATTTCTGCACCTGGTGCCTAGGCGCCAGTTTGACTAGTTTGGTAATTTTTTTTTCAATTTAGCTTATTTTGCTCCTTTTTGATGTATTTTTTATCATTCTTAGTTTTAAACTCTTTTTCTTGCACCTGCAACAAAAAAATATAAAAATAACCTTCATTAAAGCATAATATCCTAGAAAATTGAGTATAAAATGTACATAAAAAATAGGTAATTTTAAGGTCGATCATCGGTCTAGCCTTCGATGGAAACAATGATCATTATGAGGGAGGAGTAATAGCTAACCATGGTTGGGCAATCTTCACCCTCGGATCCTTCTCAGTCACTTTGCCAGCAGCCTCCACCCTTTGCTTCACTTCCTAAATGTTAGAGGTTTCCCATGACCCTTCAGTCATGGCTCTAAACTTCTCAGTCTATAGGAGTTTATTCCAAACATCAACATCTCAATATTGTTTCAGCGATATCTCTTGGTTCTCAGTCATGTACAAATGCTCACGCATTGACTTAGGCAAAGCCTTTACCTACTTTGAGGAGTATGCGATTGGTCAGACACCGACCCCTCATCCTCCTTGATTGGAGCCAACCTAAAACTTATGTTTCTAGTTCTTAATTTTATTTTCCAACCGCATGAGGCAAAATATAAAGACTACTAAGAACATGGTACAATCTTCCTAACCGATCTTAAAGTCAAAGCAGTAAGAGAAAATGTGGACCAAGTAAGGAATGTATAGTAATCAGAGGAAAATAATGAACTTCATATTGGTGACAATAAATTTTGGCATGACTTGTGTGAGAATGATGCCATAATGATGAAGGATTGCTACAAATCTTGATGAAAAGGCAGTCATAACCAACATTTATATTAAGACCTCTAAACAGCTAAGTCCTTATCATAACTATCAGATGCGTGGTCATAACTTCAAACCAACCTCAACACCTTCGTTTTTCCATATAAATAAGATCTTTAAAGTCTTTGCGCTTTGTGTACCAATAGATGGAGGTTTCCTTGGAAAAAATAACGTCTAAGGGCTCTTAGAAAAACTTGAGTGCCAAAGTAAGTCGAAGAAGCTAGAAACATTGGAAGAGGAGCTCAAAAAGTAACTTACAAAAGGATTTCACAGAATTGGCTTTATTTATAGAGTATGTACAAAAGTTGAACAACCATAAAGAAGTTGACATCACTTACTGCAAAAAGGAAGTTAAATCAAATAAACAAATTGAGATAAATTATTTTTAAAAAAACTTTGTATTTTTTGAATTAAATAAATTTACATTCGCCACTTGACAACTACTTAATAAATTTTTTCACAAAATTATCGGTAGCCACTATAGCTGAGACAAACCCTCACTAAAGCATTTGCTTATAAAATTGTTCTCCCCATAGTCAAAACCTATATGTTCTACCTATTTCATCCTAAACTCAGATGACTGAAGACTCCTCCCAGATATCTAGAAGCTCTGTCTGGAGAGCTGTGACTTCTTTGGACAAGTTGGCCTCTTGAGCATGCATGGGGCCACCTCCTTCTCCAACTTTTCCATCTTATGATTCTGATCGGCTCGCAGGTGCATCTACTTAGCATAGAGGAATCCGACCAACTAGAGAAATGAATCCTCTATCTCACAAAGCTGACACCTCTACTAACTAGAAGGTTCTAACCTTGCAGCTGCCTCCACTTGGACTTCCCATAGAATGCATGAGCAGTTGCCCTCAGCCTTAGCCTAACATGAGGGGCCCTCTATGGAACCATGGTTCACTGCAACCTTACGACCACATCTGCACCCATCATCACTAAAGAAGAGTCGATGATCACCATTATGGTGATCAAATTATCTGCTTTACAAAATAATATACAGTAAGATTCAGAAAAAGAAAATTCATCCAACAAGCATCCTCCGTACGCAAGATTCTTTGTCACTCCAAAGCAGTAAAAGTGAATCTTTCCTCAACAGTCATCGACCTTTCAGTTGACAGAGGAAGGTCGGTGACCCCCTGTGCGCTGGGCTGCATTGCAGCATCAGGAGCCTCTCACACGGTTCTCCTAGCAGTTTTTATGCTCCTAGATTTGGAGTACAAATTGGTGTTGAATAGCCCACCACTTGTTTCTACGAAAAGCAACTCTTTTTCACCAAAGGAGCCCCTTTCAGGTGGCTCTCCCCCTTATGTGTACCCTTTCACGGGTGGTGTTCCTCCGACCACACCTGCTCACTAAGTCATCCAAGGGTCGAGTCTGAGGATCCTACTTGATCCTTCAATTCAGATTTAAGCCTCTTCCTCACCACCAACTTCTGCCTCTTTTTTCTCTCCTTTAGGGAGCTAGTCCCTCATTTCAAACCTTCAAAATCCATCTGATTAACGGTTTTTTCAAACTTACCAGCCTGGGTAATGGTTCATTAGCCATCCTGATGACAATAACTCAAATAGTCTATGCAAAAAAATCAATGGAAGATTGGAAGGAATGCACCCCTCACTCCGTATTTATAGAAATTGATGACAAGGAATTCAAGTAGAGCTAAGTTATTGCATTATTATGTAATCATAAATACTGTTTAGCCTTTTGTAATTTTTTTTTGTTTTTACCGTAGCATAATAGCCAAAAAGTAAGAGAATCAGGGAACTAAATATATATATCATAAAAATGTCAACACAAATCTTGAGGACAAAACAAGCGTGGTTAAAGAGGACCCACCAAGAATTATAGTACATAGCATGTGAGCAAATAATGTCCATCGACTCAATTTGCTCAGAGTGAGATCCAATGTCGATCCACAGATCACAGAAGTCGATCGATCAATGAGAGAAAATATTAAAATTTAAATACAATTGTGTAGAATTTGAAAGATAAATGTGCCCATCTTATTTTAATTTTGATAAAAACTACTTGATAAAAAAATGAAGACAACTAAAATAGTTTTTAGGATAAAAAAAATATTATTTCTAATTATTTATGTAAAATGTGGAGGCTCGCAATATTGACTCAAAAATTACAAAAAATTTTAATTCATTTACAAAATATAATCTCCAATACACAAATTCTTTCTTTTGAAATCATATTCAAAGCATGTAGGACCATTTAACATTAACATTTTTTTTTAACATTCTATCAGAACAGACACAAATATTAAAAGGTCTGTCAATCACAAAAAAATTCCTTAGAAATAGTTTGGTAACACTTTCATTATTTTCTTCAAATTTTTTCTGTGGTTTTTTTTATATATTTTTACTTGAAATAAAATTTAATTGTTACGCTCTAAAATAGTTAATTATTTTTAAAAATTCCCAAAATTATTATAACAAATAAATTTTTTATTTAAAAAAAATAAAAAAAAATAAGCTAAACAAATATATTTTTCATATAAAAAATATATATTGACCCCAAACAAACCCTGAAATTGAACAAACATGACATAACTAAATCTTCACTACAAGGAAACAAAACTTTTCCATTTTAGTCTGACTGTCGTGACGTCGGAACGTCCAAATAGCCACTTGGTCTCCCTCTTTTAAGCCACTAAAAACTCGCAGCAGCTCCATCTCAGTTCCCTCAAGGAAAGTGGAATACTCTCCACCAACCAATATATTTAGCTGCAGCTCCACCATCCACCCACCTTGAACATACACCGATACATTCAGCCCTTCTTCCATTCCACTAGAACTCGCCATTGAACTCGCTTCCTCATCTCTTTTACGCTTTCCCTTCCCTTTTTCATTAACGGTTCTATGATGTTTTGCTTTGGCGGCCTCTTCTAAGGTGAGGTAAGGTACAAGGTAGACCTTAACATAATCCTTGTCCAGAAATAAGCGGGTATGTGGTTCTGAAAAGTCTGAATCTTCTATTGTTTTCATCATCAAACGCCTCAGTCCGTATCCATGATTTACATCAAGCACTTTACGAGCCCAGATTGGCAACTCATCAATATCCATTGTTGTCTTTTTAGTCTCTTTCAACATGCATTTGGGTTATGCACTTATATATAATTGAGAGGAAGTAAGCTTCATAGGGATAAATTAGGAAAACCATAATTATTTTCTAAATTAATTCGTTTAAATTCATAGAACTAACGTGCAGAGATTATAATTCATGTGGATAAGAAAATTAATGAAATTTCTATTTTTATTAAGATGTTGTAGAAGATATGTGCTGTCAATCCAAAAATTCAATAAAGGCAGTAGCTATGCTACAAATGATTTCCTAAGAAAAATTTGCAAGTTATATGAAAGCTTGTCTAAGTAAATAGAAAATATTCAGTGAAATCATATTATTGATCTATCTTGCCTATTAAACACCATTTCTGACCAATTCTGTGGAGTCCAGTGATAGGACAAGTTCCATCTTACCAATTAAACGCCGGTTGTATATATATACCCTAATTATGGCTAAGTGCTTTTCAAAACAACTTTTGATATAGTGATAGATCAAAATTAAGAGTTATGACCTGAATGTTATATATTAGTCTAGTAATGCTTATATGGTTACTAACGCTTCATGTATGGAATCCACTAGTGTGGTTGCTTATATATTTATACACCTAACAAGGCTTTAGTTTGAGTGATGGGGAGATTGGAGTTGAGAACTATTTGTTCAGTTAATGTGGATACAGGATGACTTTCAAAGACGATTGTTTAAGCTTTTTATATAAGAGAATTTACGAGGCTCTCAAAGCAATTGATAAATATATAAGATTAGTTCCATAGAGTAAGAATGAGAGTTTAACTTGTTGACGTGAATGTTGAGGCTTTACTAATGACAATCTAATGAGAAAGATATTATGTAAAAATCATTACTATAGGTATATATAGTAGAAAATGAGTATACAAGAACAATTGGTAAAAAGGAAGAAAATGAGCTAAGGTAGCAGGGAAGCAACCAAACACAAGTGGCGGGTGCCTCTGCACATGAAACATCACCATTCCTGCAAAAATTCAGAAAATGTGATTTCCCGGTGCTTGAAGACAAGCACCATGACACCAACATATAGCACCATCCTGTTTTATATACCATTGCCATCGGGCATGTTGTCCTTATTTGATGATATGAAGCTACAAAACACAACAATACCCTAGTGCCATAAAGCCAGTGCCACTGAACCCCCACTTTCATAGGTTGATTTTAGTGCTTCTTTTGACAAATTAACTGAAAATGGAGAAAAATTTGGAAAATTAACAAACATTTGGGAGAGGTCCTACTTAGAAAGTGCATCAAAAGTGTCTAGTGTATATGAGCATTTTATTTTCATAATTGTGAGGTTAAATAAAAAATTCATTTCATTATGAAAGGAAGGATTCTTGTGGAGCAAAAGAGGAAATTCATCGGTTTTGATCATTTATTCTTTTATGTAAACTTTATAATTTTTCAATGAATTTTGTTTTTTTTCTTCACATATGCCTAGAAATTAATCTTTTCACTCTCCTAAAATAAATTTCCTTAAATCTAGAAACATCCATGTTCGATTTTGGTGGAAATTCTTTAGGTGCATGTTTGAATATCTATCATATATCTAAGAAGATTTCTATCGAAATGGTCAGATCCGTCAGTCAAAAAATAATATACTCTCTCAAAGAATAGAAAGAATACCCTAAAATGGATTTGATCACTTCTATGAGGAAAACCTTTAAGAGTTATTGGTCTGCAGAACCAATGTGTTTTCTCCTAACTTGTGGGTGTAAGATATGATTCCCTTTTTTGTATTGTCTAGTATCATTACAAGGGTAATTCATCATAGTAATTACATCTCAAGAGTTAAAGCTCCTGAGAAAACTCTGGATTAAAATATTGGCTTACACCATGCATGATTAAATGGTAAGTGTTTATGTGATCAATGTTTAAGGACTTAGGTTGATAAACTCAGTATTTTATAAATAATTGTGCGGGACTTATAGTGTTGGGACTTACAGTTCACTGACAATGTGTCATAAATAGGCTCAAGAATGTGGTGGCAAACTCTTAAAGAAAGCACTCTACAAGAAATTAGTTCATTACTGACAGTCCAATACCATAAGTAATAAAAAATAAATTGTTGGTAATATATTTATTGATGGCTTAGCTATGAAAAAAGTTTATGTAGCAAAAATGTCTGTCTGTATTAAATTATTGATGGATTTAACAATGATTTACATTAACTGATTGTTAACCAATGTATTATAACCATTGTTATAGATTAAAAAACATGACATATTTAACCATTGCTTGACCATTAGTCATATAAACAAAGAAAAAGACCATAGGAAAAGTGTTGCAATTTCATCAAAAATTTTTTGTGGTTTTACTAGTAAACTGTCCGCAAATTTTTGGTTAATCGTAGGAATTTATCGACGGCTTTGTCCATAGAAAAATGCATCGCTTTACTCAGATTTCTCTTGTTCAATAGATCATAAAAAAAACTATCACTTTAATCAATAAAACCATTATAAAATGGTTGATAAGCCATCAAAATTCTATACCATCCAAAAAGAATATATAAAATCATCTTCTAACACTACAATCTATACACTTACAATCGTGAGAGATCAATCAAAACACAACACAACACAACATAGTAACAAAACTAATGAGCACATAAGACATACACATAAATAAAAGAAAAATAATTGAATTAAAATAGAAAAAATGTAAAACAATATAATAAAATTAATGTTCACTAATAATAAATTCTAAAATAGACAACAAAAAAAAATGACCCCCCACTAATCCTCCGCATCATCTCGTGTCCTCTCTACATGGTCATTATCCACATCCTCATCTTTCACTCACTCCTTCCATTTCTGTAATTCTGAGCGTAAAACCACTTTGATTTCAACCCCATCACTGATCTTAGGGTGGCTACTTGGGCAGCAACCACAACATCCTAGTCTCTCCCTCTCCCTCTTGCCCTTATCCTCCCCTCCCCTGTCATGGAAACTTTAGTACCCCAGTGAACCCAGCTCAGGAGGCCCAAGCTCCAATGAATCACTCTCTCTGACACTCAAAGGTAAGGTTAGATACTCTTACTATACATTTACAAGAGAATGTACCTTAGTTTATGCATTTTTCTTTTGATACCTTCTTGTGGATATATCTAAGGTACGAACGCCTTAGATATCTCAGGTCTAATTTTCTAAGTGATGGAGATGTAGAATATGATGTTGTTAGTAGAATTCAATTTGGTTGGTTAAAGTGGAGGAATGACAAATAGAGCATGTGCATCAAATTCACCAATCTAAAACTAGCTTGCCCAAAGGAAAATAACACCTACAAAGAATTAGCACACTAGTGGACTCAATAGTCAGAAATTTAATGATAAGATTTCTAGATGCTTTCTCCAGCTACAACCAAATCAAGATACAATAAGATTCAAGAAAGTAAAAAACTTTGAATGGTCAGCCAACTGTGAATATGCATTCACAAAGTGAAAGGATTCCTTAGTATCTCCACCAATACTACAAACTTTAGGGCCAAATAAAGTGTTGTCCTTGTACTTGAGAGTTAGACATAAGGCCTTGAGTTCTAAGCTAGTTTAGGAATGGTTAGGGAAGTTGTTCCGGATTTACTAAACTAGCAAGGTCCTATCAGATGCCGAAATTTGGTACCAAATTATGGAAAAGCTATTTTTTTCTTAGATTATGTTAGCTTGCAGGCTCTAACCATACTTCCAAATGCATCCCATTTGAGTAATCACTAACTATCCATTGGAGTTTTTTCTGAATCAATCAGAGCACCCTAGTTGACTCCTTAAATAGGTGATAGAGCTAACTTAGTTTAAAACCTCCTACATCCCTCAGATGACTAGCAAGTGGTGGTGGATTTCGTAGCTTAGTTTTGAGAACCATGCTTGAAAAATGAAGGAAAAAATGCCATTCAAATGGCATGCACCATGTACGTTGATGGAATATCTAATTTCACATGAGTAGGAATAAGATTGTCTTTGAGCAGCCCAACTTGAGATCACATTTAACATTCAGTGGCCTTTGAGTTTGAAGTTAGTAATAAATAGGTACAAAATTAAGCTCCAAGGGTTGGGTTGTGCCTAACATACAATATGGGCACATGACACATGTGTGTAAAATTGGACTCTTAGCTGGGGGTAAATTAGGTGAATGAAGAATTTGAATCAAGAGATCAGATAATGGCTAAATACCTCAATAAAGACAAAGTTGAAATTGGGATGTTTGTTAATTTCATTATAGAACACATCACCATGGAGGACAACCAGGTGGCTGATCTCAATTTTACGTGGGGATGGAATGCCTTAGAAGTTATTACAACATTAAATAACTCAAAGAGATGGAGGTAGATACTACATGAGTATGAGTTCTCATGGATACTTACATCTATTTTTAACTGGAAAAATGGTTGAGGAGAGCATTGATGTAAGGAGGTTAAAATGCAAAGCCACCCAATATCAATAGATTGAAGGAAAATTTTTTTGGAAGTTGTATACTTCTCTTTATCTAAGGTGCATAGAAGAGAATGAAATGGAAGATCTCTTAAGGGAGATACATTCAAGAGAGTACAAAAGTTACTTTGCAGAGAATAACCTAACACATAAGGTTTAGCAACAATGTTACTTTTGGTCGATACTCTTGTAAGATATAGAAGAATTATAGAAAAGGTTCTAGAGGAGATATAAGTACACACCATTAATACACTAGAAGAACCAAAGTTTTCATTCTATTGTCACACCAAACCTTTTATTGTCTAGAGAATTGACATTTACTAGTCATTCCCACCAATGAAGGCCCAACATAAGTTCCTCTTAATCACGGTAGATTATTTCACGGTGGATCAAAGCCAAGAAACTGATGGGGAATTTCTATGTCCACCATAGAAATTAAGAAGACTTTTATGTGAAAAATAAATTACATCATTTGAAGAATAATATACCACCCCATGCGGAGGAAATACTACCTTAAAATGGGTATAATCATTCAAAAGATTAAAATCTTCATGGGTCTATGGAACCATGATTTTTTTCTTAACTTATGCATATGTATAAGGTATAGTTTACTCTAGCTTCTAATTCCATACAAGAGAAATCCCTCATAATTAACTGTATCTTCAGAGTTTTGAGTCTTAAGGAAAATTCTTGATGAATATATTGACCTATGTTATTTAGATTGTAAGATTGTACTATTGATTTTGAGATTTTAGAGCTGAAGGAAGGGTCCAATTTTTGAGTAATGGAAGAATTAAGTTTGAAGGAATGGGACTTATAGTTTGAAAGACTCAATCAAAAAGATTTAAGCATCCAGAGAGGAAGGCTTACCCAAATGATTGAATTTTTAGTGATGGTTAAAGAGTTTATTAGTTTTTTGTAAGATTGAAGAGGATTGATAACAAGTTGAATGCGTTCATGTGAAGCATATCATTTAAATAATAATATACCTCCTCATGAGGAGGAAGTATTACCTTAAAATGGGCATAGCCATTCAAAACATTAATATCATCATGAGTCTAAGAACCAAGATTTTCTCCTGAACATTTGGGTACAGATAAGGTATATTATTTTCTAGATTTTGATTCCATACAAGGGTAAGCCATTATAGTTAATTACATCTTTAGAGCTCTGAGCCTTAATAAAAATGGTTGATTAATATAATGCCCTATGTTTTTTAGATTGTAAGGTTGAACTATCAATTTTGAGGTTTTAGAGCTGAATGAAGGATCCAATTTTGGAGTTTTGAAGGAATTAAGTTTGAAGTGATGAGAATTAAACTTTGAAAGGCTCAGTCAAAGAGATTTACGCATCTAGGGAGGATGGCTTACCCAATGGATTGAGATTTTAGTGATGGTTGATGAGTTTATTTGTATTTGATGAGATTGAAGAGCATCAATAGAGAGTTAAATGAGCTCATTTGAATTTAGAGTTTGAATTTGCTATGATATACTAGACTGTTCAATTAGTAACTTCTAAATTTCATGATGGAGCTGAGCAGAAAGGATTTCTTGATCGAAGTGAAACCTTAATTTTGTAATACACTTAAACTCTATAATGAATCCAAATAGTTAGACTAACCTAGAAATTAGGTATAATGTCCCCGATCAAGAAGCTTGTGTTTTTCCATCATCACAGGTGCATTAGTATCCTTTAACAAAAACCAACCTTATAATCATAAATCCTCTTTGAGTTCCATGACCATGAAATGTGGAGCGGTTTCCAGTTTCAAGATGGCTAGAAATGGCTTCATTTGTAAACATGGGTTTTTTTATGTTAGAGCATTCTCTATGGTTTCATGATGTATGGTTTATTATTTTATATGCCCAAGTTCTTAGTACTAAATATGGTACCTATAAAACTAACCTAGTCTAATATACTAATCTAGGATATGTGGTGATCCTTGGTTCCTCTGTTTGAGTTAGCTAACCTAGGGTTTGTATCGGATCTCTCTAGAGTTAGTGTTATTTTTTTATGTTTGTAAATAATATAATTCTTTCTAGAGCTTGATATTTAATTTATAGTGTGTCTTACCACCAATTTTTTTTAATTAAGGTGAAAATAAGGGTTCTTCTAAGTATAAAATTTTCATTTGATTTTTCATGTTGGTGTTCTCAGTTTGGGTTTGACCTTAAGATTTGGGGGTCTTATTAAATGTTTAGAGGATAATGAGTGCTTGAATGGTTCCTCTCTTTTTCTTTTTATTAGTTTTTTTTGTTATTTTTATTTATTTATCATGTTAAAATAAATAAACATGAATTACAAATCGCTGTGTATAAATGACTATATATGAATCACTATACATGGAAAAACTACACATAATAACATGAACCATAATTCAGCTTTGATTAGATTGGGGCAAGAGTAAAGACAAAGTTAGTTAATGCATAGCTGAAGTTAGGTTTGATTAGCTAAGGTTAGTAAATGTTAGCTTAAATCAAGTTGAATATGATTTGGGTTCGGTTGGTTTCTGTTTGGGTTTGTTTGGAGCTGATTTAGAATTAGGTTGGGTTTAGTTAGACTAGGTTTGAGTTAAGTTGAATATGGGTTGGACCAGGGTTTAGATCAAGATTGAGCAAGCGTTGGATCTCTTTTGGACCTAGGTTAGACATGGGTTGGACTTGGCCTAGGCCTGGATTGGGTTAAGTTGGACTGGTCCTACATTAGTCCTTCATTGGGTTGGGCTGGATTTAGGTTGGATATGGATTGGACCTGGGTTGGAATTTGATTAGACT
Source organism: Phalaenopsis hybrid cultivar (assembly GCA_002079205.1). Classification (NCBI taxonomy): domain Eukaryota; kingdom Viridiplantae; phylum Streptophyta; class Magnoliopsida; order Asparagales; family Orchidaceae; genus Phalaenopsis; species Phalaenopsis hybrid cultivar. Next base: position 24,403 of record JXCR01142719.1, read on the forward strand.
AGGGTTGAACTTGAGTTAGACTTGACATGGGTTAGGTCAAACCTATTGGGTGCTTGGTTGGACCCGAGATGGGTTAGGTTTAACCTCAGTTGCACCTTGGTGAAACCTTGATTGGATCCTGGTTGGACAAGGATTGAACCTCACTTGGACTTAGGCTAGACATAGGGTGGACCTGGGTTGGCTTAGGTTAGACCTAAGTTAGATAGTTGGACTTGGGATGGTAAGGTCGCACCTATGTTAGAGCTAGGTTAGACATAGGTTGCACCAAGGTCAGACTTGGGTTGGTCCTGGATTAGTTCATGGTTATATTTGGGTTGGACATGGTATATATTATACAAAAATTTGTTGAATCTGTGATTAAGTAGGTCAGACCTGGATTGGACCTTGTTTAGGTTGGGCTGGACCTAGTATGAGTCAGGTTATACATATGTTTGACCTATGTTGGATTTATATTTTTTGAGCCAATGCACTAAATTGTCGAATCCTCTACAGGAACCAAGGTCGACAAACTTTATTTTTAGTAATAAAAAATAAAGTTTCAAAAAAAAATTTCAAAAAAGATATTTCCTTTAAAGTTTTGTTTTTCCATTCGATCCCTGACAACAGTGTTAAAAACTTGACCCGGCCCGCAATTATGCAGATATTTATGTTCTTTAATATGACAAAAACTTGACCCAAATTATATTTAGCAGCTAGTGAGAACAAACGTAATATGATTAAAATTAAAGAAATAGTTTTCCCACTATGAGTACCACACAAGTATACGTATCATTTCAAGTAATATAGATTTTTCCTTAAAAAAACCAGTATTGATCCCACAAGGAAGCCAGAAATAAGAAAACAATGAAATGAACTACATGAATTTTGACTTTAAGAAAACATTACATAAGATTAAAGCAGCTACCTGAAGATGAAAATTAAGTTTCCTAAATTCTAAAACATGCAAGTAAAAGTGAATGTAATGATTTAGACAATATATAAAAGGAGAATTTCTACTTGACAATAATTTATAATTAGTGTAGGATTTCAAAATTATTTAGAAACTTAAATGTGGTATTGTGATAAATAGGAGCATACCTATTTTTAAATTTCTTTCAAATTGTGCAAAAAACATTGACTAATCAAAAGTTGGTGTCGACGTGTATAATAATGCTGGGTAGGTTCTAGTCTCTCACTCGTTGATTACCCTCTGTGCCCTCTCTATAAGACCTTCCAGTGACCCTTACTTCCAATCTCTAAACCAAATTGATAAGAGAATCTAGCTTGTTACTTTAGAAACATCAACTCTAGGCCCATCAAATCTTATCTTCTTATCTATTTGCACCCCCCCTTCGGATGATCAAGACTGCTCTTTACAAGGTAGAATGTGATACGTACAAGTCAAGAAATCTTAGCCCTTCAGAGTCTATAAGTTTATAAATAGGTTTTAACGATACAAGTGGCCAATTTGTAAAGTAAATGAAAAAACAAAAAAAATATCATCACAATTTTTAGGAATAAAAGATGTTCTAAATAAATTCAAAAACACTTACTTAATTACTTCATATTGTAAAGAGAAAGAAAGAAAACTACTCATGAAGCGTGGGTATAACAGAACACAACATGTTTATAAAACTCCAATCTAAAGTACAAGACTTAAAGACAAAGATACAAATACTTATCTAGAATATTCCTCCAAGCACTACTTTGAAGTTCTCTGACTTCTCTGACTCCAACAACACTTACAGGACTCACAAACTTAAAAAATAATAAAGAGTCACAAAGAAAACTTCTCACACACTTAACTCACTCACACTTTATGAGACTCTATAGATCTGATCCACTTAACCTCTTGGAATTAATTCATATTTATAGAGCTTTGAAAATGACCAAGTGTTCCTTCATGCAGCTCTTCAAAAATTCAGCCTCAGTCAATGAATCTTCTAGAAAATAACTGTAGCACCTAGGCGCCCAACTATCGCGCCTAAGCGCCAACCAATTTCTGCACCTTGCGCCTAGGCGCGAGGTCGACCAGTTTTGTAGTTTTCTTTAATTCAACCAATTTAACTCCTTTTTGATGTATTTTTGCTCTTTTTTACTCTTAAACTATTTTTTCTTGCATCTGCAATAAAAAAACATAAAAATACCCTTCATTAAAGAATAATATCCTAAAAAATTGAGTATAAAATGTACATAAAAAACATGTAATTTTAAGTTGGATCATTGGGCTAGCCTCAGTAGAAAACAATGATCATTGTGAGGGGGGAGTAATAACTAGTCGTGGTTTAGCAATCATCACCCTCGGATCCTTCTCGGCCACCTTGGCAGTAGCCTCCACCCTCTGCTTCACTTCCTAAACGTTAGAGGTTTCCCATGACCCATCAGTCATTGCTCTAAACTTCTTAGTCGATAGGACTTTATTCCACACATCAACATCTCAATATCGATGCAGCGATAGCTCTTGGTTCTCAATCATGTACAAATGCTCACGTATTGACTTAAGCAAAGCCTTTACCTATTGTGAGGAGCATGTGATTGGTTGGACACTGACCCTCCTCCTACCTGATCCTCCATGTTAGATCTAACCCTCTTCCTCACCAACACTTTCTGTCTCTTTTCCCTCTCCGTTCGAGAGCTAGTCCCTCACTTTAGACCTTCAAAAGCCATCTGATTAGCGGTTTCCCTTTTCAAACTTGCCAATCTGGGTAATGGTTCATTAGACATCTTGATGACCGCAACTCAAGTAGATTATGCGAAAAAATCAACGGAAGAAGGGAAGGAATGCACCCCTTACTCCGTATTTATAGAAATCGAGGACATGGAATTCAAGTGGAGTTGAATTATTGCATTATTAAGTAATCATAAATACTGTTTACCCTTTTGTAAGAAAGCTTTCTTGTTTTTATCGCAACATAATAGTCAAAAAGCAAGAGAATCAGGGAACTAAATATGAATATCATAAAGATATCAACACAAATTTTGAGGAAATCAAACAAGTCAAAACAAGCGTGGTTAAAGAGGACCCACCAAGAATTTTAATACATAGCAAGTGAGCCCGGAACGTCCGTCAACTCAATTTCCTCAAAGTGAGATCCAATGTCGATCAACAAATCACATAAGTCGATCGGTCAATGAGAGAAAATATTAAAATTTAAATACAACTGTGTAGAGTTTGAAAGATAAATGTGCCTATCTTATTTTAATTTTGTTAACAATTATTAGATAAAAAAAAATGAAGACAATAATAATAGTTTTTAAGAAAAAAAAAATTATCTTTTCTAATTATTTATGTAAAATGTGAAGGCTCGCAATATTAACACAAAAATTACAAGAATATTAATTCATTTGCAATACTAAATCTCTAATACACAAATTCTAGCTCTTCAAATTATATTCAAAGTATGTAGGACCATTTAACATTAACTTTTTTCTATAACGTTCTGCCATAATAGACACATAAACATTAAAAGTTCAACTAGTGTCCATAATAGACACATAAACGTTAAAAGGTCAGCTAGTGTTAAGTGATAAGGTGATGCTCTGTCAATCAACAAACCCTGAAGTAAAACAAAAATGACATAACTAGAGCTTCACTACGAGGAAGCAAATCTTTCCCTCTTTATTCTGACCGTGGGGACGTCGGAACATCCAAATAACCACACTGTCACTTGCTTTTAAGCCACTAAAAACTCGCAACAGCTCCATCTCAGTTCCCTGAATGTAACTCTCACGGTCTCTACCAACAAATAATTTTAGCTGCAACTCCACCATCCATCCGCCTTGGACGTACACCGATACATTCAGCCCTTCTTCCATTCCACTAGCACTTGAGGATGAACTCTCTATCTCACCTGTTTTACTCTTTCCCTTTTCTTTTTCATTAATGGTTCTATGATGTTTTGCTTTTGCAGCCTCCTCTGTGGTGAGGTAAGAATCAATGTAGAACTCACGATTCTCCTTGTCCAGCAATATGCCGTTTTGTTGTTCTGAAAGGTCTGATTCTTCTATTATTTTCAGCATCAAACGCTGGATTTCGAATGCATTGTTTACTTTAAGCACATGTTGAGCCCAAAATGGTAACTCATTAATCTCCATAGTTGTGTTTTTAGTCTCTTTCAACAAGCATTAAGGTTATGCACTTATATATAGTTGAGAAGGAAGTAATCCTCATAGGGATAAATTAGGAAAATGATAATTATTTTCTAAATTAATTCATTTAAATTCATAGAACTAATGTGCAGGGAATATGTAGCAATATTGAGATATGGATAAGAAAGTCTATTAAATGAGCCTTCATGGACAATAGTTTACTTAGATGGGAACATTAAGTTTTAAAAGTTAATAAAATTAATGTGGATAAGAAAATTAATGAAATTCCTATTTTTGTTAAGTTATTGTAGACAATATGTGCTGTCAATCCAAAAATTCAATAAAGGCAGTAGCTATGCTACAAATGATTTCCTAAGAAAAAATTTCTAAGTTATATGAAAGCTTGTCCAAGTAAATAAAAAATATTCAGTGAAATCATATTATTGATCTATCTTACCAATTAAACTCCATTTCTAACCAATTCTGTGGAGTCCAGTGATAGGACAAGTACATTGTTGATATGGTCAACCAAATTAGCTTGTTTAGCTTTCTAAGAACATGGCACAAAAATATTTACAATTGTTACTTTTTTTTTGGTTGCCATAAGTTTCACTTATATAAAATAAAGCTCCATTTCATGCAACAATATCACTTATAAAATCATAATAAATAAATGACTCTACTGCATAAAAATATGCCGAATGTAAAATCTCTTGAAGAAACAATGAGGGAAAGAGCCCCCACTAATAACAGGTTTATTATTATTATTAAATGGACTTATAAATTTTGGCTGTTCCAAGCCCAGTCGTATATACTTATCATAATTATTGCTAAATGCTTTTCAAATAAGCTTTTTAAAATGGCAAGATATCAAAATAAAGATTTGTAACCTCAATGTTATATATTAGTCTTGTAATGATAATGTGGTTACTAACGCTTTAAGTATAGAGTCCACTAGTGTGGTTGCTTGTATATTTACACCTAACAAGGCTTTAATTTGAGTGGTGGGGAGATTGGAGTGGAGAAACATTATTTCAGTTAATGTGGATACGGGAGTACATTCAAAGTTGATTTTTTAAGCTTTTTATATAAGAGAGATTACTAGGCTCTCAATTCAAATGATAACTATGTAAGATTAGTCTGATAGATTCAATTAAGAATGAGAGTTTAGCTACAGTGGATGTCTAAGGAATATTGGTTGTTGACGTCAATATTAAGTTTTAGTAATGGTGATCTAATGAGAAAGATATTATATCAAAATCATTATTATAGATATATATAAACTTTCTAACAAAAAGAATGCTGCATCCCAATTTAAAGATGGTGTTTGGGTGACATGGTTTGAAGCTTCTTTTTTCTAAAGATGAGAGACCTGTTAAATGATAAAGTTGAGCATCATTGGCCTAGTTGTTTATTGTAGCCTATGTCCATTTCTGATTGGATTTGAAATGGGGTCAAAAAGTATTTTTCTATTGGTTTACTCAAATCTAAATAAGGGCATGATATAACATAAGTTTTCATTAATCAACATACAGAGTAAATAAAGTATATTCAAGATACAAATAGTTTTAATTTAGACCTGAGCATAAGAGTATATGCGTAAGTTAATCAAAATGTATGGACTACAAAGTCCAGTTACTATTATTTTTTATGTGCTTAAAAACTTACGTCTAGATAATAGGGAGAAAAATGAAGAAAATGAGCGTACATGAGCAATTGAAGAAAAGAGAAGAAAATGAACTAAGGTAGCTAAAAAGCACCCAAACACAAATGGAAGGTGACTCTACACATGAAACATCCCCATTACTGCATAAATTTAGAGAAGATGATATCCTGGTGCTTGAGGACAACCACCATGACACCCACATATAGCACCATTCTGTTATATATGTCGTTGCCACCGGGCATGTCGTCATCATTTGACGATATGAAGCCATAAAACACAATGTTGCAAGCCAACACCAGAGTGTTTTTTTGTAGCAACCTAGTGCCATTAAGCCAGTGCCACCAAATCCCCCACTTACGTAGGTTGATTTTAGTGCTTCATTTGCCAGTTTGACTAAAGATTGAGATAAATTTGGAAAATTAACAAACATTTGGGAGAAGTCCTTATTAGAGAAAGTTCATAGAAAGTGTCATTGTATGTGAGAGTTTTATTTTCATTATTGTTAGGTTAAATAAAAAATTTATTTCATTATAGAAGGAAGGATTGTTGTGGAGCAAAAGAAGATATTCATTGGGTTTAAAAGTTTATTCATTTATCTATAATTTATTATTCTTTCAATGAATTTTGCTTTGTTTTCTTCACATATGTCTAGGAATTAATATTTTCACTCCCTTGAAATACAATTCCTTAAATCTAGAAAGATCCAGGTTTCATTTTGGTGGAAAATTTTTTTGGGTGTAGGTTTGAATATCCATCATATATCTCATAATATTTCTATCTAAATGATCAGATGCGTCAATCAAAAAATAATAGACTATATCAAAGCATAGAAAGAATACCTTAAATGGATCTGATCACTCTAATGAGAAAAACCTTCAAGAGTTATGTGTCACTGGAACCATTTTTTTCCTAATATTTGGGTGTAAGATAATATTTACTTTCTCGTATGGTCTAGTATCCTTACGAGAGGATTTCATCATAGTTAATTACATCTTAGCAGTTATAGCTCCTAAGAGTACTCTGTATTAAAGTGTTGGCTTACACCATGCATGATTATATGGTAAGTGTTTCCGAGATCAATGTTTAAAAACTCGGATTGAGAGACTAAGTATATTGTAAATAATTGTGTTGAATTAAAGTGTTGGGACTTACAATTCATTGAAAATGTGTCGTCAAAAGGCTTGAAAATGTGGTGGCTAACCTTGAATGAAAGCACATTACAGGAATTTATTTTATTACTGTGGTTCAAATAACGTCGGTAATAATGAATAAACCATTTGTAATATATTTTTTGATGGTTTAACTATGATAAAGTTCACATAGCAAAAATGCTTATGGATAATTAATTTATCAATAGATTTAACGATGGTTTACGTCGACCAATGGTTAACTGACATTTCATAACCATTATTATAGATTCAAAAAAATGTCAGGTTTAACAGTAGCTTGACCATTGGTTATATAATCAATGAAAACATTCCTAGAAAAGTTTAAAGTTTCATAAAAAAAGTGTCACGGTTCTATCAGTAAAGTGTCGCTAAACCGTGAGTTAACCGTGGGATTTTATTGACAGCTTTGTCCAAAGCAAATGTGTAGCACTTTGCCCAGATGTCTCTTCTTTAGTTGACCATAAAAGAACTTTCGCTTAATTGAAAAATTGTAGTCAAAACATCCATAAACTGTTAAAAACCTTTACCATAAAAAAAGCCCTTTTTCAACACTACAAGCTACACATTTGCAATCATAATAAAGCAATAAAAACACAGCAATACAAAGTAACAAAACTAATTAATGCATAAATCATTTACATAAATAAAAGTAAACTAATTGAATTAAAATAAACAAAATGTGCAACTGTACAATAAAACCAATGTTTGTTAACAATAAATATTTAAATACACTACCAAACAAAAAAATAACCCCCTACCCATCCTCCTCATCATGTTTTGTCCTCTTCTCATCAACATCATCATCCCCTCGCTTATCTTGCACTTGCAACTTCCCATTCAATAGTTTTGAATGCAACGCCACTTCAATCTCTTCCCTGATCCCCGATCTCAGGTTAGCTTCCTATGTAGCAACCACAACAACAACCTAACGACACATCTCCTCCTCCTGTGAAGTGTAAGTGGCTGCACCGGATGTGTTAGAGGTCAAGAAGGCATCGTAAGCCAAAACTTATGACCCTAGCCCATAGACTATGCCCTTCTTCTCCCCGCAGACAACAGCCCTCTAGAGATCATACTTAGAAAGATTATGAGATGTGTCCAATCAAATGCCGACTACTAAATTGGGCTCTCCATGGGCCATAAGAAGCTCTCCTTAAAAACATATGATTAATGAAGGTGAGAGACTAAATAAATTTTTATATTTATTTGAATTTTATATGTATTAAGCTCGTCAACTTCCTGGGTTGCTTGCAATCAGTTATCTAACCAGGGTTGATCTTACTGTCTTCTATGCGTGCGCTTGTGTAACTCTACAACTGTTAGTTGTCATACTTTCTCCAGGATTTTTCAGTGTAAAGAATTAGTTAACATACATTTACTGTATACTATGAACATATAAAAAATATAATTCTTACCAACCTCCTCTTGCACTCTATATGTGGGAGGGCTCCACCAGTGTGCTTTGAGGCCTTCATGCTCCCATAGTCAGAGTAGAAATTCAGCTTTCCCCGCTCCCTCTTCCTCAAATACTCAAGAGAGTCCCAAACCTTGGGCAGTGAAACAAACACATCCTCACTAAGCCACAAAAGGCTCTCAAATGTCTGGTATATATCACCGAACTAGTCTCGCATATGATCGCTTCTTTTGTGCTTAAAGTTCCCACATATGTGTGTCTCCTCCTCAGGGAGCAGGACCATTGTATTTGTAAATTAAATTAGAAATTATTAGATTAAAAAAAAAATAAATGTAATTATTTTTTTTGGTTTACCTTAAACTCACCAAACCATAAATCTTAAACTATGATATGGATCTCCTTCTAGGATAAGTATGGATGATCGTACTTGCTCCAAGTTATCTCTTCGATGGAATGGATGGTCTGTTTAGGGGGCTAATTCTAAAAATAACATGTAATTAATTCTCTATTATGTAAAAAAATACAACGAAGAATTATGAGCATCAAAAATAAAACTTACATGTTCCCCACTGCCCTGAGCTGATGACGGTTGCTCGTGCCGCATGAACTCGATGGTGCATCAATAATAGCCAATGAAGACGGTGGTGGTTGTGTCATGGTCATGACTAGTGTCTATGGTGGTGTCGTGGCCTCCAGTGTTGATGATTGTGGTGCTGTGGCTAGTGGAACTGCTGGTTTTTGGGCTAGCGGTACCGATGTCATGACCGGTAGAGGAACTGGTGTGCTAGTTGAGACTGAAGGTGGTGCCAGTGTGGTGGCTTATGTGCCACCACATCCATAGCCTTTTCGGCTTACTAACTTCTGCAAGCCAACACGTCCCCCGATGGGGGGCATACCACCCCTTCCTCCAGAAGTCATTTGTCAGCAGTAGATAAATTTAATTATTACATCTACATAATACTAAAAATGAAATTAAAACAACATTTAGTAAAAAAAAAAGGGCAACACTAAATTTCATGCATACCATTTACAGACTACTACAACTAAAAACAAAGCTATGCAGTAAATGAAAGAGAAAATTGTAAAATGCAGTCTACAAACTACTGAAACTGAAAACACAGAAGTACAAAGTAAGAAAATAATAATTGAAAGAGGAGCCTTATAGGATTTAACATTCGTCGACATATTAACATAAATGTGATGTTAAACGATATGATTTTGATCCGATCGAAGGTAGGTTCAAAAGAAATTTGATCCAAATTTAATTTTAAAGCAATTATTTTTTTAAGAAATCTAAATTTACTAAATAAAATTATTAGTTGGTTTTAATGGATGTGTCTCACAAGCTTCATCCTCTCTATATTCAGTAAATCCCACTTCATACTACTTTTAATAAATCCTAGATTTAAAGCAAAACGAAGTGAAAACATGATTTAAGATCTTGCAAAATTTACATAGGCATTTTATATCATTTGGTGGGATTTAACTTAAATTCTACATAGATCATGCACCAAAAAACCCCTAATTAAACTCTTTCTCTTCGGGATGTTTGGTTGCAAGCAAGACTTTGTTTGAATAAGATTAAGTAAATTTTGTAAATCTTGTAAAGTAAGATTTATGAAATCATGAAGGGGTTAAATCATGAAAACTATTTTGTATATTAATAAGTAAATCCTTGTAAATTTCGAAAAGTGTTTGGTGGCTTTAATACGATTAAATAAATCCCACAAGCTTCATCTTCTCTTCAAAAACAAAAAGCCTTTATCCCACTATGTGGGTCGGTTACATGAATCTTTTTCTCAATTGCATCCTATTAAAGTCATATTTTCATTAAATTCTAATAAATTATGATCATTTTTTATATAATATGTCCAAGTCTTTGTAGNCAATGGAATGGATGGTCTATTTAGGGGGCTAATTCTAAAAATAACATGTAATTAATTCTCTATTATGTATAAAATACAACGAAGAATTATGAGCATCAAAAATAAAACTTACTTGTTCCCCACTGCTCTGAGCTGATGACGGTTGCTCATGCCACATGAACTCGATGGTGCATCAATAATAGCCAATGAAGACAGTGGTNTGATGGCATGGATGGTCTATTTAGGGGGCTAATTCTAAAAATAACATGTAATTAATTCTCTATTATGTAAAAAAATACAACGAAGAATTATGAGCATCAAAAATAAAACTTACTTGTTCCCCACTGCCCTGAGCTGATGACGGTTGCTCATGCCACATGAACTCGATGGTGCATCAATAATAGCCAATGAAGACAGAGGTGGTTGTGTCATGGTCATGACTAGTGTCTATGGTGGTGTCTGGCCTCCAGTGTTGATGATTGTGGTGCTGTGGCTAGTGGCACTGCTGGTTTTTAGGCTAGCGGTACCGATGTCTTGACCGGTAGAGGAACTGGTGTGGTAGCTGAGATTGGAGGCGGTGCCAGTGTGGTGGCTTCTATACCACCACATCCATAGCCTTTTCGGCTTACTAACTTCTGCAACCCAACATGTCCCCCAATGGGGGGCATACCACCCCTTCCTCCAGAAGTCATTTGTCAGCAGTAGATAAATTTAATTATTACATCTACATAATACTAAAAATGAAAGTAAAACAACATTTAGTAAAAAGAAAGGGCAACACTAAATTTCATGCGTACCATTTACAGACTACTACAACTAAAAACAAAGCTATGCAGTAAATGAAAGAGAAAATTGTAAAATGCAGTCTACAAACTACTGAAACTGAAAACACAAAAGTCCAAAGTAAGAAAATAATAATTGAAAGAGGAGCCTTATGGGATTTAACATTCGTTGACATATTAACATAAATGTGATGTTAAACGATATGATTTTTATCCGATCGAAGGTAGGTTCAAAAGAAATTTGATCCAAATTTAATTTTAAAGCAATTATTTTTTTAAGAAATCTAAATTTACTAAATAAAATTATTAGTTGGTTTTAATGGATGTGTCTCACAAGCTTCATCCTCTCTATATTTAGTAAATCCCACTTCATACTTCTTTTGATAAATCCTAGATTTAAAGCAAAACGGAGTGAAAACATGATTTAAGAAGCTGCAAAATTTACATAGGCATTTTATATCATCTGGTGGGATTTAACTTAAATTCTACATAGATCATGAAGCAAACAACCCCTAATTAAACTCTTTCTATTCGGGATGTTTGGTTGCAAGCAAGATTTTGTTTGAATAAGATTAAGTAAATTCTGTAAATCTTGTAAAGTAAGATTTATGAAATCTTGAAGGGGTTAAATCATGAAAACTATTTTGTATAATAATAAGTAAATCCTTGTAAATTTGGAAAAGTGTTCGGAGGCTTTAATAAGATTAAATAAATTCCACAAGCTTCAGCTTCTCTACAAAAACAAAAAACCTTTATCCCACTATGTGGGTCGGTTACATGAATCCTTTTCTCAATTGCATCCTCTTAAAGTCATATTTTCATTAAATTCTAATAAATTATGATCATTTTTTATATAATATGTCCAAGTCTTTGTAGGTGGTCTATCTCTACCTTTATTAGCATAAGTTGAATCTAAAGCATCTACTCTCCCAACCGGTTCATCAGATGGTTGATGATTAATGAGACAAAACTATCTAAAATGATTCTCTCTAATTTTGTCCTCCACAAGAGCTGCACCAACCCTATTACGAATATATGGATTTTACATTTTTTCTTAAGATAAAAAATTTAGTTGGTTAGGTTTAATTTCATTTGAAGGTTAATTTAAATTGACACAAATAATCCATGAAAACATGTTAAGAAACCTACATACACTAATATTGACTTTAAGATAAGTGAGCTGGAAAACACATATCACCTTACATGACATCCATCTCATCTTCTTGGTCTAACTTAAGAAAGTCAATCCAGCTAACCTCTGAGCAATTCATCCACCTCTATGGATTTCCACTGAGAGGAAAGCCCTACCATAGCCACCCTCTTCACCATGCTTGGACTCATTATGAGCAAACCATGGGAAATGGTGGGATTGATTATCCTCAGCCAAAATTCTATCCCCTGAGCTCCTCTAAGCTTATCTGAGTCGCCACCCATCTTCTTCAATCCATCGAAAGCTCAACCATGGCCTGTAATGGCTATTCAAAGACATACCCAACAAAATTACACAAGAGAAGAATTGTACATAGAGCCCCTGAATTCTATTGGACTCAACACAAAATTACTTCATATCCTTTAGGCAATTGAAACCCCATAGCTTCTACCTCTGGAACCCATTAGAAAACCATAATTTTGCACCCCAAAATATAAAAAATTTTTGGGTCAACATAAATCCTTCCAAAAGCTCAACCTAATTATTCCAAAAGCTTCCCTAAGCTCTAGGAAGAAGATCCCAATCAAAATTGAGCAACCTTGAGGCCTTCAATCTAACACAAGCTAAAAATGATCCATCATTTCATCAAGAACATACATAGGCCCAATTTCATCCTAAATTGGATCAAGGACAAGCTTTGCGAAGACAAGGTGAAAGTTTATGTCAAAATCAATTGAGGCTACACCTCTTGAGACCAAGCATGTGTCAAAAATCCTAAAATTAGCCTTGGTTTGGACCTTTTTGAAAGTAACTATTACACTGTGAATAAATAATAGTGTGGATGTGTTCTTCTAAGCACGATGAAGCTTTAGGAACAAAAATCATGAAATTTAGCAAAAAATCTGGAGAGATCTTGCAGTCTAAAAATGAACAACTATCGGTCTGTGTACCAGAAATGCATGGCCATGATTGCGCTAAACCACACATCCCTTCATACGAACGTGGCTAAATCGTAGGCCATCTTAGAGGACACATGTAAAGCCCCACCAATCCAAAGCTATTGTGTGGAGCTTCGAGGAGTGCTAGTTTTGAGCTAACGCCTTGTCAGATTAAAAGAAAATTAGGATTTTTCTATTCAATTAAATCAAAAAAATCCCTAAAACCTTTGAAAAATCATAACTTTGTAAAGAAAAGAAAAATAAACCAAAAATATCCTTGAACGCAGCAAAGCAAGTAAAAAAATTGAAAATTAATAAATTATATTTAATATTTAATTAATAATTACCCTATGTAGTAATTTAATTATAAAAAATAATTATATATCCAAAAGTAAAAAATTAACAAAGGATATTCCTTCCATCCTTAGAAACATTCCCTGATTTTTCCAATGTTAGAAAAATGCACAAATTGAAATTGANATAAAAAATTAACAAAGGATATTCCTTCCATCTTTAGAAACATTCCCTGATTTTTCCAATGTTAGAAAAATGCACAAAATGAAATTGACCAATTTTTACCAAATTTTATAATTATTTTAAAAAATAATTATAAAAAATCAAAAATTTTGAAATTAAAATTAAAATTAAAATTGGTTAGGCAATGCTTAGGAATTAATCTAATGTCTAAAACCANCACTAAATTTTATAATTATTTTAAAAAATAAATATAAAAAATCAGAAATTTTGAAATTAAAATTAAAATTAAAATTGGTTAGGCAATGCTTAATAATTAATCTAATGTCTAAAACCAATTTTCCAATTTTTGTAAAGGTTTAAAATGACAAACTTAGACCTTTTGGGGTTTGTAAATTCAAAATTTACAATTTAGTTCAAAACTTAGTTTGGACTATATGACTTAAGTTTGATCTAATTTGAACATAAAATTAGGTCAAATATTGAGTTCAACTAATTAGACCTAATCTGATCTTAAGATGCTGGTCTAGATTACCCTAAACCATGATTAGGTCTAATTTGCAATAGAACTGATCATAACCTTAAGCCTTTCCTGAATTAGGCTTAAGTACCTCCTAAACCTTAATTAAGTTTAAACCATGTTAGACCCTATTAAACCCTTAAGATTTACCTAAATTAGGCTTAAGTACATCTTAAACCCTAATTAGATCTAAACCTATTAGAGTAATTAAACTTTTAAGACTTACATAATTTGGTTTAAACAAACATTTAACTGTAATTAAGTCTAACCTGTATTAGACTTAATTAACTTCTTAAGCCTTAACTAAATTAGGCTTAACCAATCTTAAACCCTAATCAAGACTAACCTCAATTAGACAATATTAACCAATTAAGCCTTACTTAAATTAGGTTTAATAAATCCTAAACTCTAATTAGGTCTAACCATAATTGGACCAAATTAATTCATTAAGTCTTACTTAAATTAGGCTTAATCAACCTTAAACTCTAATTAGGTCTAATTTATATATAATCCTTTAAGCCTTAACTAAATTAGGCTTAATCAACCTTAAACCCTAATTAGGGCTAACCCTACATAAACCTAATTAACCCATTAAGCCTTACTTAAATTAGGCTTAATCAACCTTAAACCCTAATTAGGTCTAACCCCAATTAGACCTAATTAATCCTTTAAGCTTTAACTAAATTAGGCTTAATATACCTTAAACCCTAATTAGGTCTAACCTTAATTAGGCCTAATTAATCCTTTAAGCCTTAACTAAATTAGGCTTAATCAACCTTAAATCCTAATTAAGTCTAACCCTAATTTTGCCTAATTAATCCTTTAAGCCTTAACTAAATTAGGCTTAACTAATTCTAAACCTTTAACTAATTCTAAACCTTATTTAAGTCTAAACCTAATTTGGACCTAATTAATCTTTTAAGTTTAACTAAATTAGGCTTTATTAACCTTAAACTTTAAGTAGGCCTAAACTCTATTATACGTAATTATTCCATTTAGCCTTGACTAAGTTATGCTTACTTAATTTTAAACCCAAATTATGTCTAATTAGACCTAACAAATATTTTATGCCTTAACCCGACCTGAGCTAATTATACCCTTTAAGCCTCACTTAAAGTTGGCTTAACATAAACCCTAATTAAGTTTAACCCATACAAGAATTAATTAAGTCCCTTAAGTTCTTTTAATTAGGCTCACTTAACCTAAAATCCTACTTAAGTCTAACACATATTAAGACTTAATTTATCTTTTAAACATTACTTAAATTAGGTTTAAACCCAACCCACATCTTTAGGTTCAACCCAACTTGAACCTAACTTTAACCCGATCCTTGGTTTCAACCCAATTTGAACCTAAGCCAACCTAAATTCTTAGGTTCAACCCAACCTGAACCTAAAATAGCCTAAATTCTTAGGTTCAACCCAATCTGAACCTAAAACATCATATATCTTTGTGTTCAACCCAACTTGAATCTAAACCAATCCAAATTCTTAGATTCAACCTAATTTGAACTTAAAACAACCTAAATCCTTAGGTTCAACCCAACGTTAACCTAAAACAAACCTAATCCTCAGGTTCAACTCAATTTGAACCCATATCAACTTAAATTCTTAGGTTCAAACGAACTTGAACCAAAAAACAACCTAATTTCTTAGGTTCAACCCAATTTGAACCTAAAAAAATATAAAACCTTAGGTTCAACCCAACTTGAACCTAAAAATATCCAAATTCTTAGGTTCAACCCAATTTGAACCTAAAATAATAGGTTCAACTCAACTTGAACATAAAATAATCTGAATGCTTAGGTTCAACCCGAACTGAACTTAAGTCAGCCTAAACCCTTAGGTTCAACTTAAACCCTAAGTTTAACCCACATAAGACTTAATCAACCATTTTTAGGCTCAGCTTAGAATGAACGAGGACCATTATATCTAGCCTAACTTAGATATACGTTGGGTTTAATCTGTTCAGGAATGTATTTAGGTTTTCCCTTTAGGTAGGTCCAAGTGAAGCCAATTTTTGATTTGGCATCTCCTCAAGCTTCTCCTCACTTATATATATATATATATATTTCATTTGGATTGCTTTCAATCCTTATATATTTTTTTTCTTTTCAAAGATTGTTGTCAATCCTTTCTTTTTCTTTTTCAAGTGAGGATTACTATATCTGGATAGTCTTTAATGATTTTAAACATCACCTTTCTTTCCCTAAATTTGAAACTCAAAACATTCCTTTACGTTATAAGTATTTCATAGCTTTTACATCATTGAACCCCAATCTTTTCTTCTCAAATGAATTTATAAGATTCTTAATATTTNTTAATCAAACATTTTTAAGCTCAGCTTAGAATGAACGAGCAACATTTTATCTAACCTAACCTAGATATACATTGGGTTTAATCTGTTCAGGAATGTATTTAGGTTTTCCAATTAGGTAANAAATCAAACATTTTTAAGCTCAGCTTAGAATGAACGAGCAACATTATATCTAACCTAACCTAGATATACATTGGGTTTAATCTGTTCAGGAATGTATTTAGGTTTTCCAATTAGGTAAGTCCAAGTGAAGCCAATTTTTGATTTGGTATCTCCGCAAACTTCTCCTCACTTATATATATATATATATATATGTTTCATTTGGATTGCTGTCAATCCTTATATATTTTTCTTTTCTTTTTAGGGATTATTGTCAATCCTTTCCTTCTATTTCTTAAGTGGGGATTACTATATCTGGATAGTCTTTAATGATTTTAAACATCACCTTTCTTTCCCTAAATTTGAAACTTAAAANGTTTTTTAAAATATTTAAATTGAGAACATAAAATAGTTAATCTTTTTCTTCCCTCCCCCAAACTTAAATTTTTCAATATGGAATGATACAGATGGAAAGAAAAATTCTAAATATAAATCATACCTCAACACTTTAGGCATTTTCATCATTCTGGAATTTTTGCAGTTCCTTCTCAAAATTTTTACTTCAACTGGTCTGTAATATTAGGAGCTTTCTTATAGATATAAATCATTAGAGAATTTGCTGGGTAATCAAATTTTGAAATAAGTACAAAACTAAATATTATACAAACACAATATGTCACTAACACATCACAATTCTAAATAAAA
Source organism: Phalaenopsis hybrid cultivar (assembly GCA_002079205.1). Lineage (NCBI taxonomy): Eukaryota > Viridiplantae > Streptophyta > Magnoliopsida > Asparagales > Orchidaceae > Phalaenopsis > Phalaenopsis hybrid cultivar. The sequence continues at coordinate 41,569 of JXCR01142719.1, forward strand.
ACAATTACAAATACATTAAAATGCAAATATAAAAATCACATCACATTATTATTTTACAAAATAATAATCAAAGTTTATTATAACTACCAATGCAAATTTTAAACTACAACACTAAACACTTATAACAATAATTAAAAATTATCTAACTGCAAACATAAAATAAAATATGGAATAAAATGAAAGTACAAACAAACACACATCTATCTCTATCATAAAATCATAAAACAAAAGTACATCAATCACTATAATATATCAAACAAATATTTTTAGGTTGGAGTGAAGCTCTTACTAAGAGATGATAAAATTCGGTGTCTAAAAGCCTTGAAATCACCCCTAATCTAAGATCTTTCAAGCCTTAGGTCAAAATTTTTGATTTTTAAGATGAAGGGGATGATGAATAGTGGCGGTTGACTGGTCAAAATTGCAGTTAAAAGTGTATTTCGGGATCTCGCCGTCGGCAGGGTTGTCAGCGCCGTCAGCGAGCTCTATTGAAATAAATAGCCTAAGTCTCAGGAAAAATCTGCCATCGGCGGCGTCGATGGCGTCGTCGGCGAGATTTTCAAAATTAGTTCAATTTCCAGATTTTTTTACGATTTTCATCAATTTCAAGCCTCGTCGACATCCGTTCAATCATTCTAGACATAAAATTTAAGTGATTAAATGATGTACTAATACAAATAAATATTCACAACACAAAACATCACAATTAGATATAAAATCCAAGGGTTACAATACACGTTACACAACTCACATAAGTTTGGTAGTTTCTCAACCTTAATACATCAATTTAGCATCACAATCCAAGCCACAACACTCTAAACACTGAAAAAAACATTTTATGCTCAATCTCAACTATACTAAGATCTAAAAGCAAAATTCAAAAGTAAAGCAAACACAATAAGCTCAAAACAAATAACACACATAGACATATAATTAGTAAAGTAAATTTACTACTCCTTCGATTCAGTGCTTGTTTCTCCTCTGATATTGCCCATCAATTGAACATGAACAAAGAGGTTATTGAAGGGTCGATATAGGGATTCTTCAGTAGAGTCCTCTTCTATCAGTCCCATATTTCTCATCAATCATATAAAACTTCCTCTCTAGTCTAGATGATAAAAAAAAATCAGAGATATTGTTAATTGCATTCATAACATTTTGTACCTCTTCCTCCAATTTCTTGATTTTGTGCATGATCACTAGTTTCTTGTTCGAAATTAGTGGCTTAATAGGTAGTGAATTTTGAGACGATTGATCCACAATAATAGTCATATCATTATCATCTTCATTGGCCAGGAACTTCTCGGTTGGGTCTAAAGGCTTCCAAGGTAGAAGTACCTCTTCCCAATTCTCATAAGATACTTGGAACTGACTGCAAAGTAAGAAGCTTGTTGAAGGTTGTCCAAGCCCATAAGTTGATCCATGAACGATCAGGCCCAAAACAGACTTCACAATTATCAATTCAAAATCAATCGGCAGTCTCATTTTGAATACAATAATTCAGAACATCACTTTCTTTAGTAACTTTACCGATCTTCATCGTTGGTAATAGTTTCGCAAAAATAAAGAAGTGCCAGTGTTTAGAAACGAGGTTTAGAAGTGTAGCAGAGAAACTAACATACTCATTTTCTCTCATTTCCTAGTCTTTAGTCTCGTCCGTCAAATATTAGTAGATCTCATTCATCAGATTTCTTGTCGGGACAAAGTTGGAATAATGGCAAACAGGAACATTCTCGATCATATATAACTCATTAATTCATGCAGGAGTAAAAGTTATCCGTCTACCTCGCACATAGACGACACCCTGGTTGATTCCATGCAAATTAGCATAAAACTCCTTCACCACAGGAACGACTACGGAGGCACTAGTGTAGCACAACACTTCCCATCATTGTCGCACAATCATCTCTTCAATTACAGTCGAAGGATTGTTCAATCCTCGATTCAAGAATCCTCTTTCTTTGATTAATCTACTCTTTGTCAGCACTTTATTGAAGATTCGTTGCGCCTCGGAACTAACGAACTTTCTCTTATTGAACACTCAAAATCTAGGATTTTCAGTGGAATTGGAAGCCATAGGGATAAATTTGGTGGAGTTTCAATTCATTTTTGGGTAATATGAATTTAAGAACTGAGTTTGGAAGTTTATAAGGAGTAAATCTTGCTTAAAACCGCCAAAATATGACAATTCAAACTCTAGAAATCGTCGTTGCCTTTCTTGCCATCGACGGCGTCGATGGCGCCGTCGGCAAGCCTTGAGAATTAATTGTCTGGACTCTCGGAAAAACCCCGTCGTTGGCTGGATCGTGCCCGCTGTCGGCGCCCAAGGTAAAAAATTTCACAGTTTCGATCTGGTTCGAATGCGTTCCAATTTTCTATATGGATCCAATTTTTATGATGATTCAAGGGTAAATACGAGTAGTAGAGTTNCTTTTAAGACTAACTAAATTAGGCTTTATTAACCTTAAACCATAAGTAGGCCTAAACTCTATTATACTTAATTAATCCATTTAGCCTTGACTAAGTTATGCTTAGTTAATTTTAAACCCAAATTATGTCTAATTAGACTTAACAAATATTTTATGCCTTAACCCGACCTGAGCTAATTATACCCCTTAAGCCTTACTTAAAGTTGGCTTAACATAAACCCTAATTATGTTTAACCCATACAAGAATTAATTAAGTCCCTTAAGTTCTTTTAATTAGGCTCACTTAACTTGAAATCCTACTTAATTCTAACACATATTAAGACTTAATTTATCATTTAAACATTACTTAAATTAGGTTTAAACCCAACCCACATCTTTAGGTTCAACCCAACTTGAACCTAACTTTAACCCGATCCTTAGTTTCAACCCAATTTGAACCTAAGCCAACCTAAATTCTTAGGTTCAACCTAACCTAAACCTAAAATAGACTAAATTCTTAGGTTCAACCTAATCTGAACCTAAAACATCCTATATCTTTATGTTCAACCCAACTTGAATATAAACCAATCCAAATTCTTAGATTCAACCCAATTTGAACTTCAAACAACCAAAATCCTTAGGTTCAACCCAATGTTAACCTAAAAAAAACCTAATCCTCAGGTTCAACTCAATTTAAACCCATATCAACTTAAATTCTTAGGTTCAACCGAACTTGAACGAAAAAACAACCTGAATTCTTAGGTTCAACCCAATTTGAACCTAAAAAATATATAAAACCTTAGGTTCAACCCAACGTGAACCTAAAAATATCCAAATTCTTAGGTTCAACCCAATTTGAACCTAAAATAATAGGTTCAACTCAACTTGAACATAAAACAATCTGAATGCTTAGGTTCAACCCGACCTGAACTTAAGTTAGCCTAAACCCTTAAGTTCAACTTAAACTCTAAGTTTAACCCACATAAGACTAAATCAAACATTTTTAAGCTCAGCTTAGAATGAACGAGCAACATT
>JXCR01142719.1:48689-131682 GCA_002079205.1 Phalaenopsis hybrid cultivar
CTTCTTGTCCTGGTTCAAAGTTCTTATGGTTAATCTTCCGATCATGCCATATCTTTAGTTTCTCCTTATAAATTCTGTCGTTATCATAAGATTCATTTCTTAATTCTTCAAATTCATTCATTTGTAAAAATCTCTTCTTACTAGCATCTTTCAAATTATAATTAAATTCTTTAATCGCCCAATATGTTTTATGCTCCAATTCTAGCAAGTCTTTCAAAAAATCAGCCTGTAAGGAGTCATTCCAATAGGAGTTTTATAAGCACTCCTGTAAGCCCATAATGCAGTATCTAGTCTAGTAGACCAATCTACTCTACTATAGTTTACAGTCTTCTCCAATATTTGTTTAATCTCTCTATTAGAAACTTCAGCTAACCCACTGGTCTGAGGGTGATAGTAAGTAGAGATTCTATGAATAACATTAAATTTTTCTGCCAATTTCTGTATGTATTTAATCCTGAAATGGGATCCTCCGTCAGTTATAATCACTCNTTGAAATGGGATCCTCCGTCAGTGATAATCACTCTCAGCATTTTGTATCTAGTGAAAATGTTTTTCATTAAAAAACATGAAACAGTTTTAGCGTCACAACAAGGTAAGGCTTGTGCTTCAATCCACTTTGAAACGTAATCTATTGCAACTAATATGTATAAGTTCCCAGATGAAGGAATAAATGGTCCCATGAAATCGAATCCCCAAACATCAAAGATCTAAACTTCTAATATGAAATTTAGAGGCATTTCATTTCTTCTATAAATATTGTATACTCATTGGCATTGATCACAAGTTCTTATGTATCTGTAAACATCTCTAAAGAGAGTATTCCAATAGAATCCAGCTTATAAAATTTTATAAGCAGTTTTATCAGTTCTAAAATGTCCTCCAAATTCAAAATCATGACATTTCTAACGAATNGTGTCTTTTACCTTCAAAATATGGCTTTAATCTATGTCCATTTACTTTAAATTTATTCCCAGTCTTTTGATCTTCAATTTCAATAGCTTCGTAAGTATAAACTTTAGTCACAGTAAAGGGTCATAACCAACGAGACTTCAATTTCCCAGGGAATAACTTCAGCCTTGTGTTGTAAAGTAAAACTTCTTGTCCCTGTTCAAAGTTCTTATGGTTAATCTTCCGATCATGCCATAACTTTAGTTTCTCCTTATAAATTTTGTCGTTATCATAGGTTAATCTTCTGATCATGCCATAACTTTAGTTTCTCTTTATAAATTCCGTCGTTATCATAAGCTCGTTTCTTAATTCTTCCAATTCATTTAATTGTAACAATCTCTTCTTACCATCATCTTTCAAACTCATTTCTTAATTCTTCCAATTCATTTAATTGTAAACTTATAAATTCTATCGTTATCATAAGACTCATTTCTTAATTCTTCCAATTCATTTAATTGTAACAATCTCTTCTTACAGCATCTTTCAAATTATAATTGAATTCTTTAATCGCCCAATATGCTTTATGCTCCAATTCTTACAAGCATCTTTCAAATTATAATTGAATTCTTTAATCGCCCAATGCAAGTCTTTACAAAAATCAGCCTGTAAGGAGTCATTCCAATATGAGTTTTATAAGCAGTCCTGCAAGCCCATATTGTAGTATCTAATCTAGTAGACCAATCTACTCTACTAGGGTTTATAGTCTTCTCCAGTATTTGTTTAATCTCTCTATTAGAAACTTCAGCTAACCCACTGTTCTGAGGGTGATAGGAAGTAGAGATTCTATGAATAACATTAAATTTGTTTGCCAATTTTTGAATTTATTTAATCCTGAAATGGGATCCTCCGTCAGTGATAATCACTCTCGGCATTTCATATCTAATGAAAATGTTTTTCATTAAAAATCTTGAAACACTTTTAGCGTCACAACGAGGTAAGGCTTGTTCTTCAATCCACTTTGAAACGTAATCTATTGCAACTAATATGTATAAGTTCCCAGATGAAGGAATAAATGGTCCCATGAAATCGAATCCCCAAACATCAAAGATCTATACTTCTAAAATGAAATTTAGAGGCATTTCATTTCTTCTAGAAATATTGCATACTCGTTGGCATTGATCACAAGTTCTTATGTATCTGTAAACATTTCCAAAGAGAGTATTCCAATAGAATCCAGCTTGTAAAATTTTATAAGCAGTTTTATCAGTTCCAAAATGTCCTCCAAATTCAGATATTTCTGAATAATTAGTTCAGTTTCTTCATAAGGTATACATCTTCTCATAATAAAATCCTTACATTGTTTATATAAATAAGGCTCATCCCAAAAATATGATTTTGCATCATGAATGAATTTTTTTTGTTGTTGCAATGTCAGCATATGTGGGAAAATATCACTTACAATATAATTAACCATATCAGCATACCATGGTATTTTCCACTCATTAATATTATAGAGTTGTTCATCAGGGAAACTGTCTGTAATTTCATTATAGGTGTCAGATAATTCATGATATTCTAATCTTGACAAGTGATAAGCAATTTGATTATCAGTTCCCTTTCTATCAATAACCACAAAATCAAATTCTTGCATCAAAGAATCCATCTAATCAACCTTGGTTTTGCATCCTTCTTTTGCATTAGATATTTAATAGCAGAGTGATCAGTATGCACAACACATAAAATTTGATTATCAGTTCCCTTTCTATCAATAACCACAAGATCAAATTTTTGCATCAAAAGTATATCAACCTTGGTTTAGCATCCTTCTTTTGCATTAGATATTTAATAGCAGATTGATCAGTATGCCAACCTTGGTTTAGCATCCTTCTTTTGCATCAGATATTTAATAGCAGAGTGATCATTATGCACACATTGGTTTGACATCCTTCTTTTGCATTAGATATTTAATAGCAGAGTGATCAGTGGGCACAACAACATCCTTCTTTTGCATCAGATATTTAATAGCAGAGTGATCAGTATGCACAACAAATTTAGCTTATCCTTCTTTTGCATCAGATATTTAATAGCAGAGTGATCAGTATGCACAACACATTTAGCCGCATCAAATATTTAATAACAGAGTGATCATTATGCACAACACATTTAGCTCCAATTAAATAAGATCTAAAGATATTTAATAGCAGAGTGATCAGTATGCACAATACATTTAGCTCCAATTAAATACGATCTAAATTCATCAAAAGTATCCATCTAATTAACCTTGGTTTGGCATCCTTCTTTTGCATTAGATATTTAATAACGTGATCAGTGTGCACAACACATTTAGCTCCAATTAAATAAGATCTAAATTTGTCTAAAGCACCAGTGTGCACAACACATTTAGTCCTAATTAAATAAGATCTAAATTTTTCTAAAGCATACACAATTTATGCACACATTGGTTTGACATCCTTCTTTTGCATTAGATATTTAATAGCAGAGTGATCAGTGGGCACAACAACATCCTTCTTTTGCATCAGATATTTAATAGCAGAGTGATCAGTATGCACAACAAATTTAGCTTATCCTTCTTTTGCATCAGATATTTAATAGCAGAGTGATCAGTATGCACAACACATTTAGCCGCATCAAATATTTAATAACAGAGTGATCATTATGCACAACACATTTAGCTCCAATTAAATAAGATCTAAAAGATATTTAGTGGCAGAGTGATCAGTGTGCAAAACACATTTAGTCCCAATTAAATAAGATCTAAATTTTTCAAAAGATTACACAACAACCAGTAACTCTTTTTCAGTAATAGTGTAGTTAATTTGAACATCGTTAAGAGTTTTACTAGCGTAGTATATAACTTTAAAAATCTTATCATACCTTTGTCCACCACAGCTCCAATAGCATAATCACTAGCATCACACATCAGTTCAAATGGTTTCTCCCAGTTAGCAGCTCCAGAGTAGTATATAACTTTAAAAATCTTTTCATACCTTTGTCCAAGGACAGCTCCAATAGCATAATATAGCATCTTACATCAGTTCAAATGGTTTCTCCCAGTTAGGTGAAACTATAATAGGGCTTGTGATTAATTTTGCATCGCACATCAGTTCGAAAATAATCTTTTCATACCTTTGTCCAAGAACAGCTCCAATAACATAATCACTAGCATCACACATCAGTTCAAATGTTCCCAGTTATGTGAAACTATAATAGGGGCTGTGATTAATTTTTTCTTTAATTACTCAAAGGCTCCAATTAGGTGAAACTGTTATAAGGGTTGTGATTAGCTTTTCTTTTAATAACTTAAAGGTATTTAAACAGTCTTCAGTAAACTCAATTTTCTTGTCCTTTTCTAAAAGCTGGGATAGGTTTGGTAATTTTTGAAAAATCTTTAATAAAACGCCTTTAAAAACCAACATGTCCAAGAAAACTTCTAACCCCTCTTACATTAGTAGGAGGTGTTAATTTAGATATAACTTGAATTTTTGCAGGGTCTACTTCCATACCATTTTCTGAAATTTTATGCCCTAACACTATTCCTCTTGCAACCATAAATTGACATTTCTCCCAATTTAGAACCAAATTAGTTCTTTCACATAACTCCAAATTTTTTTCAAGATAATTTAAGCATGCATCAAATGATGTTCTAAATACAGAGAAATCATCCATAACACTTCTATTCCACCATCAATTAACTTACTAAATATAAACATTATACATCTCTGGAATGTTGCAGGTGCATTACATAATCCAAAAGGCATTCTTCGAAAAGAAAAAAGTTCCAAAAGGACTAGTAAATGTTGTCTTTTCTTGATTCTCAAAAGTAATAGGAATTTGATGGTAGCCAGTATATCCATCTAAAAAGCAAAAATATTTGTGCCCAGCAAGTCTATCCAATATTTGGTCTAGAAATGGTAAAGGTAAGTGATCTTTCCTAGTGGCAGTGCTTAATTTTCTATAATCAATGCAAATACAATACCCAGTAACTTGTCTGATAGGTATTAATTCATTATTCTCTTGTGCTTCAGCAGTCACTCCTCCTTTCTTAGGAACACAATGAATTGGACCCAAGCATTGCCCAAAATAGGATATATAATTCCAGCATCCAACCATTTAAAAATTTCCTTTTTGACTACTTCTTTCATCATTGGTTTAATCTCCTTTGTAGATCAACTCTTGGTTTATATTATTCATCCAGTATAATTCTGTGCATACAGATCAAAGGATTGATTCCTTTAATATCAGCTAAGGTCTAACCAAAAGCTTTCTTATATCTTTTTAATGTATCCAAAAGTCTTTGCTCTTGCAAATCATTTATGAAGATATAATAACATGTAATGTAAATGAGTCTCCTAAAAATACATACTTCAAGTGACTAGGCAGAAGATATAATAATAGGTAATGTAGATGAGTCTCCTAAAAATACATACTTCAAGTGGCTAGGAAAAGATATAATAACAGGTAATGTAGATGAGTCTCCTAAAAACACATACTTCAAGTGGCTTGGTAATAACAATTAATGTAGACGAGTCTCCCAGAAACACATACTTCAAGTGGTTAGGCAATATTTTCAACTCAAGTTCAGGTGTTTTTATGAGTTTCTCAGAAACACATACTTCAAGTGGTTAGGCAATGTTTTCAACTCAAGTTCAGATGATTTTATAATTGACGGAACTAGATTCTTTTCAGCATTTCCTGTAATATCCAACATCTCAAATCTGTCCTGAACATAATCTAATTCTTCATTTTATATTTTGTCTAAAATAACTTCATCTTTGTCTTCAAAATTTTTTTTTTCAAAATATTCTTTAAAATGCTCGTTCATTAGATGTTCACTAATTTCCATGCGAAAACATTCATTATCTGTTTCAACAACAGGGTATTTCATAGAATTTGTAATGTTAAAGTCACTTCTTGATTGTTAACTCTCATAGTTAATTCTCCCTTTTGAACATCTATTCATAGCTTTCATAGATTTTGCAATGTTAAAAGCCACTTCTTGATCATTAACTCTCATAGTTAATTCTCCTTTTTGAACATCTATCATAGCTTTTCGAGTAGCTAAAAATGGTCTCCCTAAAATGATAGGTATTTTTTTATCTTTCTCCATATCTAAAATAAGGTAGTTAAAAATGCTCTCCCTAAAATGATAGGTATTTCTTTATCTTCCTCCATATCTAAAACAATAGCAAAAAATGGTCTCCCTAAAATGATAGGTATTTCCTTATCTTCCTCCATATCTAAAACAAAAAATGGTCTCCCTAAAATGATAGGTATTTCTTTATCTTCCTCCATATCTAAAACAATGATTAGAAAAGATCTCCCTGAAATTATAGGTATTTCATTATCTTCCTTCATATCTAGAACAATAAAATCTACAGGAAAGATAAATTTATCAATGTTTACTAACACATCTTCGATAACTCCCTTAGGATAAGTAATTGAACGTTCCGTTAACTGAAGAGTTATAGAAGTAGGTGAGACTTCTCCTAATCCTAATCTTTTGAAAATTGATATAGGCATAAGATTAATGCTGGCTCCCAAATCACATAAAGCTCTTCCATAAAATTTTTCATCGATAACATATGATTAATGCTGGCTCCCAAATCACATAATGCTCTTCCATAAAATCTTTCACCAATAGCACCCGTTATAGTGAAACTACCAGGATCTTTTAATTTTTCAGGAAGCTTTTTCTGAATAATTGCACTACACTCTGCGCTAAGTGCAACAGTTTCATTATCTAAGAACTTTCTCTTTTTGTTCAGAAAATCTTTCATAAATTTCACATAATTGGAGTGCAACAGTCTCATTATTAGTAAACTTCCTTTTCTTGTTCAAAATATCTTTCATAAACTTCACACAATTGGGCATTTTCTCTAACGCTTCTACGAAGGGAATATTTACCGTTAATTTTTTAAGAATTTCTATAAACTTGGAAAATTGTTTATCCTTTTTGTGTTGCTTCAATCTTTGAGTAAACGGTGGTGGAGGTTTCTCCACAGTAATTTTCATTGGTGTAAGTGGATATTCTAAATCTGGGTATTCAGGTGGAGGTTTTTCCACAGTAATTTTCATTGGTGTAAATGGATACTCTAAATTTGGGTATTCATGATCCTTTTTTTTATATCCACTTTCTCTTTTTCAGTTTCCGTTTCTTTCTACACTCTTGTTTCTAATTCTTTTCCACTTTATAATTGTATCGCTTTTATCTGTTTTTTCCTTGATCTTTAGGATTTAGTTCCACAGTACTAGGAAAAGTTCTCGATGTTCAGTTACTAAGCGCAGTAGCGATATGCCCCAATTGGTTTTCAATATTCTTGATAGCAGTTCCTTGATTTTGTAGCTGGTTTCCTTGAATTTGTAATTGATTTCCTTGATTCTACAATTGCTGACCCATGTTCAATATCAGCTCTTCCATAGATAACTTCTTTTCCTTAAATTGAGTGTTACTGTTAAATCCTGGAGGATACGAAGGTCTATAATTAACATTTCCTTGGTTGGATGGATTTCCCAATGGGTTTACTGGGTTGTTTGCCCATTGTTGATTTGTAGAAGAATTGTTATTCCAATTAAAGTTAGGATAACTCTTCCAACCTGGGTTATAATAGTTCGAATAAGGATTGTTGGGTCTATTGTTAATAACATTTAAAGTCTCATAAGAAGGTTGAGTATCCACAAATTGCCCAGATGAATTCTCTTCCATCATAGTAGGTGTTGGAGAATAATTCAATTCATAATGATCTAATTTCTTTGATATTGCAGCAATCTACGAAGCTAACATAAATATTGCATCAGAATCGTGGATACTAGCTACTCTTTTAGGATTTACCCTTTTAGAGGGCCATTGAAAATTGTTGGTAGCATTTTCTTCTATTAATGAATAAGCCTCATCAAAAGGTTTTGACATTAAAGAACCACCAGCCGCTTCTTATTAACGAATAAGTCTCATCAAAAGACTTGTATAATCGATCTAAGAGATCTAACTAATCCATTGTAAAAAGTTTGAATTATCAACCAATCTGGTAACAAATGATGTGGGCACTTTTTAAGAAGATCTTTAAATCTCCCCAAGCTTCATATATCGACTCTTCATCAATCTGACAAAATGATGTTATGTCATTCTAAGTTTAGCAGTTTTGGATGGAGGGAAATATTTAGATAGAAATTTTTGTGAAAGTTCTCCCCAAGTTCTAATAGATCCATATGCAAATGAATTTAACCACATCTTAGCCTTATCGCTAAGTGAAAAAGGAAAAAGTCTAAGTCTAATAACATCGTTCGAAACTCTATCATATTTAAAGGTAGCACAAAGTTCTAAAAAACTAGCGAGGTGTGATTCGGATCTTCATTTGGTGTACCTCCGAATTGATTGTTTTGTACCATTTGGATAATAGCAGGAGATCTTCATTTGGTGTTCCTCTGAATTGATTATTTTGTATCATTTGGATAATAACAGGTTTAAGCTCAAATGAATTAGCGGTGTGCCTCTGAATTGATTGTTTTGTACCATTTGGATTAGGTTTAAGCTTAAATGAATTAGCAGCTACATCAGGATTTTGGATAGATAAGTGAATTTCAAATTTAAGCTCAAATGAATTAGAAGCTACATCAAGATTTTGGATAGATAAGTGAATTTCATCTGTTGTAGACAAATGAATTAGTGGCTACATCAGGATTTTGGATAGATAAGTGAATTTCATCTGCTGTAGGATTTGCATAGTCTCTTAGGGGTCTATAGCACCTACATCAGGATTTTGGATAGATAAGTGAATCTCATCTGCTGTAGAATTTGCATAATCTCTTAGGGGCATCAGGATTTTGGATAGATAAGTGAATTTCATCTGTTGTAGGATTTGCATAATCTCGTATGGGTCTTCCGAATTGATTGTTTTGTACCATTTGGATAATAGCAGGTTTAAACTCAAATGAATTAGCAGCTACAAAATTTAGATAGAATAAATGAATTTCATATGCTGTAGGATTTGCATAATCTCGTAGAGGTCTAAATTGATGTTCATTTTCTATTCCTTGATTGTTCACATTGTTTTCCATTGTGTCAGGATTTCTAGGTTTTTTTCTTAGTTTTCTAATTCTCCTAACAGAGTGTTCTGATTTCGAGTCATAGGGTATAAAATTTTCAGGTCCAAATTTACACATACAATTGAAATCAGTACACAGAAAAACAGTTAACTAAAAATGAAAATAAGTTGCAATTCAAGTAAAAGTTTTCTAATAGTCCTAATTTGTCTGTTACTCTAATTATGATTTTTTTAAAAAATTTAATTTTTACTCCCCGGCAACGGCGCCAAAAACTTGACAGTGACTTTATATATGCTTAAAAATATAAGAATTTGATAATGCTGCTAGAAGATTTAAATCCCCGACAACAGCGCCAAAAACTTTACAATAGTTATAGATTTGATAAAGATATGTATATAATATTCAATAACTGCAAAGTCAAACTTATCAACAAAAGTATACGTATCGCTCAAGTAATACAAGACTCTAATGGAAACTAGATATCAATCCCACGGGGAGTAATATTAGAGGCTACGGACTAAGATTTAGAAAATTAATACTTAATCATTACAACATAGTTTAAATTGTATATTTATGACTAATAGGCATTTGAAATAAAATTTAGTTTTAATAAACTCTTAATTAACTAATTCTACTAATAAAGTTTTTAATGTGAAGTTCAATATATAAGTAAGCATCTTTCTCCTTGTTAAGAAATTTAAGTGAATGGATAAATTGAATCAGTTCAAATTGTATTGTGCCAAATAGGAGCATACCTATTCTTTACCCTTTGGACCAGACATAAAGAATATTAACTAATCCTATGCTTGGTTCCTAGCTGGGAGGATACCGACTCTCACTTTGAAGCCTCGCCTGAGGGCTAACATCTACACTTCAGCACCCAAACAATAGGACCAAATTGAGGATTTTAGTCTGTCAGTCTAAAATCTCCAATTCTACGCTTAATAATTTTATTTCCCTATTTATTTGCACCCAACTTTCAAGGACTTTGACCTCCCTAAATATTGGATGTAATCTTCACTTTAGTTGTAAAACTCAAGATATTTTAACAAATCAATTGGCCAGATTGAAAGTAAATTAAGATTAAAGTAAGAAGTTCATCACAACTTCTTTAACATTCTCATGGCACAACCAATTCAAATCTCCATTTCACAAAATCTCAAGACAAGGAGAAAGACAGAGAAAACTACTCAGAACTCATGGAGATTTCATATATAAAAGCAAAGTCATACAAACTACAATAAGCAAATACAACTTATCTCGAATTCCTCCCTAAGCAAACTCCTCGAAGTTCCTCTGAATCTCTTCCTTTCTTTACAACACACAGAATTCTCCTTCGAAGCAATAAGGGGGAAGAAATCTCTCACTTTCCTTCACTCTTACAATCTCTCGAAGAATTCGTCACAATACCTAACCCTAATTACACTCTACACTCTAACGGACACCCGTGGACACGCCCTGAACACGCCTTGAACACACTCTGAACACCCTTTTTTCTTCTTTTTAACCCCTCCAAATTATTTCTCTTAAAGTTGTAAAAGAGTTTTCAAGTGTTGCCTAAGCGTCCCTTCAAAAATCATCCACATTCAATACATCTATTGAGAGAACCGACGTGCCTTCTAGAATATTTAATTTTGGACTCTTGGGAAAAACCCACCGTCAGCGCTCAAGATCAAATTTTCATATTTTGGTCCTTTTCGCTCCAAATTCGCTCCTTTTTGCATCTTTTTGCTCCAATGACGATAATTCATCATACCTGCAACAAAACATAAAAAATATCTTGCTTTAAAATACAATATCATCAAAATCAGTGTAAAATATGTATGAAAATCTCAACATATTTTCCTTTGGTCATGCCTCTAAGTACATGTGAAAGGAATTCTTGTCCAGGAACATGGCGCTTAGAATGTCAGCTTGATCAGGAGCTCACCACAAAGGATAGACAGATAGATGGTTCTTGACACTTTTTGTATTGCGTCATGATATGACAGATATTATATGAAATGTCTCAGATATATTCAGTATTAGATATGTACTCAACATTTGATACTTCATGATGTATTTAGCATGTTATTTTTGATAGCGTCAACATGCATTCATTTTGTAATACATACTTGAAGCAGATTAATGAAATTTCTTTCAGATTTCAGTATAATTGCTAAATTTCCCTTTTCTGCGATTGATAAAAAATCATAGAACTATAAGTTGGTTCTAAATTATAATGAACAAAGAACGATATAACAAAATTCTAATAATAAAATTTAATTAAAACTTTTGAAAGCCAATAAACCAATGAAAATTAAATCTTGAAATACATATTTTGATAATTAAATATGATAAAGACAATAAAAAAATGATAAATTTGATGAGTTTGTTCCTCTTGAGTTTGAATTTCCTCACTCTCCATTTTCACGGCACGAATGTCTTTTTCTGCATGGAGTTGTCACAACCTCCACAGAGTGTCAAACTCCTCAAAAAATCTCTACATCCTCATGAAATCTCAACAACCTCAGTACTCGAGGTCAGTACCTAAATTCTAATTCTCATGATATTTTAGAGGTTGAGGATGTTATATCTGATACCGCGTTGCCCTATAAATCCTTCCTATTGCAACCCTTCAAATGAAACTTGAGGGTCAGTGCAAGGTCGTCCGATTCCTTCAAATTCCACATATTTTCCACCTTCCTTCCAAGAAAGTTTTCCGCTTCCATGAAATTCCAGGGTTGGTGCAAGGTCGTCTGATTCCTTTAAATTCCACATATTTTCCACCTTCCTTCCGAGAAATTTTTCCGCCTCCATGAAATTCTAGGGTCAGTGTCAGGTCATCAGATCCCTTTAAATTCCACATATTTTCAACCTTCCTATCCAAGAAATTTTCCCACACTTATGAAATTTTCGGGATCAGTACCGACATTTTGATACCTAATTTATTAAGATAAGTATGAGGTCACCTTAAATGGAGTAAGGCATCTGATTCTCTATAAAAATCTTTGAGATAGGTATGAGAGTACCTTAAATGGAGTAAAGCATCATATTCTCACCTTTTGAGATAGGTATGAGACCACCTTAAATGGAGTAAGACATCTTGTACTCATCTTTCGAGATTGGTGTAAGGCCATCTTAAAAAGAGTAAGGCATCTAATTCTCTACACAGATCTTTGAGATAGGTATGAGGCCACCTTAAATTGAGTAAGGCACCCTATTCTCATTTCTTTGCACTTTTGATATCTTTTGGGATTGGAAGTGAGTCCCTATGCGTTCCACCCTAATCAGATCTCTTCACATATTTCCTCCTGAAATTAAAATCTTCATGAACTCAAAATCAAAATTGAAATTGAAATTAAATTTTTCTAACATCAAATCGAAATCAAATCTTCACCGTGACGGTCAGTTTTCCTGATGGTTATTTCCAAATTTCCCTTCCTTTTTCTCCGGTGGGAGTCCCTATTTACTCCCCAGCGGAAACCTTATACTCTTTTCTATACTGTTCTGAGTACGTGATGCACCCCTGGTGTGTGGTGTTTTTCTGCCTGTTTTATGTCAATTTAAATCTCTGGAACAGTGCCAAAAACTTGACCCATCTCGAAATAACACAATAATTTAATTTTAAAAAATATGACAAAAAACTTGACCCAATTTATATTAAGTATTTAATGTGTAAAATTGTAATGTTATATAAAATATATAAAATGGTTCACACACTAGGAGTTCTACGCAAGTGCATGTATTGCTTCAAGTAATATAGGGCTTTCTTTAAAAATCCTAGTATTAATCCCACGGAGAAGCGCAATAAGAAATCCCTTAGGCTAATTCTAGTATACTACTATCAAGCCTTAGTTTGGAAGATGGAAATTCTTATGATAATAACATAAATCACGATATTCAAACTCTAAAAAATTAAAGAAAGATAATTTAAAATGGGTTAATGAATGCTAACAGAAATGTAACTAAAAGAACTAAGTTTACTAAATAAATTTCTAAAATTCAAAATTAAATTTATAAAGACTAAACAAAATGTTGCGATGAAGAGTTCAAATTTAAGAAAGTTTCCTTCCCCTTTACAATTAATATATGGGTTGTGAAGAAATTAAAATCATTTAAAATATATACAAATTATTTATACTGAATAGGAGCAATCTTATTCATTACTCTCTTCTGAGTGCATAAAGAACATTGACTAATTCAGATTTTGGTTTCCAATTTCGTGGTTATGCTGGGAGGATATCGGTTGCCACTCCAGAGCTCCCCCTACTCCCTCACATGAGGGCTAACAATNTATGTTATATAAAATATATAAAATGGTTCTCACACTAGGAGTTCTATGCAAGTGCATGCATTGCTTCAAGTAATATAGGGCTTTCTTTAAAAATCCTAGTATTAATCCCACAGAGAAGCACAATAAGAAATCCCTTAGGCTAATTCTAGTCTACTACTATCAAGCCTTAGTTTGGAAGATGAAAATTCTTATGTTAATAACATAAATCACGATATTCAAACTCTAAAAAATTAAAGTAAGAAAGATAAGTTAAAATGGGTTAATGAGTGCTAATAGAAATGTAACCAAAAGAACTAATTTTACTAAATTAATTTCTAAAATTCAAAATTAAATTAGAAAGACTAAATAAAGTGTTGCGATGAAGAGTTTAAATTTAAGAAAGCTTCCTTCCCCTTTACAATTAGTATATGGGTTGTGAAGAAATTAAAATCATTTAAAATATATACAAATTTTTTTATACTGAATAGGAGCAATCTTATTCATTACCCTCTTCTCAGTACATAAAGAACATTGACTAATCTAGATTTTGGTTCCTAATTTTATGGTTATGCTGGGAGGATATCGGTTGCCACTCCAGAGCTCCCCCTACTCCCTCACATGAGGGCTAACAATCTCGCATCAGTTTCCAATCAACTGTACCAAATTGGGGATTTTAATATGCCACCTTAAAATCTTCAATTCTGCATCCAACAAAGTACATTTCTTTATTTATTTGCACTTAACTCCATGGATGAAATACATTCCCATGAAATCAAATGTGATTCTCCCCATGTTGTAAAAATTATAGCCCTTTTGAAACATATATTTCTCAACACATTCTAACATTTCAATTGATCAGATTGAATAGTAAATGAAGATTGGTGTTCGAATAATCACAAATTATTGATATTTAAAACCGTATAAAAAAATCAATTTTTCACAAAACCAAATCTCATTTATCGGAGAAGGATAAAGAAGACTACTCAAAATTTATGAAAAAGATACAACAAAATAAGGATTTTATAAATAAGAACAAGTTTACAAAATAAAGAATGAAAAGAACACAACTTATCTCACACTCCTTCCCAAGAAAATCTCTATAAGTTCTCTTGAAGTCTTTCTCTCCTTACAATCACTCTCAATTCTCTTCTAGAAATGTAATGAAGAAGAAATTTGTCACCTTCTCTCTCCTCTTAGAATCCTTAAAGAAAATCTCCAAACCCTTGACTTTCTCTCTCTCTCTCTCTTTCCTTCTTCTCACTCTCATGCTACTCCCACACACACACACACACACAAACACATGCCACCAACTCCTCCTGAAGCCCTAGACTTCCCTCTATTTTATAAAAGGTTGTCTCCCTCCAAAAAGAATTCAAAATTCCTTCTAAAATTCTATCCAAAAGTCAACTCATTTGAATTCAAAAGACATGACCATTGATCCAAGAGAGATATCTCTTCATAAAAGAACCTTCCAAAGTGTCTAGATGCATTTAATCACTCCAATGGGTGTTTTCAATAAGCGTTTCTTTAAAAATTTGAGCAAATTTCATCCCGAACTGCCTTAATATGCAAAAAGTCTTCTCTGGCGCAACTTGCACCATTTCTGGAGCATCATGCACTAGCTCTTTGGATTTTGACGCATCATGTGCCGGTTTGGAGCATCTTGTGCCACCCTGCAACAACTCTACTATTTTGCTCCATTTGGCTCCGTTTCAGTTTCGTTTCACCCCGTTTCAATTGCGTTTTGCTTATAACAGATATACCTATAAAATAAACATTAAAACAACCTTTCTTTAAAGTGTCATTTCATTAAAAAACATGTGATAAATGTAAAGTAGATTGAGTAGAGAAAGACATATGAAAATGTGTAAAGTCAGAATTTTCTTTCTTGCTTGCTTTTACACCAAATTGCACCATTTTTGCTTCTATTTCCCAAAAGTTCATTTCTTGTACCTAAAAACAAAAATATGCAAAATAACTTCCTTTAAAGTGTAATTTTATGAAAAAATCATTAAAATTGAGCATAAAAATATATATGAAAAAGTAGGTAATTTTTAGGCGTATCAGTATGATGACTCAGACAGTCGTGTTGGTTTTGTTGATCTCTTCGGTCAACGCCAATATGTACGGTGTGCTGGCCCGACACACCACACCTATTGGGAGTCCTTTTGTTGATCTCACTTTTGGTTGAGGTCTAGTTTTTCCTCCTTAGTAGCCTAGGGTTTAGCCATAGGACTTTCATGTTGACTATTCCTAGAGGACTTGTTGACCTTACCTTTGGGCTAGATTGAGTTTTTCCTCTTTAGTAGCCTAAGGTCTAGTCATAGGAATTTCATGTTGACTATTCCTAGAGAACTAGAAAAGGAGCCCTCACCTTTAGAAACTCTAAAATCTTCCTTACTCAACTTAAAGTTCTGTATATTGGTCCTAACGTCTTACACTTAGTAGGTGGAATCAGTATGAAGGAGCTTAAGGAGAGTACCCATAAGACTGCTTGGCCTTAAGGTTAACCCCTAGGTGTTGGTCTGGAGCTAGTTCACTCACTTGCACCCACTTTCACTCACAACCCTAAACCCAGATTTGTTAACTTTGATCGCTTAATCTTCTGGAAAACTCATGTAGATGGTCCTCTAGACCCACTAGCCCTAGGCTGGGGTGTTGCTAACACTAGTATATAGAGGACCCAAAGGGGGATTTCATTTGTCCATAACTCATATAAGGTGGTTGGAACTCCAATTATACTAAAAAAACCAACTTGGCCTTTTGCCCCCCAAATCCACCCAAATTACCTAAATGCCCTTGAAATGCTAATTTGGCCAAAATTCCCAAATTCACCCAAAATACACAAATTTGTTCAAAAATCATTTCAAACCATTTCAGTACACCCAAATTTCCCAAAACCGCCCAATATTGCCAAATTTACCAAAAATACCCTTAAATTTGCCAAAATCACTTCAAATGTCTCCAAAAAAAATTTGGACCCTTCAATTTAACCCAATTTGACCATTTTGACCATTTTGACAAAAATCCCCAAAATGTCTTTAAAGGCCCAATTTCCTCAAATTCATCTCAAATGTCCATCAATTTGGCCCCAATTCCCCTCAATTTCAATCCTAAACTCTAATTAATCTTTCTTATGATCAATAAAAACTAAATCCAAGCCTAATTGATTCATGCTCTGAGCTTAATTTTGATCAAAGTCAAAACCCCCAATATTGGCCCTATGGCTTAACCCCACCAAATTCAACCCCATAGCCTACTCAAATTACCCCTGTCTGAATCTTAAACTCTTCATAATAATCCTACACATTAAATTGGACCTTAAATTGGCCTTGGTCAAGCCTCAATTTCATTCAATTTCAACCCACAATCAAAATCCCCAAATTTGCCCCAAATTGGCTATGTCCCTAAATTCCACCAAATTGAACGCCCTAACCCCAAAATTGACACCCAATAAATATTGAGAACTCTTAATGACATTCCTATAGACCATTTTGAACCATTAATTTGGGCTTAGCCCAACCTAAACCCAAGTAAAACCCAACACTCCCAAATTGACCAAATGCCCAAAATCTTTCAAATTGAACCTCTAAATCAATTCAAAATTATTCCAAATCTTTCCAAACTCCTCATAAAAATCATCTACATATTATTGATCAATCAATTGAGCTCAATGTTATGGCTAGCCTAACCCAAACCCAACTTCTAGCCATTTTTACCAAGATTGAACCCCTTCCCCAAAATTGACTTAATTATTCCAAAGTCACCAAATTAATGTCACCACAGCCACCATTTGGACTCTATTGACCAGCCTAAAACCACCTAAACCACCTATGTGAGCTATGGACCAATGGTCTCTTGATTCAAGGGATCTTAACCATATTTGGGCCTTATTTGAAAATACTTTGCCATCATCACTTGCCATTGGGAGTAAATCATAATTAACTCTCCCTTGGCCTTCTTGAACCAAGAAATGACTAAAACCTGGCTAGCCACCACCTCAGCTGCCAAAAATAGCCAGCCTAAAGGTGCCTCTATTGGCTAAAACCCAAAATTCAACCTCCCCGGCTTGGCTCACTCTAAGTGGATGCTTGAGCCTTTCTTCCCTCCACCTCAGCATGCTTTAGCACCCAACTCCCAGCACTGAGCTCCACCAGGAAATCATGGCTTTAAATTGACCTCTCCACGACCAAGGAAGGGAGTGCTTGAAACCTTGAGGAAACTCTGGCTTACCAAAGCCTCTCCAAACCATCTCAAGTGCAATCCCCTTGCTCTCAACCACTCATAGCCCTTCCACAGAGCCAATTTCTTTACTGGAATTTACCCTAAAACCAGGATAGATCTCTCCACTCCACTAAAGTGCACCAAACTTCAATTAATTGTGCACGCATCATCTCCACAGTGAAAGAAGTTGAATCCTCACAAAAGCCCTCTCTCAAACAGCCTCTAACCTAGCTCTAGACCAACACCTGAAATTGAGTTTGATCAAAATCATATCTAGACAATTCACTAGGGCTTGAGATTTCATATGGAGGTTTGACATTGAAAATTGAAAATTTGAAAGAGAATGGATTAAGTAGCAATAATGCTTTTCAGGAATCCAAAGGAATGAAAGGTAAGAAATGTCACTAATACGGGGAGAACCTCGATTAATTCTCAAGCTAACTTACTATTTGGCTTCAATTTTAAGAAAATGTTATTTGATGTTTCATCTTGCCAATTTTTTTAGGGCTTACACTTGCATGAGACGGTCATACAAATAGCCTGTAAGATAGGAGTGTTTATGTCGTAATGAACGACAACCTTGAAGCCTAAAGCTAGTTAGGGCTTAAATTGCACAACATTATTGTGCAAAGGCCTAAAGATGAGTTGAAGATTTATGTCTTACTAGACGGGGAACCTTAAAATCCTATGGCTTTCTATTTAATTCAAAGGAAAATTTTATTGTTGTAATTCAGTTTTGCTTTATCGAAGTTGCTCTTCTATACATTCTTATCATGCTGCCCATAGAGTTAGTTCCAAGCTCCTCATCCAAGTGACAGCTCCAGGTTCATGGTTTAAGGTCTTACAATTTTTTGTGCCAAGTTTCGTTATCATTCAAGTTTTATAAGGGGTTAAAGTTAATTAGAGTGACACCGGTTAGGATCCAACGGTTCCCTCACTCCAGTATAACCATTTTCTTTTGAATTTACTTAGTTTAAATGAATTGTTATACTCATTTAAACTAAGGAGATCTCGTTAGCAACCATAGGTTACCTCATCGGAGGGACTCCCATAAATTCAAANTACCTTGAAATCTTATGGCTTGCTATTTAATTCTAAGGAAAATTTTATTGTTGTAGATTCAGTTTTGCTTTATCGAACTTGCTCTTCTATACATTCCTATCATGCTGCCCATAGAGTTAGTTCCAAGCTCCTCATCCAAGTGATAGCTCCAGGTTCATGGTTTAAGGTCTTACAATTTTTTGTGCCAAGTTTTGTTATCATTCAAGTTTTATAAGGGGTTGAAGTAAATTAGAGTGACACCGGTTAGGATCCAACGGTTCCCTCACTTCAGTATAACCATTTTCTTTTGAATTTACTTAGTTTAAATGAATTGTTAACTCATTTAAACTAAGGAGATCTCGTTAGCAACCATAGGTTACCTCATCGGAGGGACTCCCATAAATTCAAAAGGACGTATAATGTTGTTTATTGTTTTAAAAGTATTTAATTTTAATTTTGAAAAAGTTAATCTTAATTTTGAAAATTGTTGTTTTGACTTTTGAAAAGTGTTCCGACCAAGCATGCATAATACATTAAGATAGAAGTAAATAGGTGTGATAAAATAATGATAAATAAACTGTAAATGCGTACCTGTCATCTTCTTGTTGCGTCCGCTGAAATGTTAACATTCAAATTCATGCATATATTTCAAATTGTAAAGTAAGAACAACTACTGAGTTTTAATGAAGCCTTAACTATTTAAATTTAATAAAGACCACATATCATAACTTGGTGGGTCCCTAGAGGTTTTAAGGATAATTTTTTTGAAAAAAACATAATAAGTTCAATTATTCTTCAAAATATCCAAAAGTTTATAACATGTTTGGGACATAACTTTAAACAACTTTTAAGAATCTTTTAAACTATTTCAGTTCATTTGAACTTATTATGTTGTTGATTAGATCACCCCAAAGTTCATTAGGTTTAAGTTGTGCTCAGTTTTGTATCTCAATTAACCCATGAGTGGGGGGATAGGCAAGTATGAGCTTATCGTGTTAGAAGGGGATTAATTATGGTTTATTTTTCAACTAACCCCCGAGTATCTTTAGATTGAACTTAGCTCACTACAAAGCTCAAAAGACACGGGGTAAATGCTTAATTTTGAAAAAAAGGTCAAATTAAGAACATTTGATTCATATTAAAAGATCAACTTATAGATCAACCATTAGTTTGGGACTCGAGGTAACTAAGCTATCAACTTTCTAATTCATGTCCCAAACATTTAGGTCATTTGGGTTAAGTTTTTCTTCCAAATTTTAACAATTTAAATAATTATAAAAAGACCCTCCCTTCCTAAAAGTGAAGGTTAGTAGGTTTCTACCTCTTACCCACATGTTTCAATCACTTTAGAATGTTGCTTAGGATCAAATATTACCCTTTAAGCCCTTAGCTCAGCCTAAATCTTAATTAGGGGTGGAAATGTGGAAATTATAGTTTTGCCCCTAAGGTTCCTATCTTCATAAGTCTTTTAGATTAATTTACATGGGCTTGAAAACTTGTTGACCTATCTATCATGGATTAATTAAGGTACCAGAGAAGAAATCATATTTTTATGATTTTTATTTTATTTTTAAAAATCATTTTAATAAAAAAAAAAAGAAAATTTGAATGTTAACCCAATTAATCAATCAAAGTAAAGTTTCTATCCTTAAGAAAATTATCGAAGGCTCAACTAGGTTAGAGGACCACTTGGATAAAATTTCATGAATTTTTGAATAATATTTTAAATTTTATAATTGATTGTTCGTTTTAAAGGTTAATTAAATAAAAAATATATTTTATTTTATAAAATCAATTTTATATTTTTCATTTATCACTCTGACTTCAAGGAACTTAGAGAAGCTTATTTTTAATTTTTTTGATAATTATTTTAGTGAAAAAAATTGCATTTAGGAAAATAAAATTACAGAACTATATTTAGAAAATTAGGAAAAATCTTCTAATTTATCCCAAGTGGTCAAGAAACAATTTGTGACATTTTGGTGCATTTTTGTATTTTTGTGATTTTTTAATTATTTTTTATTTTTTAATTTAAAAAATGGCTTAAAATAAAATTTTTATTTTACCACCAATTTTATTTTTTTTGGGTGCCCCTGGTCACAAGGATCACTTCAAACCACTTTTCAAAATTTTCTTTATTATATTTTATTTATTATAATTATTTTAGTGCATTTATCCCATTTATCTTTTGAAAATACACTTTGATGGTCAAATCAATTTAGATTAACCTCAATTTTTTTACAGAGGCTTCCCATGATCATTATCTTCAATGTGGATTAACTTTTCTAAAGTTTAGATTATATTTGTGTTTATTTAGTTCAATGCACGCACGATCAGATGGTTCCTCGTCATCATCCTCAAATGGCCTAACCCGTAAACCACTTGTTTTCTAACCCTAATTTCTTCTTAAATTCTTAACGAAATCATGCATCTAACCAAGACAAACACATCTATATGGTTAATCAAGCATGAATTTAAACTTTTCTTCACGAAGGCCTAACTGAGCTCGAATTTGGGGGAAATCGAGTATACGTGAGCCCAATAGATGTGGCCTTGACTGAGATGGTTCTCCGCGTTGGTTGTGAGTTGGCGAATCTCCTCCAAGTGTCAATTTGAGCTGAGTTTGGAGCTGTGTAAGACTTCTTTCAGCAGGTGGCACGACCTTGGTTAATGTATGGTGTAGAGGGCTCTATGGATGGGGAACTTCCTTTCTTGCTCTGGTGATGCTTAAGAGTCAATCAATTTGTGGAATTGATTGAGTTTTAGGTATGGCAGTGAAAAGACTTAGCTTTCATGTTTGAAATTAGTCCTGAAGAGTGGGAATGATGGCTGGAAAATAGTGGGAATGAGCTTCTCTAGGTTGCTAGGGTATGGAGAAATTTTGGCATAGTTTGGCTAAGGTTTGAGCACACACCTTTTTTTGGCCGTGGGGGGTCTCTTATTTATAGAGGAGGCCATGGCTGCCATCAGGCCAAGCCATGGTGGCGGGGGAGCCGCTTTAGTGGAGGTAAGAAGAGCTTTGATAGCCAATGACAATGAGCTAGCTCAGAGAGTTCTAATTTTGGGTTTAAACCATTTGAGACCAATTGGGCATGGTGTTTTCTGATGGTTGGGTGGCTGACAGGCTATGATAAAGTAACCTCTGAGTTCAGGGAGGTCAGGGGGACTGAGAGGTCAACTCAATTTTGTCCCAAGGTGGCTCCAAGGTGAAGATCCAATAGAGAAATGGGGTTTAGGCTAAGTGGGCTTAGGTTGGGTGGCTAGGGTACTTGGGCTGATCCAAACGAAGAATTGGGTGAAGTCAAATGGCTGGCTTGGGCATGGGAGAGAGGGATAGATGTATCATGAAGGGGGAAAGTCCAAGTGAAGAAGGGAGAGAGAAGAGTCACATCCTTTTACCATTTTTAGCAAATTTGACTTTTTGATGTCCATGGAAGACTCCCTGAGACATGCCATGTCATGTATGATGCCATGGAGATGTTTCATACAAAAGGAATTTTTGAGTTTCATGCATCTAAATAAAAGAAGGTTAACATAACTATTTTGGATAAAATTTCATGTGTATTTATGGTATGATTGTTATGATGCCCATGATAAATATTTTTAAATTGAAATGGAATGATGAGGATGATGTTTGTCATGCGAGCTCAATTTGGGCCTTTTCAAATTAATGCCATGGGTCTTTAAAAATGTTCATGTAAATGGTTTTTTTTTAAATATGCATGAAGAATTTAATTATGAAATCGATCATGGGCTAATCAAATGGGCTTCAATTTGATTTCAATTGGAATTAGACATGATGAATTATGATGTTGGTTTAAAATTTGGGGAATTTAAAATAAATTTGGTAGAAATTAGGGGAATTTTGGGGAATTTGGGCCTTTTCAGAGCAATTTGGGGATTTTAGCCACTTTTGCTGGATTTGGGCACAATTAGAGTAATAGGGTTGTTCAAATTGATTTTGAGGATGTTTAGGGTGAATTTGGAGATTTTGAGGATTTTTGGGATATGAAGGGTATTTTGGTAATTTTGGATAATTTAGGAATTTTGTGAAAATTATGGTGTTTTGGTCAATTTGGATAGCTTGAAGTGGGTTTTCATGACTTGTTGAGAGAATTTAAGGATTTGGGTCACTTGTGGAATTTTAGGGTTCCAGGGGCATTTTGATAATTTTGGGAAAGTTAGGTGCTAGAAGGTCAAAATTTGATTTTTTGGTGGAATTGAATGCTATTGGATATGCCAATCTCAAGGTTACCTTTCTTTTGAGCCGTGAGACTAGAGGGTAAGGTGGATCCTTCATGTGTGGGTCCTAGCCAACCTAGCCAAAGGGCAGAGCTTGGGGACCACCTACATGAGTTTCCAAAAGAACAAAGCGAAATAGGTTCAATGGGTGTATTTTCAGGGTTTTAGGACAAGTGCAGAATTGTTATGTGCTTGAATGTGTGAGAGACCAAACCCTAGCCACCAAGGGTTCCCTTAACTTCAACAGTCCTATGGGGACTCATTCTTGAATCTTTACATGTTGGTCTTAACCTTCCAAGTGCTGAAGATTCATGGCCATCCATGTAGGGTTTCAAAGAGAGCAAGGAGGTGGTTTCAATTTCTATGTATGTGGGTTTCATCTCTAGTCTTCTTGGATAATCAAAAGGAAAGTCCTATGGCTAGATCCTAAGCATAAGAGGAAAGAAAGACTTAACCAAAATTGAAGCCAACAGGTTAGTAAAAAGGGTAGATAACTACTCTAGATTGGCCCACCCTAACCCTCCTTTACAAAATTATGTTGAGGATACTCCAACCCATAATTAATGAGAAAGACTTTTGACTTGCTCCTTAGCGGGAATCATCCGGGTCGCCTTCACCATTAATTTCTTATTCTTTTCGTCCAATGTCACAATGCTCTCCTCATATCATTTTATCTCCCTCATCCAACTTTCAGTGAAGAATGTTAGACTTTTTTCATCTTGGTGGTCTTTCTCTCGGCCACCCTACTTTGGGTGATTGCTTTGTTCATCAACTTCTCGGTGGTCACTTTATTATTATGCATTAGGTAGAAGACCTCCTCCTGTAAACGGGTAGTCCACCACACTATCAAATCTAAGTGTGGTCACCCATATGGTCGTAGTATGCTTTTCCCAATCTCTTTAGTAGCTACTTAAAGGAGTATACCAAATGAATGAACTCTGTTAAAAGGTAGGGATAATTCTCGTTTGCAAGCATATCCATATAACAACCCCTTTAATTATCCATATTGGGTAAATAACCCAACATAACTTGATTAAAGGTTACAGCTCTCCACATAGGGAGAGAACCCTTTCATTTTTGTCGAGGAAGAGAGGGTCAAGATTCGTCTTTGATGGGGACCTTCCTCCCAATGTTGCCAGTCTCCTTCATATTGGTTGAACTCCACCTCATCATCAACAATAATTTTATCATCAGCCTTGGTGTTGAAATTTTACAATTGAATGGGCAATGTTTGGCTCACCTCACCTCTTAAATGAGTATCTATAAAGGAGACATCGAGTGATTGAGTTGCTTCACCATCACCCTCCGGGGGCATCCACTCTTCTTTCTATTGAAACAAATTTAGAGACTTCAGGAAACCCTCCTGGTAAGATATAAAAGTACGAACACCTGGCAGAAAAACCACTCAGTCAACCATGACTCTCTAAAAGACAAGAAAATCACTAAGTAGTTTTGTAACGTTAAAAAAAAATAGATTTCATACCAGCCAAGCCAACCTTAGAAGGAACCAATGATCATTGGAATGGAGGAGTAATAGCTAGTTGTGGTTGGGCAACTTTCGCCCTCAGATTCTTCTCGGCCACCTTGCCAGCAGCCTCTACCCTCTGCTTCACCTCCCAGGCATTAGAGGTTTCCCATGACTCGTCAGTAATGGCCCCAAACTTCTCACTCCATAAGACTTTATTCCAAACATCATCGTCTAGATATTGATAAAATGATAACTCATAGTTCACAATCAATTACACATGCTCACGCGATAACTTAAGCAAAGCCTTCACCTTTTTTGCGGGGCATTCGATGAGTCGGACACCGACCCCCCATCCTCCTTGGCCAGAGCCAACTAGAAACCTTTTTTCCAGTCCTTAACTTTATTCTCTAATCTTACAAGGAGAAATCTAAGTCCAACTAAGAACATGGTATAGTCATCCTGAGTGATCTTAAAGTTGTAGTAATAGAAAAGGTCGACCAACCACATAATGGATAGTAGTTGAAGGAAAACAACGAACTTCATGATGGTGGCAATTGATTTTGGCATGAATTGTGTGGCAATGACTCCTTAACAATTGAGGATTTCCACTAATATTGATAAATAGGCAACCACAAACAACATTTGAATTAGCTCCTATAAAACGGCTAAGTCCTTATCATAACTATTGGTTGCTTGGTCATGTCTTCCGACCAACCTCAACACCTATGTTTTTCAATATACATAAGATCCCTAAAAGCTCTACAATTTTTGTACCAACAGATGGAGGTTTCCTTAGAATAAATAGAGTCGAAGGGATCTTAGGAATCCTTGAGTTCCAAAGGAAGCTATGGAAGCTAGAATTGACTGGAGAGGAGCTCGAGAAGTAAGTATGCAAGGATTTAAAATAATCAACTTTATTTATAGAGTGTAAGCAGAATTTGAACAGCCACAAAGAAGATGACAACACTTATCTCAGAAAAAAGGTCAAATCAATTACATAAATTGAGAAAATTAATTTAAAAAAGTCATCTTATTTATTGAATTAAAAATATTTACATTCACCACTCGACAACTACAAAAGGAAAATTCACAAAATTATCGACAACCAATCTAGCCTAGAAAACCCTTGCTGAAGCAATTGCTTATATAATTGTTTTCCCTAAATTCTAAACCTATATGTCCTATCTATTTCATCCTAAACTTGAACAATTAACTTTTCCCAAAAGGCCAAAATTTTCAACTAGAGAGATGAGACTTCTTCGGAGAGGATGGCCCTCGAGCATGCATGTCGGCCACCTCCTTCTCCAGATTTTCCATCTGATGATTTTTCTTAGCATACGGGAATCCGATCGCTCAGAGAAATGAATCCTCTATCTCACACAACTCATGCCCCTTTGAACCAGAAGGTTCTCGCCTTGCAGCTGCATCTACTTAAACTTTCCTTGGAATGCTCGAGCGGTTGCCTCCAAAATTGCTCTAATGTGAGGTGCCCTTTGTGGAACCATGGTTCACTACAACTGTAGTGACCACATCTGCACCCATCATCACCACAGGAGAGCCGATGATATGTTATAATATACTTAATTATTTCTAAAAATATTCAAAATTATTATAACAATTAAATTTATTTTGTAAAATAAAATTTTTAAAAATAAAAAAAAATTCAACATATATTATTGTAAACAATAATATAATAAATAAAATATGCATATTTATCCCAAACAAACCCTGAAGCAGAACAAAAATGACATAACTAGATCTTCACCATAAGGAAGCAATGACATAACTAGATCTTTATTATAAGGAAGCAAAGCTTTTCCTTTTCATTCTGACTGTCGTGACGTCGGAACGTCCAAATAGCCACTTGGTCTCCCTTATTTAAGCCACTAAGAACTCGCAGCAGCTCCATCTCAGTTCCCTCAAGGAAAGTGGCAAATACTCCACCAAGCAATATATTTAGCTGCAGCTCCACCATCCACCCACCCTGGACGTACACCGATACATTCAGCCCTTCTTCCATTCCACTAGAACTTGCGTTTGAACTCGCTTCTTCATCTCTTTGATGCTTTCCCTTCCATTTTTCATTATTGGATCTATGACATTTTGCTTTTGAGGCCTCCTCTGAGGTGAGGTGAGGTCGAAGGTAGACCCTAACTTGCTCCTTGTCCAGATATAAGCGGGTCTGTTGATCTGAAAGGTCTAAAGCTTCTATTGTTTTTATCATGAAACGCTTGAGTCCGTATGCATGATTTACATTAAGCACATTTTGAGCCCAAATTGGAAACTGATCAATCTCCATTGTAGACCTATTTGCCTCTTTCAACAGGCATTAGTGTATGCACTTATATATAGTTGAGAGGAAGTAAGCCTCATAGGGATAAAATAGGAAAAAGATAATTATTTTCTAAATTAATTCGTTTAAATTCATAGAACTAACGTGCAGAGAATATAATTAATGTGGATAAGAAAATTAATGAAATTTCTATTTTTATTTAGATATTGTAGACAATATGTGCTGTCAATCCAAAAATTCAATAAAGGCAGTAGCTATGCTACAAATGATTTCCTAAGAAAAATTTGTAAGTTATATGAAAGCTTGTCGAAGTAAATAAAAAATATTCAGTGAAATCATATTATTGATCTATCTTACCAATTAAACTCCATTTCTAACCAATTCTGTGGACAAGTACATTGTTGATATGGTCAACAAAATTAGCTTGTTTAGATTTCTAAGAAAATGGCTCAAAAATATTTACAATTGCTACTTTTTTTTGCTTGCCATAAGTTTCATTTATATAAAATAAAGCTCCATTTCATGCAACAATATCACTTATAAAATCATAATAAATAAATGGCTCTACTGCATAAAAATATGCCGAATGTAAAATCTCTTGGTGTGGTTACTAACGCTTCAAGTATAGAGTCCACTAGTGTGGTTGCTTGTATTTTTACACCTAACAAGGCTTTAATTTGAGTGGTGGGGAGATTGGAGTAGAGAAATATTACTTCAGTTAATGTGGATACGGGAGTACATTCAAAGTTGATTTTTTAAGCTTTTTATATAAGATAAACTACTAGGCTCTCAATTCAAATGATAACTATGTAATATTAGTCTGATAGATTCAACTAAGAATGAGAGTTTAGCTACAGTGGATGTCTAAGGAATATTGGTTGTTGACGTCAATTTTAAGTTTTACTAATGGTGATCTAATGAGAAAGATATTATATCAAAATCATTATTATAGATATATATAAACTTTCTAACAAAAAGAATGTTGCATCCCAATTTAAAGATGATGTTTTGGTGACATGGTTTGAAGCTTATTTTTTCTAAAGATGAGAGACCTGTTAAATGATAAAGTTGAGCATTATTGACCTAGTTGTTTATTGTAGCCTATGTCCATTTCTGATTGGATTTGAAATGGGGTCAAAAAGTATTTTTCTATTGGTTTACTCAAATCTAAATAAGGGCATGATATAACATAAGTTTTCATTAATCAACATACAGAGTAAATAAAGGTTATTCAAGATACAAATAGTTTTAATTTAGACCTGAGCATAAGAGTATATGCGTAAGTTAATCAAAATGTATGGACTACAAAGTCCAGTTACTATTATTTTTTATGTGCTTAAAAACTTACGTCTAGATAATAGGGAGAAAAATGAAGAAAATGAGCGTACATGAGCAATTGAAGAAAAGAGAAGAAAATGAACTAAGGTAGCTAAAAAGCACCCAAACACAAATGGAAGGTGACTCTACACATGAAACATCCCCATTACTGCATAAATTTAGAGAAGATGATATCCTGGTGCTTGAGGACAACCACCATGACACCCACATATAGCACCATTCTGTTATATATGTCGTTGCCACCGGGCATGTCGTCATCATTTGACGATATGAAGCCATAAAACACAATGTTGCAAGCCAACACCAGAGTGTTTTTTTGTAGCAACCTAGTGCCATTAAGCCAGTGCCACCAAATCCCCCACTTACGTAGGTTGATTTTAGTGCTTCATTTGCCAGTTTGACTAAAGATTGAGATAAATTTGGAAAATTAACAAACATTGGGGAGAAGTCCTTATTATAGAAAGTTCATAGAAAGTGTCATTGTATGTGAGAGTTTTATTTTCAATATTGTTAGGTTAAATAAAAAATTTATTTCATTATAGAAGGAAGGATTGTTGTGGAGCAAAAGAAGATATTCATTGGGTTTAAAATTCATTCATTTATCTAAACTTTATTATTCTTTCAATGAATTTTGCTTTGTTTCTTCACATATGTCTAGGAATTAATCTTTGCACTCCCTTGAAATAGAATTCCTTAAATCTAGAAAGATACATGATTCATTTTGGTGGAAATTTTTTTTTTTTGGCAGGTTTGAATATCCATCATATATCTCAGAATATTTCTATCTAAATGATCAGATGCATCAATCAAAAAATAATATACTATATCAAAGAATAGAAAGAGTACCTTAAATGGATTTGATCACTCTAATGAGAAAAACCTTCAAGAGTTATGTGTCACTGGAGCCATTGTTTTTTCCTAATATTTGGGTGTAAGATAATATTTACTTTCTAGTATGGTCTAGTATCCTTACGAGAGGATTTCATCATAGTTATTACATCTTAGCAGTTATAGCTCCTGAGAATACTCTGTATTAAAGTGTTGGCTAACACCATGCATGATTATATGGTTAGTGTTTCTGAGATATATGTTTAAGAACTCGGATTGAGAGACTAAGTATATTGTAAATAATTGTGTTGAATTAAAGTGTTGGGACTTACAATTCAATAAAAATGTGTCGTGAAAAGGCTTGAAAATGTGGTAGCTAACTTTGAATGAAAGCACATTAAAGGAATTTATTTTATTACTGTGGTTCAAATACCGTCGGTAATAATGAATAAACCATTTGTAATATATTTTTTGATGGTTTAACTATGAAAAAGTTCACATAGCAAAAAATGTTTATGGATAATTGATTTATCAATAGATTTAACGGTGGTTTACGTCGACCAATGGTTAACTGACATTTCATAACCATTATTATAGATTTAAAAAAATGTTAGGTTTAAAAGTAGCTTGACCATTGGTTATATAACCAATGAAAACTTTCCTAGAAAAGTGTTAAAGTTTCATAAAAAATGTGTCACGATTCTATCGGTAAATTGTCGCTAAACCGTGAGTTAACCGTGGGATTTTATCGACAGCTTTGTCCAAAGCAAATGTGTAGCACTTTGCCCAGATGTCTCTTCTTTAGTTGACCATAAAAAAACTTTCGCTTAATTGAAAAAATGTCGTCAAAACATCCATAACCCGTCAAAAACCTATACCATAAAAAAGCCCTTTTTCAACACTACAAGCTACACATTTGTAATCATAGTAAAGCAATCGAAACACAGCAATACAAAGTAACAAAACTAATTAATGCATAAATCACATACATAAATAAAAGTAAACTAATTGAATTACAACAAACAAAATGTGCAACTGTACAATAAAACCAATGTTTGTTAACAATAAATAAATAAATGCACAACAAAACAAAAAAAAACCCCTACCCATCCTCCTCATCATGTTGTGTCCTCTTCTCATTATCATCATCATCCTCTCGCTTATATTGCACTTTCAACTTCCCATTCTATAGTTTTTAATGCAGCACCACTTTAATCTCTTCCCTGATCCCCGATCTCAGGTTAGCTTCCTATGTAGCAACCACAACAGCAACCTGGCGACACATCTCCTCCTCCTGTGAAGTGTAAGTGGCTGCACCAGATGTGTTAGAGGTTAGGAAGGCATCATAGGCCAAAACTTATGACCCCAGCACATAGAATATGCCCTTCGTCTTCCCACAGACAACAAACCTCTAGAGGTCATACTTAGAAAGATTATGAGATGTGTCCAAACACATGTTGAATACTAAATTGGGCTCTCCATGGGCCGCAAGAAGCTCTCCTTAAAACATATGATTAATGAAAGTGAGAGACTAAATAAATTTTTATATTTATTTGAATTTTATATGTATTAAGCTTGTCAAATTTTTGGGTTTCTTGCAATCAGTTGTCTAACCAGAGTTGATCTGACTGTCTCCTATGGGTGCGCTTGTGTAACTCTACAATTGTTAGTTGTCATACTTTTTCCAGGATTTTTCAGTGTAAAGAATTAGTTAGCATACATTTACTGCATATTATGAACATATAAAAAAATATAATTCTTACCAACCTCCTCTTGCACTCTATATGTGGGAGGGCTCCACTAGTGTGCTTTGAGGCCTTCATGCTCCCATAGTCAGAGCATAAATTCAGCTTTCCCTGCTCCCTCTTCCTCTAATACTCAAGAGAGTCCCAAACCTTGGGCAGTGCAACAAACACATCCTCACTAAGACACAAAAGGCTCTCAAGTGTCTGGTATATCTCACCAAACTAGTCTCGCATACGATCGCTTCTTTTGTGCTTAAAGTTCCCACATATGTGTGTCTCCTCCTCGGGGGGCAGAACCATTTCATCTGTAAATTAAATTAGAAATTATTATATTAAATAAATAATAAATAAATGTAATTATTTTTTTCTAGTTTACCTTAAACTCACCAAACCATAAATCCTAAATTATGATCTGGATCTCCTTCCAGGATAAGTATGGATGATCGTACTTGCTCCAAGTTATCTCTTCAATGGAATGGATGGTCTGTTTAGGGGGCTAATTCTAAAAATAACATGTAATTAATTCTCTATTATTTAAAAAAATACAAGGAAGAATTGTGGGCATCAAAAATAAAACTTACATGTTCCTCACTGCCCTGAGCTGATGACGGTTGCTCGTGCCGCTTGAACTCGGTGGTGCATCAATAACATCCAATGAAAATGGTGTTTGTTGTGTCATGGTCATGACTAGTGTCTATGCTGGTGTCGTGGCCTCCAGTGTTGATGATTTTGGTGTTGTGGCTAGTGGCGCTGCTCGTTTTTGGGCTAGCAGTACCGCTGTCATGACCGGTAGAGGAACTGGTGTGCTAGCTGAGACTGGAGGCGGTGCCAGTGTGGTGGCCTCTGTACCACCACATCCATAGCCTTTTCGGCTTACTAACTTCTGCAAACCAACACGTCCCCCGATGGGGGGCATACCACCCCTTCCTCTATAAGTCATTTGTCAGCAGTAGCTAAATTTAATTAGTACATCTACATAGTACTAAAAATGAAAGTAAAACAACATTTAGTAAAAAGAATGGGCAACACTAAATTTCATGTGTACCATTTACAGACTATTACAACTATAAAAAAATGTTATGCAGTAAATGAAAGAGAAAATTGTAAAGTGCAATCTACAAACTAATGAAACTGAGAACACAAAGTACAAAGTAAAAAATAATAATTGAAAGAGGAGCCTTATGGGATTTAACATTCGTCGACATATTAACATAAATGTGATGTTAAATGATATGATTTTGATCCAATCGAAGGTAGGTTCATAAGAAATTTGATCCAAATTTAGTTTTAAAGCAATTATTATTATTTTTTAATAAATCTAAATTTACTAAATAAAATTATTAGTTGGTTTTAATGGATGTGTCTCACAAGCTTCATCCTCTCTATATTCAATAAATCCCACTTCATACTTCTTTTGATAAATCCTAGATTTAAGGCAAAACAGAGTGAAAACATGATTTAAGAACCTGCAAAATTTACATAGGCATTTTATATCATTTGGTGGGATTTAACTTAAATCCTACGTAGATCATGCACCAAACAACTCCTAATTAAACTCTTTCTCTTCGGGATGTTTGGTTGCAAGTAGGATTTTGTTTGAATAAGATTAAGTAAATCCTGTAAATCTTGTAAAGTAAGATTTATGAAATCTTGAAGGGGTTAAATCCTGAAAAATATTTTGTATATTAATAAGTAAATCCTTGTAAATTTGGAAAAAGTGTTTCGTGGCTTCAATAAGATTAAATAAATCCCACAAGCTTCAGCTTCTCTACAAAAACAAAAAGCCTTATCACACTATGTGGGACGGTTAAATGAATCATTTTCTCAACTGCATCCTATTAAAGTCATATTTTCATTAACTTCTAATAAATTACGATAATTTTTTATATAATATGTCCAAGTCTTTGTAGGCGGTCTATCTCTATCTTTATTAGCATAAGTTGAATCTAAAGCTTCCACTCTCCCAGCCGGTCATCAGATGGTTGATGATTAATGAGACAAAACTATCTACAATGATTCTCTCTAACTTTGTTCGCCATAAGAGCTGCACCAACCCTATTACGTATATATGGATTTTACATTTTTTCATAAGATAAAAACTTTAGTTGGTTAGTTTTAATTTCATTTGAAGTTTAATTTAAATTGACACAAATAATCCATGAAAACACATTAAGAAACCTACAGACACTAATATTGACTTTGTCCAAGAGAAGTGAGCTGGAAAACACATATCACCTTACACAACATCCATCTCATCTTCTTAGTCCAACTTAGGAAAGTCAACCCAGCTAACCTTTGAGCAATTCATCCACCTCAATGGATTTCCAGTGAGAGGAAAGCCCTACCATAGCCACCCTCTTCACCATGCTTGAACTCATTATGAGCACACCATGAGAAATGGTGGGATCGACTATCCTCAGCCAAAATTCTATCCCCTGAGCTCCTCTGAGCTTCTCTGAGCCACCAACCATCTTCTTCAATCCATCGAAAGCTCGGCCATGGCCCGTAATGGGTATTTAAAGCCATACCCAACAACATTACACAAGTGAAGAACTCTACATAGAGCCCCTGAACTCTATTGGACTCAACAACAAAATAACTTCATATCCCTTAGGCAATTGAAACCCCATAGCTTCTCCCTTTGGAACCCATTAGAAAACCATAATTTTGTACCCCAAAATCTAGAAAATATTTGGGTCAACATAAATCCTTCCAAAACCTCAACCTAATTATTCCAAAAGCTTCTCTAAGCTCTAGAAAGAAGATCCCAATCAAAATTGAGCCACCTTGAGCCCTTCAATCTAATCCAAGCTAAAAATGATACATCATTACTTCAAGAACATACATAGGCCAAATTTCATCCTAAATTTGATCGAGGACAAGCTTCGCAAAGATAAGGTTAAAGTTTATGTCAAAAATAGCTGAGGCTACACCTCTTGAGACCAAGCATGTCTCAAAAATCCTAAAATTAGACTCAGTTTGCACCCTTTTGAAAGAAACTATTACACTGTGAATAAATAATTGTGTGGATGTGTTCTTTTAAGCATGATGAAGCTTTATGAACAAAAATCATGAAATTTAGCCAAAAATCTTGAGAGATCTTGCAGTCTAAACATTAACAGCTATCGGTCTGTGTACCAGAAATGCATGGCCACGATTGCGCCAAACCACACATCCCTTCATACAAACGTGGCTAAATCACAAGCCATCTTAGTGGACACATGTAAAGCCCCGCCAATCCAAAGCTATTTTGTGGAGCTTCGACGAGTGCTAGGATTGAGTTGGCGCCTTGCCGGATAAAAAGAAAGTTAGGATTTTTCTATTCAATTAAATCCAAAAAATCCCTAAAACCTTTGAAAAATCATAACTTTGTAAAGAAAAATCGTAAAAATAAACCAAAAATATCCTTCAACTCAGCAGAGCAATGGAAAAAAATAAAAAAAATTAAAAATTATTAAATTATATTTAATATTTAATTAATAATTACCCTATGTAGTAATTTAATTATAAAAAAATAATTATATATCCAAAAGTAAAAAATTAACAAGGGATATTCCTTCCATCTTTAGAAACATTCCCTGATTTTTCCAATGTTATAAAAAAGCACAAAATGAAATTGACTTTGGTTAGGCAATGCTTAGGAATTAATCTAATGTCTAAAACCAATTTTTCAATTTTCGTAAAGGTTTAAAATGACAAACATAGACCTTTTGGGGCTTGTAAATTCAAAATTTACAATTTAGTTTAAAATTTAGTTTGTACTATATGACTTAAGTTTGATCTAATTTGAACATAAAATTAGGTCAGATGTTGAGTTCAACTAGTTAAACCTAATCTAATCCTAAGACCCTGATCTAGATTACCCTAAAACCTGATTAAGTCTAATCCATAATAGACCTGATCAAAACCTTAAGCCTTACCTAAATTAGGCTTATGTACATCCTAAACCTTAATTAAGTTTAAACCATGTTAGACCCTATTAAACCCTTAAGTTTTACCTAAATTAGGCTTAAGTACATCTTAAACCTAATTAGATTTAAACTTTATTAGACTAATTAAACTTTTAAGACTTACATAATTAAGCTTAAACAAACATTTAACTTTAATTAAGTCTAACCTGTATTAGACTTAATTAACTTCTTAAGCCTTAAATAAATTAGGCTTAACCAATCTTAAACTCTAATCAGGTCTAATCTTAATTAGACAATATTAACCAATTAAGCCTTACTTAAATTAGGCTTAATAAATCTTAAACTCTAATTAGGTCTAACCCTAATTGGACCTAATTAATTCATTAATTCTTACTTAAATTAAGCTTAATCAACCTTAAACTCTAATTAGGTCTAACGTGAATTAGACCTATATAATCCCTTAAGCCTTAACTAAATTAAGCTTAATCAACCTTAAACTCTAATTAGGGCTAACCCTACATAAACCTAATTAACCCATTAAGCCTTACTTAGATTAGGCTTAATCAACCTTAAACCCTAATTAGGTCTAACCCCAATTAGACCTAATTAATCCTTTAATCCTTAACTAAATTAGGCTTAATCAACCTTAAACCCTAATTAGGTTTAACCCTGATTTTACCTAATTAATCCTTTAAGCCTTAACTATATTAGCATAACTAATTCTAAACCTTATTTAAGTCTAACCCTAATTGGACCTAATTAATCTTTTAAGACTAACTAAATTAGGCTTTATTAACCTTAAACCGTAAGTAGGCCTAAACTCTATTATACCTAATTAATCCATTTAGCCTTGACTAAATTATGCTTAGTTAATTTTAAACCCAAATTATGTCTAATTAGGCCTAACAAATATTTTATGCCTTAACCAAAATTAGAGCTAATTATACCCCTTAAGCCTTACTTAAAGTTGGCTTAACATAACCCTAATTAAGTTTAAACCATACTAGACTTAATTAAGTCCCTTAAGTTCTTTTAATTAGTCTCACTTAACCTGAAATCCTACTTAAGTCTAACACATATTAAGACTTAATTAATCTTTTAAACACTACTTAAATTAGGTTTAAACCTAACCCACATCTTTAGGTTCAACCCAACTTGAACCTAACTTTAACCTGATCCTTGGTTTCAACCCAATTTGAACCTAAGCCAAGCTAAATTCTTAGGTTCAACCCAACCTGAACCTAAAATAGCCTAAATTCTTACGTTTAACCCAATCTGAACCTAAAACATCCTAAATCCTTATGTTCAACCCAACTTGAATCTAAACCAATCCAAATTCTTAGATTCGACCTAATTTGAACTTAAAACAACCTAAATCCTTAGGTTCAACCTAACGTTAACCTAAAACAAACCTAATCCTCAGGTTCAACTTAATTTAAGCCCATATCAACTTAAATTCTTAGGTTCAACCAAACTTGAACCAAAAATAACCTAAATTCTTAGGTTCAACCCAATTTGAACATAAGAAAATATAAATCCTTAGGTTCAACACAACTTGAACCTAAAAATATCCAAATTCTTAGGTTCAACCCAATTTGAACCTAAAATAATAGGTTCAACTCAAAACGTGAACATAAAACAATCTGAATGCTTAGGTTCAACCCAACCTGAACCTAAGTCAGCCTAAACCCTTAGGTTCAAACCAAATTGAACCTGAACCTTAGGTTTAACTTAAACCCTAAGTTTAACCCACATAAGACTTAATCAACCATTTTTAGGCTCAAGTTATAATGAACGAGGACCATTATATCTAGCCTAACCTAGATATGCGTTGGGTCTAATCTGTCATCCCAATTTGACCTAGCTTGGGTTAGATCCAAACCAACTAAACTTGTGAGTTGACTTAAACTAATCTACTTTAACTAGAAACTTACTTTCGGTTAATTTAATTCAGCATTGATTAATATGACTAAAGGTTAAGCAGGTTTTTGTTTCTTCATATGCAGATTAAAATATCACTTAACCTTATTTAAGGACAACTAGGACAATCAATCAAACCAACTGTAAATCAACCGACATAAAACTTAATAATCAAAACTTAAATCAACAAACATAAAATTCACCCTAAAAGATACTAAAGTTTAAAGTCAAACCAAAAATACAACCTGATTTAAGAGCATACTTTGGAGGAGGCAACCCATGGCTACTGACAATGTATCTTCTAGTCACTTGTGACTAATCAAACCACAAACTTTAATGATCTGGAACAACCAAATCATGAGATCTTCACTGGATCATTTCAAAATGATAAAAATAAGACAAAAAAATACAAAACTTAAATGGCTGATACATCGTAAACAACCTAAAATTTTCCAACCCCATAAATTTTAGAAAAAAAACATTAAAACTTAAATGAAACCTTAGTAAAAAAAGTTCATAGAACACAACTTGAACCCTTGTGTTTGGGTTTATGAGGATCTCTTACGATGCAATATATGGTTGTTGACAAGAATCTTCTGGTCCTGGTTTAACCACCTTTCGAACTAAGTAGATCTGAATACCTTGACGACCTCGGGATTGCGGAGCCATGGACATCATGACCATGTTGTCTAAAAATAAAAAATTTAACAAATTAAATCTACAAATCAAAATATAAATTTGTACTAAATTTGTTTTGCAGGACTACTGAATACGTAAGATGAGTTGTGTTTTATATTTGCTTTACATGTTATGAAGGTGTGGTAACACTATTTTCCCATGATGACACTATAAAACTTGAAATGGTGAATCTCAATACTTTTGATGAAA
The DNA here is from genome assembly GCA_002079205.1 of Phalaenopsis hybrid cultivar. Classification (NCBI taxonomy): domain Eukaryota; kingdom Viridiplantae; phylum Streptophyta; class Magnoliopsida; order Asparagales; family Orchidaceae; genus Phalaenopsis; species Phalaenopsis hybrid cultivar. Next base: position 85,792 of record JXCR01142719.1, read on the forward strand.
ATAACAAAACAATAAAACAAGACAACAATACAAAATGACATAAAAAAAACAAAATGACAAATCAAAATAAACAACATAACAATGACAAGATGCAAACAAACAAAACTTTTAGGTAGTGTTGAATCTTCACGAATATGCTACATTTAGGACTGAATGTTGATGTTTCTTTCTTTGACATCACTTAAACTTTTTGTGAACAAATATTAACCTTAATCAAGAGTTTTTTTAGGCAGTATTAACTGCTCGGGATGTAACTAACAATAGGATCTTGCTCTTATAGGAGAATGAGAAACTCAAAATAGGTATCATAGCTAAAACTCTAGTTATGCGATTCTCATGTGGCTTTATTTGTACGGGTATCTTAAGACTCAAACACTCCAGAGTTCTCTCTACAATGTTTACCACAATGACTCAAACACTCCAGAGTTCTCTCTACAATGTTTACCACAATGAAGTTTTCCCTACACTTTTCTTTTATCTATTTTCTATTCCAATTTGCCCTTTACTTTCTTCCCTGATTTTATTAATATCTTAAGGTTCTTTACACGATCTGAGAGAATAGGTTATTCAGAGAATAGTGCAATGTAATAGACAACAAAGTGGGGACTCCTCGACAACAGTGACAACTGACAGACAATGGAGAATTAGCAGTGGCGGCAACCAGTCCGACGATGACCAAGAAAGTGGTGACTCAAATGAGTAGAAGTGTCTCTCTCCCCTTCTCTAGTTAATCCATTTTTTTCTCTCAGTTGAGAAGGTCCAGCATTCAAACTGGGTTATCACTTCCTCAATTATATCTTTTACTTATTTTAACCTTGAGTTCAGATAGAATTATCACAAGCTTGGTCCGAAGAATTGTTTGTGATGAACAAATCCCGAGATCTTACATTCCAACAATGACAAAACAAAACAACATAAAAATAGAAAAAAAAAACTCTCAGTTTACAAAAAAAGTCTAAAACAAACTTTAACATTATACATTTCTCTTAAATTTTTAGAATCATTGTAATGGATCCCCTGGAGTTGATATTTTTCTACTACTACCAGTTGATAAGGTTCCTTGCTACTAAAAATCATTAATCAAATTTGGTTCCGAATTTGATGAAGTTGAATTAGTGCTTAGCGTCCTACCGCATGCGATGATGAAGACAACTACTTTTTTATTTGCAAAACCTTCAAGAGAATTTAATATAATTTCTAACAATCATTTCCCTCCTCTCAAGATAACTCCATCTGAGGGAGCTTCAACAAAGCAAACCATTCTCAAGTCCATTGTGATATGTCCTACTATTGAAAAGAGGAATAAGTCAATCACAAAGAAAAGAAAATCTACGTTGAACAAGTGGATAATGTTTCACCACCATCCGTATTTGAGGTTGGGTCTAGCTCTAAGACTGGTCTGTTGATCCGCACTTATTGAAGGAGTAGAAGTTGTTCTGCTCTGTGGAAAAAGAGGAAGAATGAAATCAGAATAATCGATAACTGTGAAACTTTTTAGCCCAAGGAGGGTGTCTTTGGAAATGCTTCCCTCCTAAAAGAAAATATGTTATTTCCAATATCAACAAAATATAATGAAAAGAACCTTCAACATGTTGCAGCTAGTACGTTCCAGCTTTTTAACTCAAAAAAAGAAAGTCGCCCATCAATTCCAGTGGCCTATTCTGTTTTCAAAAGAATCACTCAAAAAGAAAGATGTTCAATCTCACAACTTTTAAACAAGATGGGATGTGCAGTCTCCTCATCAATGAAAAGAAAATTTCTTAAATAAGGGCTTCTATTCATCAACAAACCAAGTCTCCTCCAGAAAGTCAACAAACTGCAACAACCCGAGTACCTGCTAAACTTCTTTTGGGCCCAAGAACAACAGATACTACCATTTTGAAAGCTAAAACAAGATACCATCCAGCTTCTTTATCAAAACACATCAAATTACTTTTTTGAAGTATAAAAGACATTTGTTAAGATTAAAACCCTCATGCAAATGTTGTAAAATGAAGACCGTTCTTACCTAGAGTGAGGAGGTACGTTTCTGAAAGTGTCTCATCCCATACTTAAATAGAATGTATAGAAACGTAAACTATCAAAAGTAGTCTTCGATGTTATGGGCATACAAAATACCATTTTCATGAATAATTCTCAAGAAGATACTAATAAAAGAGATCCCAGCAATTCAATTGAAGAAAGACTAAAGAAATTAAGCATTGACATTATGCAATTATCAAAAGAAAGAAAATAGAAGTCTCCTTATGAACTAGAGGAAAAATTCATAGAAATAAATATGGTAGAGACACGAGCTACTTCATTAGCATGAGAACTACCATTACCAAATGAAGAAGACATTACAAAAGAATTACAAAAGGCTATACAACAACGTTATGAACAAATCAATCACCTTGAAAGGAAAGTTGAAAAGATGAAGACCACATTGTCAACACTACATAATTCACCTCAAGTGGTAGTGTTACTAGCTGTCGTGACTATTTGACTAGAATTGGTACATATTCTTGATGAAAAAAAAAACCACCAAAAGTGGAAGAATAGTTCCTCTGGGGTGTGAATGGAACCAAGCATGCGTCTGACTGATCTTTAAGGGTATGACAGGAAAAACTTGTCAGATGAGTGCATCATTGGCTCATTTCATATGCAAAATGTTTATATATATATATGAAAAAAAGTAGTGTGGGAGCATATCATATAAATATGGTATATTACAAATCAGCTTGTGACATTTGATGTCTATATGTCCAAGTCTTTTCATATAAACTATATATAATGAATATTTTTTCATAACATTATAATACAATATTTCTTGTAGCATGATAAAAATAAATGATCACTTAATAAGCTTATGACCATAAATATGTAGGAGAAGTTGATGTTCGTCATAAAATTAAGTGAAAGTATAATATTAGCTGCAAAGAAGGAGCGAAAATCAAATCATGTATAATATTATTTACTTTTATATCTTATAAGACTAAAATGACACATACAATTAATCAGGGACTATTTTAATACTTTTGCCAAACAATTAATATGTAGAGATGCCCAACTGAGAAGGCACATTCGGCGGAGCGGTGCTTCAGAGGGGACTTTCACCACAGACGGGGTCTATAACCATATATTCGGTGAAGGTCAACGTCTTCAAGAAGTGATAAACGGGCCGTCGCTCTCCATCGGGCCCAAGCTAATAGAATCATGTGTTGAGCCGAACCACCATTCTGAACATATTCAATAAGGGTGTCAAAAATACTAATATACTAATAAGGGGGCAACGCATGTGTTTTAGATTTTAAAAGCTCAGTTTTAATCAAGTGCTTCTCCAAAAATAATTTCTTGANAAAGTTGCCCAACATCTCCTAAATGCTAACAAATTTGGGCTATTTTTTATGAAAAGCATCCAATAATAGTAGATTTTTCCCACCTTTTCTAAAAAAATTATCTTCAAGAAATTATTTTTGGAGAAGCACTTGATTAAAACTGAGCTTTTAAAATCTAAAACACATGCGTTGCCCCCTTATTAGTATATTAGTATTTTTGACACCCTTATTGAATATGTTCAGAATGGTGGTTCGGCTCAACACATGATTCTATTAGCTTGGGCCCGATGGAGAGCGACGGCCCGTTTATCACTTCTTGAAGACGTTGACCTTCACCGAATATATGGTTATAGACCCCGTCTGTGGTGAAAGTCCCCTCTGAAGCACCGCTCCGCCGAATGTGCCTTCTCAGTTGGGCATCTCTACATATTAATTGTTTGGCAAAAGTATTAAAATAGTCCCTGATTAATTGTATGTGTCATTTTAGTCTTATAAGATATAAAAGTAAATAATATTATACATGATTTGATTTTCGCTCCTTCTTTGCAGCTAATATTATACTTTCACTTAATTTTATGACGAACATCAACTTCTCCTACATATTTATGGTCATAAGCTTATTAAGTGATCATTTATTTTTATCATGCTACAAGAAATATTGTATTATAATGTTATGAAAAAATATTCATTATATATAGTTTATATGAAAAGACTTGGACATATAGACATCAAATGTCACAAGCTGATTTGTAATATACCATATTTATATGATATGCTCCCACACTACTTTTTTTCATATATATATATAAACATTTTGCATATGAAATGAGCCAATGATGCACTCATCTGACAAGTTTTTCCTGTCATACCCTTAAAGATCAGTCAGACGCATGCTTGGTTCCATTCACACCCCAGAGGAACTATTCATCCCTATTTGACTCAAATGAGGCTTATTTGCTGAAAGAACAGACTGAGGTCACCTTTTTCGATAATAAATTATTACTGAGTACAACCAAAGATAATCCTCCATTGTACATCTCAGTGAATATAAAAAATACTACACTTCCAAGAGTTTTTATTGACCTTGGCATTTCTATTGACATTACGAACTTAAGAACACTTCATACTTAGATATTGACCCAACCCGCAGTTACACAATTATTTAAGTTCAAAAATATGGCCAAAAGCTTAACCCAATTTAAATTTAGCATATATTGTGCAAATTTAAATATTATATAAAGATGCAAAAAAGGATTTACACACTAGGGTACTATGCAAATATAAGTATCATTTCAAGTAATATAGGATTTTCCTTAAAACCCCAGTATCGATCCTACTAGAAAAAAGCCAAAAATCTCATAAAATTGACTTTAATAAAACCCACTATTAATTGTAGAAAAACTTATATAGGAAATAATCTAAAGCTTTTGATAAATATCTAATCCTATAATATTAAAGGAATGCTAGTATGCAAAGTAAATATAAATGTAAATGCAAGACTATTTAAAAAGGATTTAAAAAATGTAAAGTTACCTATACTCTAAACTAATAATGTATGAAGAGTTAAAATTTATAAAAAAAAAACATTATTCCCCTTGCAATGAGTTTATAATTAGTTTAAAGAAATAATTTTAAAACATAACTAAAGTATTGTGCTACATAGGAGCAATTCTATTCCTTACCCTCGATCAACTGTTTAAAGAACATTGGCTAATCTAGAGTTTAGTCCCTAAACTCGTGGTTAGGCTGGGAAGACACTAGCTCTCACTCTAGAGTTCTCACTTCCCATCCTCTGAGGAATAACATGATGCTTAAGTTTTCAAACATCTGGACCAATTTGTGGATTTTAGTTTGTCACTCTAAAATCTCCAATTCTACGCTCATCAAAACTTATTTCCCTATTTATTTGTTCTTAACCTCAAGGACTACATTCTCATCCATGAGACTAAATATGATTTTTAATATGTTGGAACATAGCCTATAACATTGGTTTACTACATTTTACAATGAATTATAACAAATCAATTGGCCAGATTGACAAGTAAATGAAGCATAAAGTTTGAATCATCATAATTTACTGAATTTTAAAAGCACTTCTACTAAAATACATTCCTACACATAAATATTCCTTATTGTAGGGAGAAAGACAAAGGAAACTACTCAGATCTTATGGGGAAGAAACAACACATGGATTTAAAGAAAATAAAAGTTTACAAGACAAGATAAAGTAAAATAAACAAAGTACACTACTCATCTTAAACTCTTTCCCATGCAATCCTTCAAGTTTTTTTGAATCACTCACTCTCCTTAAAATTCACTCTAAACTTACTTGGAATCTATAGTGAAGAAGATATCTCTCACTTCTCCTCTTCTCCTCCAAATCTACAGCAAGCCTTCAAGATTTTCTCCTCTCTAAGAGGAATCCACTTCTCTACAATAGACTCCATTCTTTTCCTCCCAAAAATCTCTCCTTTGAACCTTCAAAAGTCTCTTTAAATAGATCTCTCAAAATCACTAAGATTCTCTTTAAACAACTCATTAAAATTTGTCCAAATTCAATGCATTTTCTAGATAACCGCTGCTAGCGCCTCGGCGTCTAATTCTGGTGCCAGATTAACATTGACTTTTTTTGCTTCATTTGACTTCAATTTGCTCCACTTACTCCATTTAGTGTACCTACAACTAAAAACATCAAAAATACCTTTCATTAAATCATATTATCATTAAAAATAATAAGTGAATGTACAAATAAAAGAAACATGTTTTAAACATGTCAAAATCTCACAAACTTAATTGTTACTTGTCCTCAAGTAACTTATTTCTTCTGAAAAATATGTTAACATGTTTTAATATGTAGTAGTGGGTTTCATTAAAGACCTCTATAATTTTGTCCTGTAAATGTGGTAGTCATGACTTTAGGAAAATCTTAATAATTTAGGTTAGAAGTCATAAGAATATTTTGCAATCAAGAATAGGAAATATAATTCTTCTAATCATTTCAAAAAAAAAATTTAGTTTGAAAACATAGGAGTCTTAGAAAAATAACAGAAACAATTTGAGAGATCACTACTAGTAAAGATAAACTAATATTGCAGAAAATAAAAGCTCAAAAATGTAATTAAGTCCCTTTCTTTAAAATGATTCAAGTGAAACCAATTTTTAATTAGGTATTCCCTCAATCTTCTCCTCACATTCACATATACTTTTCTTTTGTTTCTTTTCCTTATTTTTTTTCTTTTTCTATTCTTTTATTACTTTAAGGATCATTTTCAATCCTTTTTTTTTCTTTTTATTAGAGAGAATTACTATATCTGGATCAACCTTTAATAATTTTGAACTTTACTATCCTTCTCTTAAAGTTATAAAATCATCACATTTTTTTTACTTTGATAATTTGCATTAGTTTTCAAAAATAATTTTTCATAGAGTCTTAATTCTTTAAAGTATAGATCTAAGATCCTTAGTATTTCAAACAACAATTTCTTTCCAACTTTATATAGTAAAATTATAGTCCTATTCTCTTTTACTTAATATCTTAATTCTTAAAACTAATTTGTATCACAAAAATTTTACTTAAGTCTTACCACAATATTTATAGAATAAAAAATATAGTTCTTTATAAATAACACCACATACCTCATATTACTTTAAAAATATATTTTCTTTGAATACAATTCTTAAGGACAAATAAAATTATGTTTCTCAAAAGTTATTCTCTCTCCCACAAACTTAAATTTTTCTTAATATATTTAAACATTTATAACTGAAAAGATTAATGTATAAAGACATTTTCTTAAAAAATAATTTTAATAAAAAGGTTTTACATGAAAATATGTAATTACAGTAAGCAGGAATACAATAACACTAGAGTCTAATTAATATGTATAAAACAAAAAGAAATTGCTAAGTAGAAGAGTTTTTCTAAACATTGCACATGTACAACAAAAGCAATATAGTAAAATAACCAGTTGTGCAACAACACAGACAATAAGCAGTATATGCACAAACAGTAAAAAATCCAAATTACAACAATTTCACAACAACAAATTCTACACTGAATAGTTAAAGACATTAAACAAAACAAATAAAACACAATACAAAAACAACAAACAAAACAACAATACTAGTCCTCTCCATCATCTCCGTCAGCCTCATCCTCAATCCCTTCCTCATCTTATTTAATATTTTACAGATAAGTGAAAGGTGTATACTCAGGAAATGGGTAAAATTGAGTTGAACTCCAATCTCTAATCAAATTGTGATCTCTCATCATCTACATACAACTAACCTTATCTAACAGAAAAGTCATCTTGCAACTCTTGCATTTAACCATATAAATCTTCTAAAGTGACTTTGGATTTATCAGAAGTAGAAGCTCTAGAAGTGGAGCATCTGAAGATCTAGCTCCAAAGCCAAACACTAAATGCTTCTTGTAAGTACTAACAATAGATCTACTGATAGGCTTCAAAGGTTGAACCTGTTCTTCCCAATATCTGACTCCTGATTACTTACATAAAGTAAAAATTGGGGTGGGGAAACCTAATCCTCCAGTAGACTCACCTCTAGAATAGATATTCTAATAAATTATAAAACTAATATTTATACTCTTCATCTATTGGATGCAAAAATTTAAATATGCTCTCTCCATGGTCACCCCACTCAGATGATTAGTGGGAAGAAGTCTTGTAGAAATAAAATAGTACCAAGCCTTATAGGGTGCATTTAAAATTTAGGTAGAGAAGTTTACCTTATGATTGTTCTTAATTTTCCAAACTTCTCTTCTGTTAGTCAAAAATGCTATCACCTTGTTCAACTGTGAATTAGAAGACTCAAATGAAGAACACTCACAGTTAATAATATTTAATAACTGGAATTGATCATTAATGCATTTCGGAGTCACATCAACTCTTCTTCTTCGAACATACACTTGATCATCAGAAGTTTCAGGGAAACTTGAGTAAAATTCCCGTACAATAGAAATAACTGTAATTGTGGTGAAAAAAACAAAAACTTTGCCAGTGTTGGGCTATAATCAAGCTTTCAATTGCTTCCCTGGGATTGAGAAAAGCTATCTTCTTAATCAACTTTCTATTCTCAAAGAGATCTCTGTATCTAAATTGAGCCTTTATATTGTAAAAATTCTCTAAAGTGAACTCAAAACTTCCTTTTCCTTGCTTAGTTTTAGGAGCCATAATCTATAAAAAATTCCAAAAAATTCCACATAAATTCCAAATAATTTTCTTAAACTCCCAACAACGATTTTCAAAGGTAAGAAACTTTATACCATTGATTCATGAGTCATTTCTTTCAAAAAAATCAAAAAATTTGGCACATGAGCAATGTGTGAGGTATTCATTGTGAAAATAAAAAATTTTTGCATTAATGTGAAGCTCTTACCTGGAGAAGATCAAATCCGAAGTTTTTGTGTCAAGAAATTTCTCTAAAATCCAATAATTGAGAAGCCTTAGGAAGCCTCTATAGTGTGTTTCACGAAATCATGGAAGAAGAAGATGATGGCTTGGATAAAAAATAGGTTTTTAACCCAAATTTTTAGTCCAGGTGACTTGGCGCATAGGCACCAATTCGAGCACCTAGGCTCCATGCTCTCAAATTTCTAACGCCTAGGTGCTAGTGCACAAACTTTGGTTTTTCATTTTTTCTTAAATTTCAAGAATGAGCATTGCATAACAAGGCGCTTAAAACCTTAGCAAACCAAATTCAATATATTTAACAGCTTCAAAATCCTAATTTTCAAAAAACACAAACAATCACTTATATTTAAACAAACATCCAATCCCCATACAAACACTAATACACGATAGTCACAATCTTAAAACAAAAATTCTAAAATCACTTACAGACTATTAAGCATTTAAACACTCTAAATACTAAAAAGCCTTCAAACACACCACAAAGCTAATGCTCAATCCAAAAAAAAATTTTAAATCACGAAACATAATAACAAGCACATATAAAAGCTACTACAAAAAATCACTCCAAATTGTCATCAACCTCACTATCCATTTCTCTAATATCTCCAGGCGATTGATGCATATACAAGTTAAAGAAGGGATAGTTCAAGAAGTCCTTAGAACCTTCATTGATCCAACCATTCTTCTTATACATATGAATCTATGCATCATGGGCTATGGCAGTATGATTTGACTGTTGTTTCATTTGCTAATCCAAATGATTGAAATGATCAACGATACTACTAATCTTGTTATGAATCACCGATATCTTTTTTATATTCACACTACCTCCAAGATACTTGCCAAACTATCACAACATTGAGAAGAAGATGATGTGGAAGGGCTTGAAGACTGATCCATATAGGAACTTTCTCCATGCTCCATATAAAGATATATGTTGTCACACCTCAAGATAGACTGGTCCATGGGCTTCCACGGAAGAAGTATGTTCTCCCAACTGTCATAAAAGACCTAAGCTTGACTACAAAGTGATAAAATAACTGTAGGGTGTCCAAGCCCAGTCTTAGATCCATTGAGTGCAACTTCAATGATGGATTTATAAATAGGTGTCCCCACATCAATAGGTCTTCCAGTTTAAATATAATAATTAAGGATTTCATTTTCCTTCGTTGCTTCCTTGATGTTCATGGTAGGAAGTAATCTGGCAGAAATGAAGAAGTGTCAAGGCGTAGATGATGAATTTAATCTTGTATCAGGAAAAATAACCTTAGAATCTCTTATAAATTTCCAATGTTCATCAGTGTCCATCAGAAATTTGAAGATCTTAGACAAATTTTCTCTAGTAAAAGCAAAGTTAGCAAATTTGCAAATTGTCATGCCATCCACCAAGAACAAGAAGGAGTGAAAGGTACTAACTTACCTCAGACATATATCAATCCCTGATTTAATCCATGAAGCTTTGCATAAAAATCCCTTATAATAGAGATTATAGTAGTGGTAGTGGTGTAGCAAAACACTTCCCAATGCCTCTGTGCAATAATTGCCTGAATCTCCCCTCTTAACATGATGAATCCTCTTTCCTTTATCAATTTCTTCTTCACAAAAGTCTTGTCATGAAGTCTCTATGCTTCTTTGCTTATGAACTTCTTACAATCATAGACTCCAAGAGTTGGATTTGCCAAAGCATTGCAATCCATAATTCTTATCATTTTTTGAGATCTCATAACTTCTATCTCTCCCAATTCTTCTAAAATTATGAAGAAAGAAATCATTTGAAGGTGTTGGGGGTTTAAAATGGCGAAAACTGATCCACCCTAAAATTACATGCTCTTAGTGTACATTTCATGTTCATTTTATGTAAAAATTTTAAGATATTGCACTTTAAAGGAAGATTTTTTGCATGTTTTTGGTTTCATGTACATGGAATGGAAATTTAGAGAAAATAATTGAAAAATGGAGCAAAGATGGAATACTTTATATGGCGCCATAGCGCCATTTCTAGCGCTATAGTGCCACTTGACAAGTGTATTGGGTGTTATAGTGCCTAGACTGGCGCTATAACACCAGTAACCTCCTTTCTAAAAAATACATTCAATTTGGCTTAATTTTGAAGAGGTGCTTGAAGCAACCCCTGGTTGTTTTTAAAGATCTATTAATAAGGTCGAAAGTTAGAAGAAGTGAAGGAGGCTTTAGCTTGAGTTTTAGTGTGGTATGTGTACGTGTGTGTGTGTTTGTTCATAAGGAGAGATTGGTGAAAATTTTTTAGAGATATTTGAAAAAAATCATAGGAACTTTGCATGGATCAATAGGAGACTTTGTTGGAGATATTTTCATCTTTCTTTCAAGGGAAAAAGCTAAATACTGTATTCTTCATTATTTTATAATTATTGTAAACACTTTTCTAGTGAATTTTCTTTGATTTAAATGAAGTTTTCTGTTGTGTTTTCTCCATTCTTAGTGAGTAATTTTCCTTATTCTTTCTCTTCATGATTAGATTTAATCATGTGTGGATTAGAATGGTTTGAAAATTTCTTTTATTCTTAAAATTGTGATGGTATTTTCACTCGTTCTTCATTGACTTTACAAACTGATCACTTGTGAGGTTAAAATCTGTTGCGAAATATAATGACCCGGGAGGGCAATAATTTCACCAACTAGTGCATACCACTTTTCAACGTGGGCAGAGCCGTTGCAATCACCTTAGGGGGAATGCAAATATATAGGAAGATAAGTTTTGATGGGCATAAAATTGATGTTTCACCAACTAGTCGGTCCTATAGAGAGGACACATTGGGTAATCTGAAAGTGAGAGGTCAGAATCTACTTAGCACTACTATACAAGCTGGTAAAAAACTCTAGGTTGGCCAATGTTCTTTGCTAGCACCGAGAGGGGGTAAAGAAAAGGTATTCTCCTATTTGGCATAATATCACATTCACTAATTATGATCTCTTCACATGCGAAAAGGGATTTTAATTATTTAAGATCTTTCTAAAATTTTATCAGTCCCATTAGATTTTGTTTTTATTTAATAATAATTTTAGCATAATTTAGTGAATTTAGGAAAACCAAACTTTCAAAAATTTCAAACTAAGTCCTGATAGTAGTATACTAGAATTAGCTTAAGAGATTTCTTACGTCGCTTGATATTGGGGTCATAATGAAAACCCTATATTACTTGAAACAATATGTATACTTGTGTAGAACCCCTAGTATATGAAATGTTAATCAAATTATAAATTTTATAAAATATTATTCTACATACTAGCCAGTTAAATGTAAATTGGGTCAAGGTTTTTTCCATCTTTCAAAGCTTAAAAATTCATGTAATTGCGAGTTGGTTCAAGTTTTTGGCGTTGTTTTTGGGGAAGCAAAGGTAAGAACTTTAGGAGATTTTTTGTTGAACCTGTAAGACTTAGATTTGAAAACTATGGCATTATTATAAAGTGTGCTTAATTATTATGTGTTTATTTTAAAGAAAATCCAAAATACCAAAAATATTTTTGATATCTATCCTTTTTGTAAGTTTTTAAATTTGTATGCGTAGTTCAAGAGCTTCAGACCTTGAATTTTATGAATCAAATTTAGAGAGAACTATTAAGAGGATTATAAATCAGAAAAGAGTCCATGAATTTATGGCAGAAATTGGAGATTGACAAAATAATGAATATTCAGTTTTTGATTATAATGTTAGTCAAGGATTGAAATCTGAATATTCATTATTTCAATCCATTGTCCATAATCATTGAAGTTTAAGAAGGAGGTTCTTAATGAAAAAAGGAAGTTTAAGAAGGAGGTTCTTAATGAAAAAAGGAAGTTTAAGGATAATTCAATATCTAACTTTATGAATAAGATAATTGAGCCAATAATATATCCTATAGTAGTATCTCAAGGGGAAGAATTAGAAGATCAGTTGAGATAGAAGAGTAACTTAGTAGAATTTGATTCACAATCAAAATCATTTAGAGAATCCGATCGAAAAATTGGGAGATCTTAAACTATATTATAAAGATCAATTTCTTATAAAGTTTAAGGATGAAATTAATATGCAAATTAAGAAAATCATTGGAAGAATTCTGAATCTAGAAAAAAAATATGAGGAATAATAATCTGAATCAATCTCAAAAGGAAGAGCTGAAAGAAAAACTAAAATTCAAGGATTTAGTAGAAATCCTTGGATCTGGTAAAGATTGGTAGATTGATCAAGGATTATTTAAATGGAATTTTGATATAGGAGGAATCATTTTTTGGGTTGGCGACGTTAAACCAAGTGTTGTATGGGAGGAAACCAATAATTATCAGTGAGATTTAATTTAAATTGTTTGAGGTTTATTGTGTTTGTTTTAGTGTGGATTAATCAGTTTGATAGATGTTGGTGGATGTTTGGATTGTTAGTGAATTGATTTAATCTTTATGTGTCATTACAGATTGATCAATTTGTGGTGAATATTTTGATTGTTAGTGGTTTGATTTGATCTTCATGTGTCATGAGAGAGGTGATTCATTAAATTTTTATTATGACTAGACTTGTATATGTTTTCTTATAGTAGTTGGATCGACGAGTCCACTATGACTTAGGTTTCAGCTAAATTTAAGTTTTATAGGAGACATCTTGAATTTTGACAGTGACTTCATTTAGAGGTGCTTATTTTAACCTTGTTACTTCATTTCTTTAACCTTGTTTTCATTTGGTAGGAGTCATGAATCCATTTGATGAACAACAAGTGGATGATTTTACACTATCCTTATAACTTTTAGAGGTGCTTATTTTAAAGGATATGGTGATGCTTGGGGTTGGTGCGCGTGAGCAAATACATCAGGGATAATCGTATCTAGGGGATTAGAATGTATATAAACATTTTAAAGTATGCAATATATCATTGTATTGATTCTGTTATAAATTGGAAGTAATGCAGTAAGATGTGATGAGTTAAAGGAAAAATTAACCTCATTTATCATGTATGTTTGTGTTTGCGTTATAACAATATAAAGAACTTGGAGAACACTTAAATATATATTCCAATGATGATTCCTATCATGCTTGTTTGGCCTTTCTTTAGTTTAATTTTATTATGGCATGTTTATTTTAGATTTACTTTCTATTGCAAATTGTTCTGTCCTAATGAATACTTTATATGTTTCTGATAGATATTTGTGGTAGATAGAATTTATGAACTATTTTTTTTCTCCTTATATTTTTTGTATTGAATGTTATTCATGTTAAAAATCAAGTTTGGGGGAAGGAGGAAAACTAAATTTCAAAATTAGAATTCTTCCTTTTTTTAGTTTAATATTATTACAACATGTTTTAGGTTAGCTTTACTTTCTCATGCAATTACTTTATCTTGATTATGCATGTATATGAATTTGATAGGAAGTTGTAGTAGCTGTTAGATTTAGCTTTTACTTTTTCATCCTGCTACATTTTATGGAATTGATTGTAAAATATTTAAAAATTCAAGTTTGGGATGAGGAAGAATATTCTTTCAAACTTATCTTTATTTATCCATAGTAGCCTATATTTATTTTGATATCATTTTTAAAATGACATGTGGTATGTGGTGTTATCTTTAGGTTACTATAACTTTGATTTTAGAAATGTTAGAAAAAAGCTTAGTTTGGATTCTATGTGATCAAACTATTCTAAAGTTAAGATGTTTTGTAAGAAACATTAGGAAAAATGATTTTGCTCTTTTTGGTAGAATGGAGTTGAATATTTGAAAAGCTAATATTCTTAGATTTACACTTAATAAGAATTGAGCCTTTATGGAAACCTTTTTCAAACTAATACTTACACTTTTAAAAAGTGAGGGAAATGTCTGAGTTTTGAATTTTAGAAAGAGGTTAGTAAAATTCAAAATTATTAAAGGCCTATCAAGATATGACAATCCTCACACACAAAAAGGATTTAAAATGATCCTGAAAAAAAATAAAATAAAAATAAAAGTATATAGAATATATGTGAGGAAAAGCTTGAGGAGAAGCCTAATAAAAAATTGGTTTCACTTGAATCTTTTTAAATAAAAAGACTTAGAAACAATCCTAAGATTATTCTTATTTCAAAACAAAAACATTAAATTGGTATAGATATGTTGCTTAAATTCTATTTTTAAACATTATGTGAATCTTTAGTTTGACAAATTTCAATAACTTTTGAAGTAAATAGAAAATCAGGATTCCTAAGTTAAATATGTGATATTCTTACACCATAGTCCTTGGTTGATTTACTAGATTTTCTCCTAAGTTACACTATAACATTTCTGAGACAAAATTATAAGAAAATCTGTTGAAATCCACTACCTCAAATCAATAAATTTGGTCTTTAATGTTATAGTGTTACTTGAGGACAAGTCACATTTAAGTTTGAGGGTATTGATCCACATTTACCTCAAATCAAAAATGGAGTAAAAGTGGGCTACTTTGTATGGCGCCACCTGACGAGCGTATTTGGCACTATAGCGCCAATAACTAAATTTTCTAGAAGATATATTGACTTTAGCCAAATTTTGAAGAGATGCTTGAAGCAACCCTTGGTTATTTTCAGAGATTTATTAATAAGGCCAAAGATTTGAAGAAGAGGAGGCTTTCGCATGAGTTTTAGTGCAGCATGTGTATGTGTGTGTGTGTGTTTGGTTATTTTTAGAGAACCAAATATTACTCCACTTTGCACCTATACTGGACTCCCTCCAGTCACCTCAAGGGCAGAAGCTCCAATGAAAGCTTCCATTGGTGAGTCAACGTTGACAAATGTTTAACTTGTTTAAGAAAGCAAAGAGTCAACATAGTAAAAGAAGTTAACCAGAATGAACCATTTTAACTAACCCAGATATTAGTCCATTTCCAACCATCTTACTTAAAGGAAACTCTCACCAAGGCTAAATTGAGCACTAGTCAACTGTCTCATTAAGTCTAAATTCAAAACCACAGCTGGTGCAAATGTGTCCACGAGGACTAGTGCTAGAACAAAACCTTGCCCTTGGGGAACTCCAATAGCCTCACCCAAAGGTGGCACTGGGTGCAAGATATATTCAGCTGGAAGATTAAGGGCCACCAAAGGGGCTGCATTTGGTGCACCAACAGGTGACCCATCCTTTCTACCTCCCTCTATCTAGAGGGTCAATGAATCAAAAGATCTAAACTTCTCACTATCCGCATTTTACCTCCTGTAATTTGAGGCGAGTTGTTTCTTTTGCCTTATCCCTTCAAGTCGTGCCTTTTTCTCCAACCTCTTAGCTGCCATAGGCTTCTTCTAGGCCTCAAACTAACTTCCTTTGAAGGCCTCCTTCAACATATCTTTGACGAGATCATCCAATACTGACTTTTTTCCACTCTCAGTTGATTCTGCCTCGAAACTAGCCAACCGAACCTACACTCTGTTAGGAAATGTGCATGGCAAACACATCTTCTATGTCCTATTTATAGAAGGCTACAGACATGAAAATTCTAGGAGTTCCATTATCAAAGCACTGAATTTGACATTAATAAATTTACTTTTTATCTTATGTTCTCTTATTCTTATTGGAGCAAAATTTTTGAAAAGTAATAGAATTCAAAAAATCAAAATATGTACACCTACTATATGTAAGCACAAGTCTCAAAGAGAACTTATGGACTAGAAGACAAGTGTGGTCACAGATGGCCCACCAGAAGTCAAAGGCCGTATCAATTAGACTAATGTAATCAGATGCCCAACCTTAGGCACCATAAAAAAATGCATAAGACCTACCAAATGATAGCCTCTCAGGACAAAGATAGGGGCATACTGAACCAGGAAAGAGGATTTTCCAAGTACCTCATAATTACACCACAAATCATCTTAGAAAGAACGTCAAATCTCACCAAAATCATTAGTGCCAAATGCAGCACCAACACAAATCCCCATAGTAGCTTCCTTCTTGAAACAGTGGAGCTACCTCCTGGATTATGGTAAAGTGCCCTCTATTCAATAACCTGGTCTCAATTTTATAATAGGAATCTCACTTTAAAAGGACAGTGACTAATAGTCAGACCAAGGGAGCCAACCGACTAAAGGCTCCTATCATGGCTGAGCGAAGACCCTCAACATGGCTGACCAAAGGCCCTCAACCAGGCCTACGGAAGACCCTCAACTAGGCTGACCAAAGCCCTCAACCAAGTTGACTCTGTGCTCTAATTCAATTAGTCCAATCAGTCAAATCTGGCCAACCCAAAGGCTCTTAGTCCTAGTCGACCGAAAGAAGAGGTAGCCAAGCTAGAGATCTTTTATATTTTTATTTGTCCATTCATTTATTTCTGAAAAAAATACTCTATGAAGTCTTCATTCATGCAACGGGAAAGTAAGTAATTGTATACGCCTTAAGTCTACAAATAGGTGGCATTTCAACAATAAAGGACTAGTGAACTATTCGGACTAATGCACACACACACACACTCTCTCTCTCTCTCTCTCTATCTCTATTTTTTTTAGTGTGCATGGTAGATGATGCGATGCTGACATTGCAACTTCTTTCCACTCAATATTGACCTTTCTAAAAATTAAGTTTTTTTATTCGATAATTCCTTCTAGGTGAAGATATGCTTTGTAACCTTAATTCATATAATTTTATTTTTTCATATTAGATCGATGTATAGAGTGCTGACACAAAATTTTACCCTTGCGTCACCAATCGAACGTGACAGATGGCTCATTCAAGAGAAAAATTTGTGTACACGTTATATCATGTATATCACCTGTAACCTCCATATACCTCCATATAACCTACCTGTAACCTAATTGAACTTACTAATAAGTTGTGCACTTCTATTTTCACATATGTGTAGGTACATGTTGGTTACATGAAAATTATATGAAGGTTACAAGGGATATAATACAAATACAATGTAGATATAATGCCCATATAACCTCCATTATGTACACAGCGCTGCGTATGTCTTACTTGCGCAAATTTTTTTCCTTATTTAGAGAGAGAAATCTCATGTCATATATGGTGCCGGAAAGCGTCCAAAAATTCTTACATCTAAAATCTTCTTTTTTTCTAATATAACAATTTCTTGCATGCTTATGCTTACAGCGACATAAATTTATTAGATTTACTGCACCAATTAAATACACATGTGCAATAAAACATGAATCCAAAACAAAAACCAATTGAGAAATTCCATGACGAATTTTGCTTGATGATTTGGTATAAAATATGATCTTAATTTACTAGAACTAAATTAAAATATGACACTAAATAGGACGCAATGGAGAAAATGATTCATGTAACCGACCCCACGTAGTGTGATTAAGGCTTTGTTGTTGTTGTTGTTGTTGTTGTGATATTTTTGTATTTTTAAAAATAAATTATTTTTTTAAATAAAGGTTAAAATAATAAAAAAGTAAACTTAATAAATATTTTATTTAAAATAACAAAATATATATAACACAAAAATGTCATAACTAGAGCTTCACAACAAGGAAGCAAAGTTTTTCCTTATTATTATTCTGTCTGTCTGGACTCCTGAACATCCAAAGAGCCACAATGTCTCCCTCGTTTAATCCACTGAAAACTCGCAGCAGCTCCATCTCACTCCCCTCAAAGAAAGTGGCCAACTCTCTACCAACCCATAACTTCAGCTGCAGCTCCACCCTCCACCCACCTTGGACGAACACCGAGACTTCCAGCCCTTCCTCCATTCCACCACCACTTGCTGATGAACTCGCTTCCTGCTCTGTTTTACTCCTTCCCTTCCCTTTTTCATTAATGTTGCTATGCATTGTTGCTTTTGATCCCTCCTCTACTGTGAGGTAAGGAGCCAGGAAAAGCTGAACATGCGCCTTGTCCAGCAAGAACCGTGTTTGTTGCTTTGACAGGTCTGAAGCTTCTATTCTCTTCAACACGAAAGGCCGGAGTCCGATTGCATGCTTCACATTAAGCACATTTTGAGCCCAAAATGGTAACTGACTAACCTGCATTGTTGTCTTTTTAGTCTCTTACAACATGCATTATGGTCATGCACTTATATATAATGGACAGGAAGCACGGTTCATAAGTAAATTAATAAGAAGCTTCTAAATCAATCTGTTCAAATTCATAGAACTAAGGTGAAGAGATTATATAGTTATATTGAGAGAAGTATAAGAGTCTTTATTACTTGAGTTTTCATGTACAGCAGCCAGATGATATGTGTCAGTCTTAAGGCAAAATATCAATAAAGCCAGTAGCTAAGCTATAAATGATTTCCAAAGTAAAATTTGTAACTTACATGAAAGCTTGTGAAGCAAATAGAAAATATTCAGTGGAACAATTTCATTAATTGGCAATGAAGTGCTTGTTTAAAACATGTATTATAAGGTTCGGGCTTCTTCTTGGGAAACATGTTTTTCTTTGCATTTATGAAATGGTCAAACTCTGCTGTTAATGACAATGGGATAGTGATTTGGAGTTTACTATTATAAAATAGATTGTCATTATGAGTATACAAATCTAAGTAGTGGAAGAAATATGTATCATTATGAGTATACAATGAGCTTTAGTATAACTATGAAAAATAGATTATCATTAAGAGAGGTTCTTGGTCCAATTGATCAATTGGGTATAAGTTGGTTGGAAAAATAAATATAAAGTTCATTTTAATATGATCTAAATCATTTAGAATAGTAATATAATGGAACTTTCTTACTAATTTAATAAATAGTAGTTAAATCTTAGGCACTTCACTCTTGAATATTTTGAATATATATTTAGATAATTATTTTAGAACATGATGTTATAGCAATTTTCTCTAATTTTAACTTTTTATTTTTGGCCATGTGATTAAATTCTAGAAGCCAAAAATTGATCAATAATTAATGAGACAATTGTTAAAAAAATTAATCTATTTTATCTATTAGACCTCATTTCAAACCAATTATGTGGACAAGTGGTTAAAAATTGGATTGAACTAGTCAAAGGACAAAATAGACTCTTGACATGGACAAACTAGTTAGTTTGCTTGATTTTTAAAATCATGACTAAAACTATTTTTAAGTGTTACTTTCGGTTTAGTTGGCATAAATATCATTTATATGACATAAAGCTCCATTTCATGCAACAACAATACTTATAAAATCATAATAAATAAATGATTCTAGTACATAAAAATAGGCCTAACGTAAAATCCCTTAAATAAATAGTGAGGGGAAGAGCTCCCTTTGATAACAAGTTTATTATTATTATTATTATTATTATTATTATTATTATTATTATTATTATTATTATTATTATCTATTATTATTATTATTATTATTATTATTATTATTATTATTATTATTATTATTATTATTATTATTATTCTTATTATTATTATTATTATTATTCATGAATGGACTTAGAACTTTTGGCTATTTAGAGGTTGTACATATATATATATATTATTCTTAATTATTGATAAATAGTTTTCAAATCAACTTTTTAAAATATTCAGATATCAATATTAAGAATTACGACCTCAATATTATATTTTAGTCAAGAAATGCTAATGTGGTTACTAATGCTTCAAGTATAAACTCAACTACTATGGTAGCTTGTATGATTACACCTAGTAAGGCTTTAATTTGAGTGATTGAGAGGTTGGACTTAAGAATTATTAGTTCAATTGTTGTGGATACAGAAGTGCCATCAAATATTACTTTTTTTATGTAAGAGAATTTATAGGGCTCTCAATTCAAACGATAACTAGATATTTTTAGATTCAAACTAGAATGAGAGTTGAACTACAAGTGGATGTCCAGGGTGTATTGACTTTTTGAAGTCAGAATGACAATCTAATGAGAAAGATATAATATGAAAATCATTATTCTAGATTTATATATTATTTCTAATAAATAAAATGATGTACCCCAATTCAAATATGACATTTTGGTGACTTGGTTTGAACCTTCTTTTTTTTTCAAGATGAGAGACCTAATAGATGATAAAGGTTGAGCATCATAGGCCAAGTTGTTTATTACAACCTATGTGAAGTTCGTGGTGAAAGTAAAATGAGGTTAAAAACAATTGTTTTCTCAAATCTAAATAAGTGCATGTTATAATATAGATTTTAATTGATCAATTGACAAAGAAAATATTTGTTATTCAAATCAAATGATGTTGATAGTTTCAATTTAGAGGAAGGTATAAAAGTAAATGTGCACATTTATAAAAAATGTAAGGACTACCAAATGCTACTATTCTTATTTTTTATTGTGATGATGAATTTACTTCTAGATTATAATGAGATATTTAGGTGGCTCTATTGACTAAGTTGAACTTATCGATTTCATCTTATCCACTGATAGATAGTTAGTCTGTGTGGATTATTCAAGTGCTTGACAATTTGCTCCAACTTTGAGTACATCAGTTTGGAGAGAGCTAAAAGGATCATTCACCTAAAATTGAGTTTGTCTAAAATAACTTTCAGTTGAGTTCGCCATAACATTTCATGAGGTCTTATATGGTAGAAATGCAAAACACACTTGTCATGGATATGTGGGTGAGAGAAGATATTAATTTCTTTATTTTTTTCACACCTTTCTTCTTTATTTTTTTAGTTCAAAGTGTTTCTAGTTTTTATAGAATTAATATAACTTGAATGTAAATATTTTGAATAATGTTGCACAAAATTCGCTTTTCATCCACTAATACTAACAATGCGCCAAAATTTTAAATGAAACATAAGCTAGTCCACTCTATGTAATATTGTAACAAAGATTATGTAATTATAAATACTAATGCCAATGTTCTTTATTAGGTACATTGATTTTGCATTCTTTTGTCATAGAACTCTCCTAATTTGCAAAAAAAATATTATCAAAGAGTTGCAAGCTTTGTGGAATGCAAAAATGATTTAAAAGTTTCTATCTATACAATTTAACATCTTCTATTAAAATAGATCTTATTAATCTTTCCAAATAATAATTACCATTGAAAAAATCAAAAATATTTTTGAACCTTCGAAAGGAGATGCACATAATTTTTTAACGTAAGTGGAAATAGAAATATTAGTATCAACTAACTTGGTGATAGTAAGAATGTGAAGCCTAATTCTAATGTGTGAAGGGTAAGAAATTTAAAAGATTGATACTATGGAGATGGTAGTAGTTCTAAAAATTGGAATTGTTACTAAAACTAAGCTAATTTTCATGAATTAATGGATAGTTTTTTTTTAGATGAAACAATTTAATCCTAATAAAGTAGTTAGTAATTAGAAATTAATATGATTTGATATGTGTAATCATAATTTTTTCTATTTGTTTAAGTTTTCATATTTCTCATATAAAGTCTTTTTTTAATTACTTTATAATACAATATCTAAATTTTAGTGATTTATAATATATAATTCATTGTTTTTTTATAGAATTTATTTTTTGAAGGATTTCAAATTTCATAGGAATAAGATATACAATGTAACAAAAGCCAATATTTAGTAAATTTAATATTTATAAAAGATTTAGTCATTTGCCTTTTCATCTTCCATTACATTAATCCTTATCAATGATAAATCTTTAATCTTATATTTTCTCACTTTACATGCTTTATTGGCTCATTATTCTCTACTTTATCCTAGTTAGGCTTATTGTATAGCTCTCGTTCTTGTATTTTTAGTGTCAATGAGCTTTAGTATAATCTTTATCATCCTGATATCTCTAAATGTTGTCAGAAAGTCAAGAAAAACTAATAACATAGCTTGACATGTAATCAATCATGGATTGTTAATAATATTAAAGCAATAATAGTGATAGTATGCAAGCAAGTTCTTCTTAAATTTTCTAGACCTAAGAAAATAATAGAAATATTTTAAGAAAATAAAGTACCCTATTCATTCAATACTTGTAGAGGAATAAATATCATTAATGTTTTTTTAGATTCATTAATTTTTGCATCCTTATATTGTATTAGAAAAAATATATTTTAATGACCAAGAAGTATTGACATTTTTATGTTTCAATCAAAATCATGTTTGGTTAGAACTGAAATTAAAGAAGCATGATTGAGCTAAGTGAACAACTTAAAACCACTTAGATGGCATTTTTTTTAATGGTTGTCAAAAGAATGGTTTTGGTAAAAAGTGGTTTTAGAGAGGAAAATGTGAATTTTTCCCCCATTTTTAATAATTTACTTTTATGAGGTATCATGGTCAAATCTTAGTCAAATAGGGAGTGGCCATGTGGATTGCCAAACATTTTAGCTTGACATGTGGGCTTTCAGCTTTGGGTAGCTTTGAATGGAAGGGTGGGAGGTGATTAGGCTTGCTGAGCTTGGGCTTCATTAGTAATTAAGTTAGTTGTGGTGCTTAATTTGTCTTACTGACTTACAGTTACTCCAAAACAAGTCGTAGAGAAGAATTCCTAAATCCATTTAAGAAGACCTTGCACCTAAACCTCAACAAAGAATTTATTTATGAATTTGGGAGGAGCATGCAAAATGGTGCGGTCTTCTAGAATGAAACCACATAGAACTAAGAGTTTTTCTAGAGAAACCTTAGCTAGTTAATAAAGTACGACACTAGTAAGAGACTGAAAAGATTCAACCAAGCTAGGTTCAGAAAGAAATGTATTAGGTTCAAATTTGAATTTTTAAAATTTTAATTTTATTTTTATGTTTTTTTTTGTTTGTTTATTTGCTCATTTTTTTATTTTTTTATTTTTTTTATATTTTTATTTTGTTCTCCTTTTTAAATTTATTATGGTTCATATGTTTCATTTTGTTCCTTTTTTTGTTTAATTTTTTTTAACTTCTTTCATTTTGAGTTTATTTATTTTAAATTTTGTTTTATTTTATTATTTTCTTTTCTTTTATTTTCTTTTTTTTTCTTTTCTTTTGTTTTATTCTATGTTGTTTTTTTGTTCATCAACTCTCTTTGTTTTATATTAGGAAATACACAGCTATTTGACATTCCAATCAATTACGTTATCTTCTATCACAACAGCTGCAAACTTTTAATGATTAGTAAGCTCTAACAAAAAAGTGAAATCTTCTTTATTAATGTCTTAAAAATGTGTACAAATTGCTTTGATGATTGTCATATCATCTACAAAGAAATCAAAACATCTCTATATCAATCTCTCAAAAGAAATACCAGTCTTCTTTGATCTGTAGCAACATATATGTACCATCATATGTGTATCAACATCTATGCATCTATCATGTATCAATCATCAACTATACATCGATTGTGTATGTCAACTATATATCAGTTGTCATCTTTATGTCTAACATATATCAACACCATATTTGGAGCTATACAAAAGTAATCTAACTTCCATGGTACTATCAAATCCATGTAAATGACTAAGAAAGAGATCATCTAGGCCCATTCAAATATACATAAAATTGTACTAATTTTAAAAAATATCATAGTTTAAGGGGGTTGCATCCCTTGTAGTTTTGAATTTGATCGCTGGTGAATTTCGTTCTTTGTTGATAATGAAATTATGGTAGCATCCGCATGGGATCATGAACCCACCTTTTCTTTTCATATCTTTT
Organism: Phalaenopsis hybrid cultivar; assembly: GCA_002079205.1. Taxonomy (NCBI): domain Eukaryota; kingdom Viridiplantae; phylum Streptophyta; class Magnoliopsida; order Asparagales; family Orchidaceae; genus Phalaenopsis; species Phalaenopsis hybrid cultivar. The sequence goes on from JXCR01142719.1 coordinate 110,006, forward strand.
ATTAGCTTTGAGTAAGTTCTTTTCTACACGTATATAGCTTAACCCTAGTCCCTCATTTCAAAGACAGTTTAAAATATTATTTAGTTCATACTTAGAAAAGACGTCTATATTGAGATCTAAGACTTCCAAGATGTTGATATACTTTCCTTGCACTCATTGAAAGAACTTAAAATTATGCTTCTTTACCCTTTTAAATTTCTCCAATTCAAACTCAAAATGATCCACCTTGACTTTGGCTTCTAATTATGTTGTGGTACATAAGGCTCAACAACTGAAGGTCCATATGCAGGTATGTATTAAAGCAACTTTTCTGTAGCCCAATAGTCTAAATATGCATCATCATCCTATAATTTTTTAATGGCTCAGAATCTTCATCTATCAAAAAAAAAGTCCGAAAATGTATCCTCAAAGTTGTACTCTAAGAACTTGTACTTTGGAGTAGATTATACTAAATCATTTTTGAGCTCTTTCAAGTTTTTCACTATTCTTGCATACAACTTCTGGATCTGTCAATTATAATTTATCTTTTAGGTTCTAGTCAACTTAATCTTAGCCTTAGAAATAACCTCTAGCAGAGCAGCAATAGAAGCTCTTCAAAGCTCTTTGATGTTAGTCGTGACCATGAATTTAAGCATTGAACCCTCAATTGTTTTGATCTATAATAATTTGTAATTCTTCAATGAACTTCTCCAATTTTCTTTTCTTTATTAGAATTTCACCTTTTTGGCACCGAAACTCTGAACTTGGTTTCTCGTCTCAAAATTTATTATGACCTACTATGCTTAGCAAGTGTCCTCCATATATGATTTCAATCTGAATGAACTCTATGTCAATATTAATTAATGATCCTTTGTCCATGCAACAGTGGTCCAATGTGAGATTGATGCCATTTTTTAAGGTGATGATTCGCCTTCCTCTTAAAATTTCACTACAAAAATACAAGCAAAATGTTAGTGTGTTAAGTTGAATTTGAACAAGAAATTTTATTGTATTATATAATTTTTTTTATATTTTTTTTCATTTCCTGAAAATTTTATTAGGTAAATTTTTTATTTTGAGAAAGACTTTTTATTGCTCTTTTTTTTTAGTAAAAATGCTAGCATATTTTTTTTTTTGAATAGTCAATAAAATGATAAATTAGAATAGAGAAAAGAATTATATGTCCTAATAGAGATTTAGATAAAGATTGAATCATGTGTTTTATTCAAAATTTATGAAATATTTTTTTATTATTTAACAATAGACCCAATTAAAGACAACATGGCATCAGTGTTAAAAACTAAAACTTTATTTCTAAAATTTGATTTTAAGCTTCAGGATTCAGAGTATTTCTTAAAATATTGTCTTTTAGTCGGGATATGATGTTTTCCTTTACAATCCACAAGCTGGTGAGATTCTCTAGAATACACTTTTTCACTGGAGAATGGACCTTCTCAAGTTGATTCAAATTTATTGTCCTCTTTATGATGTGCAAGAATAGGTCTTTTGTAGAACAAGTACTAAATCACCAACCTAAACTGTTCTTGAATGAACTAGCCTATCATGTACTTGTATCATTTTTGCTTTACGTAATTCATTTTTTTTTTGAAATTAAGCATTTTCAATTCAAACTTTTAAGCTCTTTAAGATAGATCTTTACATTTTCTTCCATTGTAATTTCGTTGTTGATTGTTGTTCTGAGTGTGGGAGTTGTATTTCAGCGGGAAGCAAGATCTCATACCCAGACACCAGAGTATATGGAGTAGATTGCATTAGAGTTTTATATGTTTTTTTGTAATCCCACAAAGCATCTAACAAAATTTTATGCAAGTGTTCTTACTATTGGCTAATGTTATTTAGAGAATTTTGAACTAGCATTCTGTTGAAAACCTCTACCAAACCATTTGCTTTTGGATAGTGTATCATGACAGATCACCAATCTATCTTGTGCATTCTGAAAAAATTATTAGTCTTTATATTTTTGAAAGAAAACCAATTATATGAGATTCTTCTAGGGAATACCAAATCAATAGATAAACTATCCTTGAAAAATTACAGGACATGATGAGCTTTGACATCTATGAGCGGCATTGTTTTTGCTCATTTTAAATAGTAATCGATGGCTGCTTGTATTAACCAGCAACCTTTGGAAGATAGAGATTCTATGAGACCCATTATATCTCTTCCCTAACACTCTAATAACCACAACACGATTGATGGGTGCAAGACGCTCGGTGGTTGATATAAAATTACTTCAGATATTTAGCATTAGTGATATTTCTTGGTAGTGTCCATGCAGTTTATCGTCATAGCTGACCAATAATATCCAAGCCTCTTAAACTTCATTTTCATCTTTTGACTTGATTGGTGACCACCACGTAGATTAGATTGAACTTGCTAAACTATTTCTTGGGCTTTTGTTCGTTTTAGACAACTTGACCACATTTGATCCAATGATTTTCTATGATGATGCTCTTTTTTTAATTTGATGAGCTAGTGTTTTATCTTTAGGTAATTTGTCTGTTTGTAGATATTTAATAAATGAGTGTCACCGGTCATTGACTTTATTTTCTTCAGCTGTATCCACTATTCTTTTAATAAAAATTTGTAGAGATTGTTTATGCCAATTTGAAAGAGAACTTAATGTTCTTAAATTGAAATTGGAATTGAGTATTCTTCTTGACATACAAATTCCAATAGCTAACTTTGTTAGAGCATCTATCAAAGAATTTCTTTAGTAGATTTTTGTACAGTGTCATATTCAAAATTTGTTCCAGTAATTTTTTTTATATCATTAGTATAGTCCAAGTCTTTCTGCCACTTAATTTATGATGAGTTGAAAATTCACATAAATGTCGACACATTGTGCCCATTAGAATGGTAAACTCCAAATCAGTTATTAGTGCTTCATATTACACTTCATTTTTGGTGCATAGTTTTATTAATGGTATAAAAAACCTAAAATTATTTATTCTAGAGTAATAAAGATCATTTTGATCCTAACTTTGTCAGGTACTATCATTTGAGATTCTTTTTCCTTCTAAGTGAAAAACTCTATCAAATTATATTTATTAATGTTAAGTGCTGAGGACTTTTGAGTTCCTTATTTATTTGCTAGTAGATCATTGTTCAGGGAAAATTTTTTAATAATGGGTGTGGCCAAAAAATTTGCTAGAACTTGAACTTTCATGGCCCACAGAGAAATAATGGCTTTATTGAATTACAATATAGTCATCAACCACCTTACTAATCTTCCAAAAAGAGTATGTTGGGTCATCAAGTATTACAATAGATTAAACTTTGAGATAATATTGTCCTCATAAAAAAAGCATATAATGTCCAAGCTTTTGAACTGCAAAGTTTATAGCTAGATAATGCTTTTCAATTAGGGAACACTTTAAGTACTCCACTACAATTTGATGACTTCTGAAATAGTAATGAACATTTTCTTTACTCTCATCATTTGTTTAAGCTAACAAAATTCTAAGAAAGTTGTCTATAGCCACAGTTTAAAGTATTGAAGGCCTACATACTATTTTATACTTTCAAAAAGATGTTGAAATTTATTGTACAAAGTAAGCCTTGTATCTTGTCTAGTCAACAAAGTAAAAGGCTAAATCTTTTCTTATATATTAGATTTAAACAATCTAAGGTACGCTTACCTCCCTTTGAAAGATTATAGTTGCATTAAGCTTTTTGTGGGTGCCATTTCTAAGATAGATTCAATATTTTAGGGATCATTTCATAACCATTCAGAGATGATTTTCAAATCATATAAATGCTCATTATTTTCTCTATTTTCAAAAATTAAGTCATCTACATAGCACTTGGCTATATTGTATATAATTTATTTGATCCTTGTCACAGCTTGATGGTTTGTGGCACCAGCATTCTATTGTCCAAAAGACATTACATTATAGAGTGAAGTCTAATGAGTTTTTTGAATGTAGTAAACTTTAAATCTTCTGGTTGGTGGGGGACTTTTGTGTGTTGCCACACACAATAGAACATTCTATCTAGGTGATTGGGCATGACATTTTTAAGAATGGCATATCTTCCAAAAAGTAGAAAAGATTACCTTAAATATGGGTGTGACCACCTATATGATGAAAATCTTTGTCAGCCTACAGAACTAGGTTTTGCTTCCCATACATTACAAGTGTAAAATAAGGTTTATTTTAATTCTTGGGTCTTGTTCCCTATAATGGTAAGCTCTCATATTAAATTACAACTTTAGAACTTTGAACATAAGAAAAACTTTTGATTAATGTAATCAGTTAAATCATCAGAGGTTGGACTTTCATGATTGTAGTGAATGAAGATAAGTAGAGGATCAAAATTTGAAGAATTAAATTCAAAGGAGTGGGACTTACAGTTCGAGGACCATGTGTCATGGGAAAGGTCTAAATGAAGAGATTTGACCATCCAATGAATGAAGTCTATACCTAAAGAAAGATTATTGAAGAGTTTGAAAAAGACTGATATTGAGTTTAAATTAATTAGGTTAGGTCAAAAGATGAATCATGAATGCTTAATTTGATTTATAAAAATGAGTGGAAACCCTAAGCTACAATACAATCAGGTAAGAAGGATTTCTATATGAAAAGTGAAACCCTATACTCTATAAGAAATTATAAAGGGTATTAACCTAAGCTTTCGGAACAGCATCATCGATCAAGATGTCAATGGCTTTCTGTCATCCCGGGAAAATTGATATCCATCAACTATAACCAACTTCACAACCAAACATCCCCCTTAAACACCGTAGCATAAAAGATTTGTTGTTTTGAAGCGGTCTAAAATACCTTCATCAGTAACAATGAGTTACATCATTCTAAGATATTCACTCTAGTATTAAGGGGAAGGTTTATTATTTTCTATGCTTTAGTCTTTAGCACAAACTACGGTATTTGTCCAACTAACCTAGGTTTCTATGCTCAGGCATACTTGGGGTACATGTATGATCCTCAATTTAATGTCTAAGTTAGCTAACATAAGGTTCATGTTGGATCTACCTAGGTTTTGTTCTTGTTCTTTATCATGGTGTATTTCAAATGTTATTCAACTTTCAATATTTAATTTATATTTTTTTTCAATTGATAGGTTGTCAGTCATAGTGAGAAATTAAAGTTTGTCTAATTTTTTGAGTTTAAATTTAGGATTTGATTTTTTATTTTTGTGAAAAAAATCATATTGTCAGAGTTTTTCATCCTTCTTTTTATTTTATATATTATTTTTGCACTTATATATGTTTTTGAAGACTAAAAATAAAATGAAATATAAAATAACAATACATTTAACCTTAGATTAGAAATAAGTTACGATTGAACTGAGGTGAGCTAAATTTCTAGCTCAAGTTAGCACAAAATTGAGCTCAAATGTTATAAAGGTCAGCTTGTATAGGGTATGAGTTTACCTTGGTTGGACCTAGGTTGACTTGGGTTGTACTAAGTTTGACTTGGGTTGGACATAAATTAGATCTAGGTTGACCTGGATTGAACTTGGGTTGATGCTAGTTAGAGCTAGGTTGGACCTGAGTTGACCTAGATTAGGTTGAACTTTGGTTGACTCAGGTCTGGCATGGGCTGACTGGGGTTAGGTTAGATTAGGTCAGGTATAGTTTAAGTCACACCTAGTTTTGGGTTAGATCGAACCTGGGTTTATGTTATTTCAAACCTAGGTTTGTGTTAAGTCAGATCTTAGTTGGGTTAGGTCAAACTAAGTTTGGGTTAGGTCATGTCAGAGCTGGTTTTAGGTTAGATCAAACCTGGGTTTAGGTTAGGTTTAGGCTAAGTTTGGTTAGGGTTAGACTTAAGTTAGGTTAGGGATAAGCTAATTTGGATTAGGGTTAGATTTGAGTCGAGTTAGGGTTAAGTTGGGTTAGGGTTAGGACTTCGGTGCGTTTGAGTGACCTGAGTTGCGCCCAAAGCCAAGCTTAATTCAAGGCAATTGAGTGGGTTAATGATGCGGGTGGATTTAGTGTGTTAATTTTGCAAATATTTTTCAATATTACAAAATATGCACGGTAGATACAATCGCAAATATGCAAATTAATCCCAACAAAATAACTTTAGTTAAAATAATTTTATCTTTTAAGAATCTGTAAACTGTCAAATCCTCTTTAAAATAAAATGCAAGTATGCGTATCGCTCAAGTAATAAAGGGTTCTAATGGAGTCCTAGATATCGATCCCACTTGGAAGTTGGAAATGCCTATGAATAAGTTCTTAATATTATAATGTAAAGTACAATTTTAAAAATACACAAAGTAAAGTGTGAAGTTTGAATACTAAGTAACAAGTGAATGCTAATTAAAATGCAGTTGAAAGATAAAGTTAACTAATCTAAATGCTAAACTTTAAAAAGTAAATTTACGAAAATTAAAACTAAGGGTCTGTTTGGCGCAGCTGCAGATTGTCAGCTTTTCAGCTGCAGCTGCGCTGCCCCAGGAAGCAGCTGTGGAGAAGCAGCTGCGGGGAAGCTGACAATCTGCAATTAAAATTTCTATTAAAACGAAAATTAAAACTAAGGGTCTGTTTGGTGCGGCTGCGTGAAAAATGCTGTGAGCCAGCTGTTTCATGTAGAAATGATAAAACTGCCCCTGATTGTTAAAACTGTTTTAAATTTTTGATATATTTGTATAAATNACCGCAGATCCGAAAAAAATTACTGCAAGATCTGCAACTTGGATGGACAATGTCAAAATGATCCCAAATCTAGGTGTACTACTCAGGTAAGAGTTAGATGAAGTAATTTCTCTTGTGCCACAAGANGCCTAGATCTCTAGATTTTTGGGATAATCATGTAGATGGTCCCCTAAACCTACTAGCCCTAGGGTTATGGTTTAGCTAAGACTAATATGTAGAGTACCCAAAATGGGGCTTATTGGTGATGATTGGTACCTCAACTCTACAAAAATACCCATCTTGGCCTTTTACCCCTAAAACACCCCCTAATTACTAAAATACCCCTCTTTGACCTAAAATTCCAAAAAATTCCAAAAATTCCCAGAAAATCCCAATAAATGCCAAATATTCCTAATTTCATTTCTCTTAACTACTACATGACCTGATTTGGCCAATTTGACAATCTTTTACCAAAATTCCCAAATTGCCCTTTAAGGACCCAAATTTCCCCAAATCCATCTCAAATGTCCATAAATTTGATCTTAATTGACCCCAATTCCAATTCTAAACTCAAATTCACTTTTGATATGACCAAACTAAACAAAATCCAAGCTCAATTGGTCCATGATTTGAGCTGAATTTTGATTTAGGTCAAAACCCCAATTTTGACCATATGACTTAATCTCACCCAATTGAACCCATAGCCTAGTCAATTAGCTAATTAAAATTGATAAAATCTTTATAACATTTCTATACATCAAAATCAACCATCAATTGACCTTGGTGAAGCCTCAAATCCATTTGATCTTTATGACATTCCTATACATCAAAATCAACCATAAATTGTCATTGGTGAAGCCTCAAATCCATTTTATTTTGGCCTAAATCCAAAATTCCCAAATTTAGCCCCAAATTGGCTAAGTCCCCAAATTTCACCCAATTGATTGCCTTAACCTCCAAATTGGCATCCAATTCATGTTCAAAACTTTTCATGAGGTCCCTATTGACCATTTATAATAATCAATTTGTACTTAGCTCAAGGCTAACCAAGCTAGACCCAAGCCTAGCCCAACATGACCAAATTGATTAAAGTTCAAAATCCCTTCAACGAAGCTAGACCCAAGCCTAGCCCAACATGACCAAATTGATTAAAGTTCAAAATTCCCTCAAATGACCCTTAGCCAAGCCTAGCCCAACATGACCAAATTGATTAAAGTTCAAAATTCCCTCAAATTGACCTTTCAATTGGACTCAAAACCATTTCCATCCTTCACCAAAGTTGTTCCTTATGATCATATACACCAAATAAAACAATCAATTGGGCCAATTAACATGGTTAGCCTAACCCAAACCCAAGTTTTGGTCATTTGTATCCACTTGGACCCTTGCACCAAATGTGACCTAACCACTTTAAAGCCACCAAATTAACTCCACCACAGCCATTAGTTGGACTTAGTGACCAATNTTAATAAGGAGAATCTACATTTGATTTTATTGATTTAGAAAAAGCTTACGATAAGGTTCCAAGTGATATCCTGTGGAGAGTTCTCGAGAAGAAATGTGTTGATATGACTTATATTCAAGTCATTAAAGATATGTATACTAGAGCTGTTACTTGTGTTCAAACTGAAGGAGGATTGACANTAATAATATTTAATTAAGAGATTAACCTATGATTCAACCACTGGTTTGGGGATTCTAAATTGGTAAGCTATTAACTTCCTAACTTATATCCTAAACATTTAAATCATTCAAATCAATTTCATCTCCCAATGTTCAGCAATTGGGATACAGTCATACCTTTCTTCTTTTAAAAGGGGGGTGAATTAGTTTTTATCGCTTACCCTCATGTCTCAATCACTTTAGGAAGTTGCTTAAGATTAAAATGTTGTCCTTTAAGCTTTTAACCCATCCTGAAAGGGTGGAAATTACAATTTTTCTCCTAAGGCTCCTATTTTGACAAAATTTTTAAATCAATTCACATGGACTTGGGAATTTTTTGATCTATCTTTCATGGGTTAATTGAGATACTAGAGAAGGAATCCTTTTTTTTTCAATCTTTGCTTTAATTTATATAATTATTTTAATCCAAAAATAGGTATTTTCAAAGTTAATTCATTTAATCAACCAAAATAAAGTTTCTATCCTTGAGAAAATTGTTGTAGGTTCACCTATGTCAGAGGACTACTTAAACCAAATTTTATGAATTTTTTAATTATATTTTGATTTTCATAATTATTTGTTTTTTAGGACTAATTAAATACAAAATACATTTTATTTTGAAAAAATGATTTTATATTTTTCACTGATCTTTCTGATTTTAAGGAACTCAGAGAAATTCATTTTGTATTTTCTTGATATTTATTTCATTTTTATAATTATTTTAGTGAAAAAAATCATTTTTTTGCATTTTAATAAAAAAATATATTATTATTAAAAAAATTATAAAAAATATTACAATTGATCCCAAGTAGTCAGAAAACAATTAGAAACATTTGAGTGTATTTTTGTATTTTTGTAATTTTTTGAATTTTTAAATTTTTTAAATTGAAAAATAGCCCAAAAAAGGACTACTTATTTTAATGTTAATTTTATTTTTCTTGGGTTCCTCTAGTCACAGGGAACACTCCAAACCACTTTTTAAAATTTTTTGAGTTATATTTTAGTTATTATAATTATTTTAATATCAAAATTTTATTTTCCTTAAAAAGTAGACTTTAGTGGTTAAATTAACTTAAAATTGTTTCAAATTTTTACAGAGGGTTAATTTATTCAATATCTTTAGTGAAGACCAATTTTTATAATTTTTTAGATTATATTTTAAATATTTTAATTTTTATGGGTTTCAATGACTTAAATTAAGAAGTTATAATTTAAATACATTTAATCTTTAGTCTTAATTTTCTTATGTCCCTCTGACCATACTGAACCTACCAAAATAAGTTTCATGATTTTTTAACTCTTATTTTTATTTATATAATTATTTTAAGCAAATACATGAATTAACTTTGGAAATTAGGGTTTACCATGCTATAAGTGTTCTTTGACTTTTGAAAAATCAGATAATACACCCTTGACACAAAGAGAAAAAACCCTCAAAATTTCACACCATGGTAATTAATATTTAATATCCTATGATTTAAACAAGATTTAGAGTATTTTTAAAAGTTAAAAAAATATATATAAGTCAAATAAATTTTTATTTTTGGTCCCCATGATTCCCCTCTATTCACTGAGTATAGGGATATTATTTTTATGATTTTTCTACACTAAGTTATGAATTTTTTAACTTTTTGTATTAATTTAAATTAAAAATAGGCTATTTTTCTATTTATTGACATCGGCGCCATGTCCCTCCTCGACAACTCCAAAAAACTATGTGGCACGCTCTCCTTCGATGTTGCCTTCCGCATCAATGCTGAGTTGGTCCACATTTTATGTCCCTCGCTCTAGTCTAACACCATCTGATCTGTTGATTCAATACACGTGTGAATGGACGACATCCGTTCTTCATATTGAAGTGACTTAACTCAAAAACTATCTACACTAAAACACTTTGCTCTCGCTCAATGCTCAACCAATTCACTTATGGTTTGCTCCTATAGTATCATCTACTTGAGATGAACACATCCATATAGTTAAATACATATGAAATGCAAGTTTACTTCACAATTGGTGAAACCTAGAGCATTTCTAGGGTTAGTGAGCTATACCTTTTCCCAAGAGGTGAGGCCTTGATTGGGTTGGTTGCAGAAGTTTGTTGTGACCATATGAAGCTCCTCAAAGCACCAATTCAAGCTGAGGTTTAGTGTAGGCAAGAGTTCAATGAAGGTGTGATTTGCGTTTGGTCTAACAGTGGGCTAGATTGCTTTGAAGAGAGGGGTTTTGATGGAAAATTTCCTCGTTTAGTCTGGGAAAGCTTTTGGAATGATTAATTCAAAGTTGGGTGGAGTTTAGTGGGGTGTCATAAAGACCCTAAATTTTAAGCTTGAAAATAGGGTTAGACAATGGGGGAGATGGCTGTTGGGATGAACTTGTGAAGGTCTGGGGAGGCTGTCGGAGCAATTTCAAAGGATGTCCCTAAGCAATTAGCATCACTTCTCTCATGGCCATGAGAGGGGTTGTTTAAATAGAGGAAAAATTAGGGCTAAATTGAGCAAGCCGGGGGGCTTGAGAAGGAAGCTTAGGTGGAGGGCTACACGATGCAATTCATCAATGAGAGTGAGCCACATTGGATGGGTGAAATTTTGGGTTTGAGCCAAGCATGGCCTTTTTGGTTTTGGGTTTTCCAGTGACTAAGCTTGCCAAACAGACCAGGGGAGGTGGCTAACAAGGTCAGGGAAGTTTTAATGATGATAAGCATGGGGCTAGGTGGGCTAGTTACATGGGTTAGTGAGATTAATCAAATTAGGAGAGGACTGCCCATAATTTGGGGTAACCTTGTACCATGGCTCCAAAATGGGGCCCTTGGTGATTTAATTAGCATCTTAGGAGGCTAACATGGCAAGAAAGGATTAATCTTATGTTAATTTTAATTTTAGGCTCAAAATTGGGTTCGGGATAAAAATTAGATTTGGGCTTGACTTGGGCTTGGTTTAAAAAGTGCTCAAAAAGTCTAATTGATACAAAGGGATTTCATGAAGAATTTAATTACTGAAATTGGATGAATTGAGTTGATTAAAGGCTTTAATTCAACGAAATTTTGGCTTAAGGTCAATTTTGGGGAAATTGGTTTGAACTTGGATTTAAGCTAGGCTAGGTTTTAGTTCTAAAATAAATGAGGATTAAAATTTATCTAGAGGGATATTATGGAAAGTTTAGAATTCAAATATGGGAGAATTGGATTGGTCACGGGGTTCAATTTGATGGAATTTGGATGTATGGTCAAATTGGGGATTTTGGCTCAAAATTGAAATTAGGGTTTGGAGGTTGGATCAATTGGGTTCCAAATTGGAGTATATTAGGATTGGATATGTTGATAAATGAGTTAGGATTGAAATTCAGTGAAATTGAAATGAATTGATTAAAAATTGGGACTAATTTGAGGAATTTTGGCCTTTAGAGGCAAAATTGGGNGGTTTGGTCAAATTGGGGATTTTGGCTCAAAATTGAAATTAGGGTTTGGAGGTTAGATCAATTGGGCTCCAAATTGGTGTATATTGGGATTGGATATGTTGATAAATGAGTTAGGATTGAAATTGGGTGAAATTGAAATGAATTGATTAAAAATTGGGACTAATTTGAGGAATTTGGGCCTTTAGAGGCAAAATTGGGATTTTGGTCAAAATTGGTCAATTTGGTCAAATTAAGCCTAACGGGTGGATAGGATTGGTTTAGGGGAGGTTTGAAATGCTTTTAGGAGATTTTGGGAATTTTTGGGATGTGAAGGGCAATTTGGTATTTTTGGCAAATTTAGGGATATTTTGAGAATTTTAGAAAATTTTGAGATTTTTGGTCAATTTGAATGGTTTAGAATAGTTTGACATGATTTTTAGGTAAAAATTGATAATTTGGGTCATTTCTGGGATTTTAGAGTTCCAGGGGCAAATTGGTAATTTTGAAAAAGTTTGGGACTAAAAGGCCGAAATTGGGTATTTGAGTAGGATTAAAATTCATTGAAGATGCCATTCATAAGGCTACCCTATTGGAGCCATGGGACTAAGCGGAAGCTTACTTTAGATCCTTCATGTGTGGGTCTTAACCAACCTAGCCAAGGGCTAAGAGCTTGGGGGAGTAAAAGGGAATAAATTCAATGGGTGTGATTTTAAGATTTTTGGAGAAGTGGGAAATTGCGATGTGCTTGAGTGTGTGGAAGACCAAACCCTAATCACCCCTATGAGGACTCATCCATTGAATTCTCACATGCTAGTTTCAACCTTCCAAATGTTGAAGGTTCATGATCATCCATGTGGGTTTCAAAGAGGGTAAAGAAGTTGTTTGAATTTTTATGCCGGTGGGCTCCATCTCTCGTCTTCTAGGATAGTCAAAATGGTAGGGCTATGTCTATATTCTAAGCACTAAGAGGAAGAAAAGACCTCACCAAAATTGAGGTCAACAACACATCAAAGCAACAAGCACATATAAAAGCTACTTAAAAAAATCACTACATATTGTCATCAATTTCACTATCCACTTCTCTAATATCTCCAAACGACTCATGCACCTACAAGTTGTAGAAGGGATAGTTCAGAAACTTCTCAGATTCTTCCTTAATCTAACAATTCTTCTTGCACATCAAGACTTGTGCATCATGGATTACAACAACATGATCTAACTGTTGTTTCATCTTTCAATCCAGATGATCAAACTAATCAGAAATGTTACTAATCTTGTTATAAATCACTAACATCTCCTATTTATATTCTTGATTTCGTCTAAGATACTAGCCAAACAATCTGCACGTTAGAGGTAATGATGATGTGGAAGTGTGTGAAGACTGTTCCATATAAGAGCTTCCTCCATGCGCCGCATAAAAATCGATGTTGTCACACATCAAGATAGATTGGTCCATGCGCTTCCAGGGAAGAAATATCTTTTCCCAACTTTCAAAATGGACCTTGTCTTGACTACCAAGTAAGAAAATAACATTAAGGTGTCTGATCCTGACTTTCTATATAGATGTAAAATGTGATGTATGCAATTATATGCTTAATTTCCTTAATAGCTATTATTAATTTACAACAAAGCCAAAAACTTGATCCCGAGTAAAAGCTAGGCAATTTTTCAACTATGAAGCAAAGAATAATACAATTATAATTTTAAAAATGGGATACTACGCAAGTATACATATCGTTATCAAATAATATAAGACTTTCTAATTAAGTCCTGAATATCGAACCCACAGGGAAAATGGCTATATGTNAAACCCAAAGGGAAAATGGCTATATGTTATCTAGGAATTTAGAAATTTTAGATGACAAAAATCTACTTAGCAAAATATTCTCACTTAAATTTAAGATACTAAAATAGGAATGCAAATTCAATTCCTTTTGTAATTTTATGTTGGTTTATAAAAATAAAATAAGCAACTAAATAACTTAACTAAATACTTGCAAGATGAAGGTGATATAAATAAAATATCTTTTTTTCCTTATCATGAATCAGTAATAAGTAAGGAAACATTATTGTGAAAGTATTCTAAATTTGTTGTGCCAAATTGGAGTAATAATATTCCTTACCCTTACTAGAGAAGCTATAAAGAACATTGACTAATTTATAGTTTGAATAATCTTGAAGACCGGCTAGGTAGGGAAGATACTTGCTCTCACTCTAAAGTTTCCTCTTCTCCCTCCACCTGGGGGCTAACATCTTGTATCAAAACTTAAAACTATAAATTAAATTGGGGGTTTTAGCCTGTCACTTTAAAGTCATCTAATTCTACACCCTTCAAAAGTTTATTTCCCTATTTATTTGCACTCAACCCCATGAACTACATTTTCATCCATGAAATCAATATGTGATTATAACCATTTGTTTACAACAAATATTAACATCTTAATTGGCTAAATCAAGAAGTAAATGAAGTGCAAGGTTTTGGATCATCACAACTTCTTCCAGCAATGAATTCTAGTAGTTCACACAACTTCCTTTCAACACTTAATCACTTATCATTTTAAGGAAAAAGATAAAGAAAACCACTCAGAATCCATGAAGAAATCACAACCACACAAGAGTTTAAAAGTAGAAATAATGCACACAAACAATAAATCTAAATTAAAATTAAGTGTAGTCACAAAGATAAACACTTATCTTAAATCCTCTCTACCAAATGTCTTGAAGTTCCTATGAATTCTCTTCCTTCACTTACAATAAAAACTAATACTCAAAATAAAAAAGTGGTTGGCGGCAGCAGCGGTGACTTAGATAGATAATGACTGTAAATTTGATAGATGGTTGGCCTCCTCTCTTGGAAAATCTAAGTCTTTTCTTATAAAAATTTAAGGGGTGTCTTAGAGTCTCTTCAAAAAGGTGTCTCCATTTAATGAATGTTCTAAAAATTGTCTCCTTAAAAGCCAATTGAATGAATTTTTGTGCCCGTGGGCTATTTTTCATGTTTTTACTAAGGGTTGCTTCAAACACCTCTTCAAAAATCTATTCAAATTAAATAATTCATCTCATAACTACTTCTGGCGCTTAAGCGTGAGATACCTTACACTTAGGCACAACTCCTATGGCGCTTAGGCGCCCCAGTTCATTTTGCACCTCTCTTCAATTTTGCTCCAAATTAAACCCTTTTTTAGTCCTTTTAGCATTTTTCATCCATTTGATTGTACCTGAAAGAAAAATATAGAAATATCTTTCATTAAAGCGTAATATCTTAAAAATAGGTATAAAAATGTGTATAAAAACACTATATATTTTAAGCGTATCAAAATCCCCCAAACTTAAGATGTTACTTGTCCTTAAGTGACCTTTCAATCTTTAAAAACCAAAATAAGTAGATGTTGTATATGAGTTTCTTTAGGAGTTTCCAAAATTTTGATGTAGAAATATAGTAGTCCAATTTAGAAAAAATATTTGTAAATGAGACCAACTTAAAGTTTAGAAATTTTTAATGATAAGAAATATGAAAATATTAGTTCCTATCTAATTCAAAAATATTGTAGATTTTCCAAATATAGAGTTTAGGTATTTTATCATCTCCATTTAAAAATTTATATTTAGCATAATTTTACCCACTATATTATATCCTTAAGCTTAAAAGTTTTTCAAGTCTTATACTTTAAAAAGATCAGATGTGAAACCAATTTTTGATTAAGCACTAATTCTCAAGCTTCTCCTCCTTTTTTTTTTTATTTTTTCTTTTATTTTTACTTTTCCTTTTCTTTTCTTTCTCTTTTCTTTCCTTTTTCTTTTTCTTGCAAGGATTACTATATATGGATAGCCTTTAATGATTTTGAATCCCACTTTTCCTTTCCTACAATGAAGAGTTGATATTTTTCCTTCACTTAAAAACATAATAATAGTTTTGAAAATTAATTTCCATAAAAGAAATTTAATTTTTGAAAATAAAAATCTAAATCTTCTAAAATTTTCAAAAATATAATTTTTCCTACTAAAGATAGTTATATTATATTTAGCATTTTCCACACAAAAAATTTCTAACTTTAAGTTTTTCTTCATTACTATAAATTTTAACTAAATTCTTGTGCTCATTTCTAATTTTAAAAATTTACTTCTTAACATCATATACATAATCATTTTTCTTCAAATCAAAATCAAATTTATTTGAAATACATTTGAGAACAAATAAACTTTTAAGTTCTTTTTAGAAAAACTTTTCATCCCCTCCAACTTAAATTTTTATTAGAAATAAAACATTTTAGCATCATATATAAATAAACAGGAATGAATACTAATTATAACTTGCTTGCAAGAATTTTTATATTCTAAATATGCAAGTACAAAAATTAAAAACAAGAGTAAAAATTTAATTGATTAAATTTTGATTTTCTTAACATATAGATATTCATCAGACTTCTATGCAGTGGAGTATAACATAAAAACAAACAAACACACTAACAAGCATACATGAAAGCAACATAAAGAAAAATAACTGGTAGTAAATTGAAAATTTTAAACATGCACCTTTTAAAAGTAAAAAGTTAGTTAGACATTAAACCTTCCTAAGATTTAGAATTTAGTTCAGCACAGACTAACTTAATACATTAAACAACATAATTATCACAATTACTACCACTAAACAAAATAATTACTCATAAAACACAAATACATCACAGTAGGTGTACGAAACTAAACATAGCAGTCTCAACGGTAACAACTAAAAACAAAACACAAAGTACAAAACAACTGCACTAACAATAGTTCATAACAACACATAAACTTCAAACATAAAATAAAACAAAAGATCCCAACTAATCATCATTCTCCTCTTCATCACTATCGTCACTACGCCAAAAAACTGCAAGCTCATATGGTGGATATCTAGTGTACCGAGGAAATACACCATCTTGATTACCTCTTTTAAGGTTTTCCATAGCTAAGTTGAATTCACCATCATAATCACTACGTCTCTTCATATACCCATCCATATGTTTAACAAAATGTTCTAAGTTTGATACCTTATCCGCAGTATTGTTCACATTGTCCAAAATCCTTTGTAATAACTGTAACTGAGAATCAGATCTAGAAGTCTGACCTCATGATGTAGAAGCATGTGAAGTAGAAGCACATGACGTCAAAGCAGCAGAACTACTAGCAAATCCATCCTTCCAGCCAAAAAAAGAATGATGTGAATAAGACTTCACATTCACACTAGTAATGGGCTTTAGTGGCTATAAGATCTCCTCTCAGCTGTCAAATCTAACATTAGCCTGCTAGCATAAAGAAAAGATCAAGGATATGAATCCCAAACCTGCAATAGTAGCAGCGATGGATAAACTAGTAATAACTCCATGAATCAGATCTTTAATATTAATAAGCTTGAACTGCTGAATGCAATAGTTCAAGTTTGCTCAATCTCAAGTCACTTTACTCAAATGATTTGTAGGTAGTAGACTAGTAGAAATAAAATAATACCAACCCTTTGCAGTGGCATCCAACTTTGAAGCAGAAAAATTCACTCTTCTTTCATTTGTAATCTTCCATAAAGCTCTCTCAGCAGTCAAAGTTGAAATAATCTCATCTAGCTCCTCCTTAGTAGGATTATAGTTTGAATAAAAACATAAAGTACTCGGGGCAAATGATAAAATTGCCTCAAGAGAAAATGGTGCTGTCTTCCCCCTCACTATGACTCATTCTTCATCAGCTTCAGGGAGATTTGCATAGAACTCCTGTACAACAGAAATCGTTGCGATAGTAGAAAAACAACAGAATTGCTCTCACTGGCGAAAAATGATCAACTCTTCCACAGCTCCTCCCAAATTTAAAAACATCGCTCAATAATCAACTTCCTCAAATGCAGTGCATCATTGTATCGATCTTGAGCTCTCAAACTGACAAATTTACTTGAATCAAATGGAGCCTTCCCCTTGCTGCTCTTCATTCTTGATGCCGTTATATAAAAAATGTATAAAATTCAAAATAAATTCTAAATTCTACTCCTAATTTAAACTAACAAATTTATGCATTTTCCAACAATTTTCTCCAATTTTAACCATGAATAGTGATTTTTGGGTAGCTCATGAATGTGCTCAAAATACATTGTGAAAATAAAAAATGTTTGCATAGAAGTGAAGCTCTTACCTCAAGGATCTTAAATCTAGCATTTTTTTCCTCAAATCTCCAAGAAATCTTCAAATATGGTGTGCCCTAGCCCCAAAATCGAGAAAACCTATGGAAGAAGGCAAAGCGAAAGTGTGTTAATGGAAATGGCGCTTAAGCGTGAATGGTTCGTCGCTTAGTCGTCTGTCTCTCTGTTTAGGCAACGCTTAAGCGCGGGTTTTGGCGCTTAGGCACTAGTGCATAAATTTTGTTTTTTTTTATTTAAGTGAAATGCACGTCTAGCCTAAGTCAACGAACCCTATATGGTCTCAAAACACTGTAATAACTATTTCCTCCCCTCTTATATCTTCTCTTACTCAAGATTCACTAATTTAAACTAATTTGATTCAACACACAATAACACAAAATTTCTCACAAACAAAACATTTATATTAATTCATATATGATTACAAACACTTCCAAATACATAAATTCTCCATCTAAATAATCTCATATGAGAAGATTCCTAATATAAACACTAGACAATAATAACATTAAAACACACTGAACTCACTTATCATTAACGAACGCTAAACACATAAACTCTACATTACAAACTTAATTCCATTCCCTATTTGATGGAACAAATTTTGGCCTATCAATAGTCTCTCCTTTAGCATTTGAAAGGTATATCTGAAAGAACGGGCGATGATTTATAACACTAGTTGAATCTTCTTCAATCCACTTGTTCTTCAGATACATGGCCATGTTCGCTTCATCTATAAAATTGGTATGGCTAAACTGCAGCTTAAGTTGTCTTCCCATTTGATCCAGATGTGTGTTAACTTCCATCACTTTTGCTTCAATTGAAGCAACATTAGCCTCAATCTTAGTGACTCCACTATTCCTTTAATACTAACAGTCAAGAAACTGTTATACATCTCTTGCGCACTCTGACTAATAAACTTTTTTCATATTGCCTTCTCTTTCTTCTTCAAATCACTCTCCCAAGATGGCATTTTTTCAAAACTTTCTCTTTTTCACTAAGGATTTGGGGTTAAAATTGACTTTTGATAAAAATCTTTTCATAACCCTTCTATTTATAGGATTCAAACTCTTCCTATAACTCTAGGCATGTCCTAGAACTGTTTCCTACATCCAAGCTAACCAATCCTTGGTTAAAACTTTTAGAAATCAAATTTAGCACGTATTTTTTAACTTAACATCCAATCACTCATTCTAACATGTCTAAGTCATCTATTAAGGTCTTAGAATAATCACTAACTCAATATATAATCAAAATATTGCCTTAATTTTCTAAATCACACACAACAACAAAAAAAATAAAAACAAACACACAGATAACTATGGGGTGCCTCCCACAGAGCACTTGGTTTAACCTCGTCGACCCGACGTAACCAGTGCTTATTCTGGTTGATCCAACATCAGAAAATTATTTAATTTAAGTTGGTTTCCTAAAGAGTAGGATTTCAGCATGTGACCATTCACTTTGAATATTTCATCATTTTTAGGATCTTTGATATCCACAACTCCATAGGGATAAACTTTCATCACAACAAATGGGCCCATACACCTGGACTTAAGTTTTTCTAGAAATAATCTTAACCTTGTAATATGAAGTAAAACTTGTAGCCCTGGCTGAAAAATTTTAGTAAGAACCCTTCGATCATGCGACATCTTCATCTTTTATTTATAAATCTTAACACTTTCATTAGGTTCATTCCTTATCTCTTTAAGTTCATTTAATAGCAATAACCTATTCTCACTAGCATCCTTCAAATTGTAATTAAATTCTTTAATATCCCAAAATATTTTATGCTCAAGTTCAACTGGTAAGTGACACGCTTTCCCAAATATTAGCATGTACAGGGACATTCCTATTGGAATTATGTATGCAGTCCTATAAGCTCACAAAGCATAGTCAAGCTTAGCTGACCAATCCCTTTTAATTGGATTTACAATTTTTTCCAATATTCTTACAAATTCAGCATTGGATAATTCAGTCAAACCACTTGTCTAAGGATGATAAGCAGTAACAATTCTATGGTTTATATGATATTTCCTTAATAATTTCTCCATTATTGCATTTCTGAAATTACTTTCCCTGTCATTTATGATTACTCTCGGCATCCCAAATCTACAAAATATGTTCATTCTTAAAAACTTTGCAACACTTTGAGCATCACATCGAGGTAAAGCAATAGTTTCTATCCATTTAAATACATAGTCTACTGTTAACAATATATATAAATTTTTGAAAGATGGTATAAATGGTCCCATGAAATCTAATCCTCAAACATCAAATATCTCAACTTCTAAAACATAATTAAGAGTATCTCATTCCTCCTAGAAATATTGCCTGCTCATTGACATCGATCATACATTTTGATATAAGCATTAACATCTTTAAAGATTATAGGCCAATAGAATCCAGATTATAAAATTTTGTATGTTGTTTTATCAACACCAAAATGTCCACTAAAATTAGAATTATGACATTTTTGGATAATTTCATAAGTTTCTTCTAAAGGCACAAGTTTTCGAATAATAAGATCCTTTCTTTGTTTATATAAAAATCGATCATCCCAAAAATAAGTCTTAGCTTCAGATATAAATTTCCTCTTCTGTTGGTATGTCATTCCATATGGTATAATATCACTAACAATGAAGTTCACAATGTAGGCATACCGTGGAACATGTCATTCAGTAACATTGAACAATTCTTCATCTAGAAAATGTTCATTAATTTCTTTTTCAAAATTGAGTGGTTTTTCTAATTGAAGCCTGGACAGATGATCAGCAATTTGATTCTCAGCTCCATTCCTATCTACTATTTCAAAGTCAAATCCTTATAAAAGAAGAATCCATTTTATCAATCTTGCTTTCACATCCCTCTTTTTCATCAAATACCTAATAGCAAAATGATTTGTATGAACTATACATTTAGTTCCAATTAAGTATGATCTAAATTTATCAAAAGCATATACTACTTCTAATAACTCTTTCTCAATTGTGGTATAATTAATTTGAGCTTCATTAAAAATTCTACTAGCATAGTAGATAACCTTCAAAATCTTATCACACTTTTATCCTAAAACTGCTCCAATAACATAATCACTAGCATCACACATTAATTCAAAAGGTTTTTCCCAATCTGGTGAAATAATAATTGGTGCAATGAATAACTTTTCTTTTAATAATTTAAAAGATTTTAGACACTGTTGACCTCAATTTTGGTTGAGGTTTAGTCTCTCCTCTTTAATAGCCTAGGGTCTAGCCATAGGACTTTTCTTGTTAACTATTCATAGAAGACTAGACTTGGAACCCTCACCATTAGAAATTCTACCCTCTTCTTTACTCAACTTAGAGTTCCACATATTGCTCTCAACCTCTAAATACTTAGTAGGTGGGGTCACTGTAAGGAAACTCAAGATGAGTCACCCTTAGGATTGCTGAGCCTTAGGGTTGACTGGGCCTTGGTCTGGAGCTAAGGCATTCACTACACTCATCTACACCCACAATCACTCACAACCCTGAACTCAAATTTCTAGCCTAGATCCCTTGATCTTTTGGGTACTCATGTAGATGGTCCCCTAAACCTACTAGCCCTAGGGCTATGGTTTGGATCTTTTGGGTCCTCATGTAGATGGTCCCCTAAACCTACTAGCCCTAGGGCTATGGTTTGGCTAAGACCACTATCGTGTAGATGGTCCCCTAAACCTACTAGCCCTAGGGCTATGGTTTGGCTAAGACCACTATGTAGTGACCCAAATTGGGATTTCCTTTGGTCCATGGCTTATTGGTGATGATTGGTGCCTCAACTCTACCAAAATACCCATCTTGGCATTTTAACCCTAAAGCACCCCCAAATTACCAAAATACCCCTCTT
>JXCR01142719.1:137001-159667 GCA_002079205.1 Phalaenopsis hybrid cultivar
TTAAATGAAATTATGGAACTCATTAAGTTGGGGTTGATAAGTTCATTTAGACTAAGTGAATCCAATAGAAAATAGTGATGCCGGAATGAGGGAACCGTAGGATCCTAACCGGTGTCGCTCTAATCAACTTTAATATGCCCTTATAAAATTTAAAGAACTTCAACCATAGGGCCACCTGATTTGATATTATAACTTGACAAACTAGATAATTCAAACTCGTTGCGGCAGGCGCTTGGAGCTAGCATGCTGGGCAACACGGCCATCTTCAACAGCAAAACGTGTCTTCCCCAGCTAAACCAATCTTCCTTCCTTAGACTTAAATAACANTGGTGATATTGAATATCTAAATCATAATATTTACTAAATTCTAGCCATTTTTTCTGCCTCAAATTTAATTCTTCCTGTGTAAATTTATACTCAAAGCTCTAATAATCTATAAAAATTTCATATTTTACTTCATACAAGGAATGCTTTCATATTTTAAGTGCAAACACAGCTCTTGTTAACTCCAAATCATGTGTACACTGGATAATCTCTTACATGTTTTTTATAAGTCTGTAGAATACTGATTTTCTTATGTTGCATAAGCACACAATTCAATCCTTTTGATTAGATCACCGTAAATTTGAAACCCATTTTGACCTTAAGAGAATAGTTAAACTTGGGTCATCATTTTCACCTTTTAAAATGCTCCTCACAATAATCTTTTTCATTCAAATTTTACTTTCTTTTTTGTTAGCATGGATAATGGTTAGCAATTTTAGAAAACCCTTTCACAGATCTCCTGTAATATCCAACAAGACTCAGAAAACTTCCTACTTTTGTAACTGTACTTAGTGTTGGCTAATTTGAAATTATCTTTGATTTTATTCTAATTCACAAACATAATTTCTCCACTTATTATATGTCAAAAAAATCACACTTTTCAACCAGAAGTTACACTTTCAAAACTTTGCTGATAATTTGTTCTTTCCCAAAACTTGTAGAACAACATGAAGATTCCAAGTCATTGTGCTCATCCTTTAAACACACTAAAATACCATTTATAAAACGATCACAATGATATCCGAGAATAGCCTGAAAATTTTATTTAATCATCCTAATGACTCTTTTTAATCATGATTAAAGCCTATTTATCTCTTCCATTTTTGTCATGATCTGACCCAATACCAATACTTGGAGTTTATAAAGGTGAGAACAGATGGTCTGGCGATGCAAGTAAATATTTTTAAACAATAATATTAGTCCACAATAACATTCAATTATAAAAAAATTATTAATCTATAATACATAAGTAAACACCCTCTAAACAAAACACAGAAGACATTCAGTCTATTATAGAAAAATAAGCAAATACAATATAAGTGATCAAATATTAAAATAGAAGTCTGCTATGATTATCAACAATCTCCCTCTAGTAAAGCAATTTCCTCACATCAGTCATCTCAGTTTAACATAATTTTTTTCTAAAAGAATAATTAAATAACAAATTAATTTTTAAGCAATTTAGCGAATAATTATTACTTCATTATGTATTAAATCATTATGAAAATGTTTAACATGATTGCTGTAAGGTAAAGACTAATGTCCCAACACCTGTTAAGCCTGTTGTTCCTGTTTCTGCTAAGGGAAAAAAGGTTATGATCGTGATTCGGTAGTGTTCTCAGCTAGTATTAAAAGTGGGTTATTCTTGATAAACTTAATGATTTATTTTTCATTTAGCTTATATTTAATTTTTTTATTCATTAAATCTATTTGTTTTTTATTTAATGCCAGTATAAAAAGATAAAAGAATTGAAATCATAAAATTATCATATCATTTTTATTTATTTATTTCAATTTTAAGAATACTTGGTGTTTTTAANGACTTAATGATTTATTTTTCATTTAGCTTATTTTTTATTTTTTTTATTCATTAAATCTATATGTTTTTTATTTAATGTTAGTATAAAAGATAAAAAATTGAAATCATAAAATTATCATATCATTTTTATTTATTTATTTCAATTTTAAGAATACTTGGTGTTTTTAATATGTACAAACAAATGACCTTTTAAATTGATGTTTATCTCATTCTCGCTCTTCTTTCTTCTACCAAAATAACAATCCCTCTCAACTTTTGTCAATTAACATCTGGCTGGTTATATCTCATAACATTCTAACACCAACATGTAACAATTTATAAGTAAATAGACTCCAAATAATGCCAAGGAAACACTAACAATTTATAATTAAATTAATATTACCCGCGAGCTAGCTGTAACTTATAGACTTAAGTTATAGCTTGAACTCAATTAATTAATCAAACTCAAGCTGAGGTGGCNTAACATGTAACAATTTATAATTAAATTGACTCCAAATAATGCCAAGGAAACACTAACAATTTACAATTAAATTAATGTTACCCGCAAGCTAGCTGTAACTTATAGACTTAAGTTATAGCTTGAACTCAATTAATTAATCAAACTCAAGCTGAGGTGGCCCGAACTCGCCTCGTTTCATTTACACCCGTATCTTATTTTGTCAACTGCGGAGACGACTAGGTCGATAAAACTTGTGTCAATCTATCCTCGTCAGCCAAGCTGATTTGAACTTCCCATGCAAACTCTGTACAAGGCATTCACTGCAGGTGTCAAAATGTTGAATTTAATTTGTTCTCATTCACTGTCTCATGTTCTGTATACTTTAGAATATTTCATCAATTCTGCCAAAATTCTACCTTTCAGAAACTGATGTGCTGTATGGCCCTGAACAATCCATCCATCTTTCCAAAATTCCTCCCTTTTATGCTTATTACTATATTCATACATCTGTCTTAATTATAATATATCTTTGATATTCTGCTGATATATGTATCCATATTTACTTATTTACTCAGTTATTTCTAAACACCAAGTCACAAATGATAGTGATATCTGTGACATATTCTCCAGTTATAAGGAACTATTAGTCATTGAATTGTTTAGTATTTGTAGATCATGTGCTGTAACTTTGGCTTAAAACACATCATTAATATATCCAAAATTCTGATTGTCAGTACTGTTGTTCTGTAACTTGGCTTAGAATGACTTTGTTGCCATGTATAAGCAGCTGACTTGTGCTTAAAATCATTTTGTTCCTATGATGCATCATATTGATATATTTTGTTTTAGGGGACTTTGCATGCA
This sequence comes from Phalaenopsis hybrid cultivar, assembly GCA_002079205.1. Taxonomy (NCBI): domain Eukaryota; kingdom Viridiplantae; phylum Streptophyta; class Magnoliopsida; order Asparagales; family Orchidaceae; genus Phalaenopsis; species Phalaenopsis hybrid cultivar. The sequence continues at coordinate 140,169 of JXCR01142719.1, forward strand.
CATCACAAAACTCTTATTGATTTACAAATCTAACATCTAAATTTTCATTTCTTTTTTTACATTTATAATGCGAGCTTTTCATATACATGAAAATATGTTATATGTGAAGTCTAAGATTTAAAAAAAAAAAAACATTTTTAATNACGATAGATACAGGATTTGAGGTAAAGTGCTCTTTCATTTTAAATTATGAAAATTATGAGGTCAGTTTGATTTCGTACTTCATCGTCCTTCCAAAGCGAGCGACGGGATTTCGATTCTGGTGACAGACAGCTTCTTACGGGCAACCCCACAAACAAACCATCCCTGAAATAATCGCCGACAGACACTCTTTATCAAAGTTAAATATTACATCTTTTTCTAGTAAATGGCATAGAGGCTTAGCAATTTTTAAAAACTCTATAATATAACGCCTGTAGAATCCAGCATATTCTAAAAAACTCCTAATTTCCTTCACATATATTGGGTGAGGTAAATTAGCTATTACTTGAATTTTTGCAGGACCTACTTCCATACCATTTTCTGAATTTTGATGTCCCAAAACTATTCCTCCTGCTACCATAAATTGATATTTTTCCCAGTTAAGGACTAAATTTATTTCTTCATATTGCTTAAGAACTTTTAATAGATGCTCTAAACATGATTCAAATGAAGTTCCAAACACTGGAAAATCATCCATAAAAACTTAATCCCTTTCCCATGTAAATAAAAAAAATAGCCATCATGCATCTTTGAAATGTAGTGTTGGCGTTACATAAACCAAAACACATTCTTTTAAAAGAAAATGTACCATAAGAACTGGTAAAAGTTGCTTTCTCTTGATCCTCTGGAGTTATTTGTATTTGGTGATAACCAATATATCCATTCAGAAAATATAATTATTTATGCTCAGCTAGTCTATCTAGCATTTAATCTAGAGAGGGTAGTGGAAAATGATCTTTCCTAGTGGTGAGATTTAATTTTCTATAATTAATGCATATTTGTTATCATATGACTTATCTTATTGGTATTAACTCATTATGTTCATTCAAAGTCACAGTTACTCCTCCTTTTTTAAGAACATAGTGAATTGGACAAACTCATGCACTATCTGAAATAGGGTTGATAATTCCAACATCCAACCACTTTAGAATTTCTTTCTTAATAACTCCTTTCATAATAGGATTCAATCTTCTTTGAGGATTAGCTTAGGCTTTGCAATTCTTTTCCATATGAATTCTATGCATACAAATTGAAGGAAGGATTCCTTTTATATCAACAATTGTCCATCCGAAGGGTTTTTTATAAATCTTTAAAGTGTTCATCAAACTCTCTTATTCTTCTATAGTTAATTTTGAGGAAATTATAACAGGTAAAGTAGAGGAATCACCTAAAAAGACGTACTTCAAATGTTCAGGAAGTAACTTCAACTCAAACTCACGAGTTTTTTCAATTGACGGACAAAAAGATGTATCCTTTTCTTTTCTCTCCAAACTTCAAAATTTTTTTGAACATAACTTGAATCTTCCTTATATAAATCTTCATATTGATCCAATTCCTCTTCTTTCTCGTGTTTCATATCTTTCATCTCAGATTTCTCTTCATAAGTTGTTTTGAAATGACATTCACTTAAGTATCTTATCACTTCCATTCTATAGCATTCATCATCTTTATATTATGCATGGTATTTCATTTATTTGGAAATATTAAATGTAACTGTTTGATCATTGATGCACATATTTAATTATCTTTTTTGCTCACATTTGTCATTTCTCTTCCTATAGCTAAGAAAGGTCTCCCCAAAATGATAGATATCTCCTTATCTTCTTCAATATCTAGCCCAATGAAATCAACAAGAAATAAAAATTGATCCACTTTCACTAGGACATCTTCTATAACTCTTTTAGGATAGGTTATTGATCAATCTACTAACTGTAGAGTTACAATTGTAGAGGTTATTTCTCCTAATCTCAATCTTTTAAAAATTTTATAATGCATAAGGTTGATGCTTGCTCCTAAATCACAAAAAGCTTTTCCATAAAATATGTCTCATATTGCACATGTAATTATAAAGCTACCAGGATCCTTAAGTTTTTTAGGAAGCTTTTTCTGAATTATAGCACTACACTCCTTACTCTGAGTGCTACAGTCTCATTATCTTCAAACTTCTCTTTCATGTTAAGAATATCTTTCATAAACTTTACATAGCTTTGCATTTATTTTAGAGCATCAGAAAATGGAATACTAATTATAAGCTTCCTAAAAATTTCTAGAAATTTTGAAAATTGCTTATCCAACCTTTGTCGTCAAAGCCTCTGAGGAAATCGAGTTGGTGGTTTTTCTAAATCAACTTTAAGTGGAGAAATAGGTCTCTCTAAACCTTTCGGAGCATCCTCTTTTGGTTCTTCAATCTCTTCTCTCTCTAATTGAGTCTCTTTTTGAACTCTACCTTCCAATTCTCTTCCACTTCTGAGTTGAATGACTTTTACTTGCTCTTTATTGTGGTCTTTTGGATTTATTTTTATATTACTAGGAAGTGTTCCTTGAGATCTATTACTTAATGAATTTGCTATTTGTCCCAATTAATTCTTAATATTTCTAATAGTTGCTCTTTGACTTTGTAACTGATTTCCCTTTTGTAACACCACTTCTTTATAGAAAATTTCTTCTTCTTAAATTGTGGATTGCTTCTAAAACCTGTTGGATAAATAGGTCTATAATTAGTTTTCTCTTGGTTGTTCTAGTTTCCCAATGGGTTTACTTGATTGTTCCCCCATTGTTGATTATTACCACCTAAAGTATGGATCCATTTCAAGTTTGGATGGTTCTTCCAACCTGTGTTGTAATTGTTTGAATATGAGTTATTCTGCTTATTATTTATGGCTTTTAAAGTCTCTAATGATGCTTTAGAATCTACCATTTGGCCTAATAAATTCTCTTCAATCATGGGAATTGGTTGAGAAAAATTTATTCCAAATTGGTTTAACTTCTTTGAAATTGCTACAACTTGATTTGGTAGCATGACAAAAACATCAGTTTCGTGAATATTGGCTACTCTCTTAACATTTAACCTTTCAAAAGGCCATTGAAAATTATTGGTAGTCATTTCTTCAATTAAAGCATAAGCATCATGAAATGGTTTTGACATCAATGAACCACCAACAATGACATCGATAATAGATATAAGAGATCAAGCTAATTCATTATAAAAAGTTTAAATTTTCAACAAATCTGGTATCGCATGGTGTGGACACTTTCTTATAAGTTCTTTAAATCATTCCCATGCTTCATAAATAGATTATCCTTCAAATTGACAAAAAAATGTAATATTATTTCTAAGCTTTGCAGTTTTTTTTTATGGTGAAAATAATTTAGCAAGGAATTTCTATGCTAAATCACTCCAAGTTTTGATAGATCTAGGTGATAACAAATGTAACCATATCTTAGCCTTATCCCTCAATGAGAAATGAAATAATTTAAGTCTTATAGCATCATTTGATACACCATCATATTTAAATATAGCACAAAATTCTAGAAAATTGGAAAAATGAAAATTTGGATCTTCAGTTGGTGCTCCCCCAAACTGATTACTTGATACCATTTGGATAATAGTAGGTTTAAGCTCAAAGGAATTAGCCACTACAGTAGGTTATTGAAAACTACAATGAAGTTCAATAACCGTAAGGTTTGCATAATTTCTTAAAGGTCTAAACTCTTCAATATTTTGATTATTTTGATTTGTCATTTCTTGAAATGTTTCAGAAATTTTTTATTTTTAATTTTTCTAATAGTTCTTACTAATTCAGAGTAGTAAGGCACAAGTTCTGTGAAACCTGAACTGTGCATACATTACTATAAAACACATAAAATAAAATTAATTAAAATAAAAATAAAAACACATAAATAAGAACTTTATATAAAAATGACGCTGCAATATTCCTAAAATAAATCTTAAAGTTTAAATAAGACTTTGTAAAAATATAAATTTTGCTTTTTAAAAACTTCTTTTGAAAATTTTTTATTATTTTTTATATTTTTCCCGGCAAAGACGCCAAAAACTTGATCCCAACTTTCTATACAGAAGTAAAATGCGATGTATGTGATTATATGTTTAATTTCCTTAATAGTTATTCTTAATTTACAACAAAGCCAAAAACTTGATCTCGTTTAAAAATGTGTATAAAAACACTATATATTTTAGGCGTATCAGTGTCCAAGCTCAGTCATAGATCCATTTAGTTCAACTCCAATGATGGATCAACAAATAAGTGCCCCCACATTAATAGGTCTTCCCGTCTAAATACAATAATTTAGGATTGCACTTTCCTTCGTTATATCCTTCATATTCATGGAAGGAAGCAATTTGGCAAAAATAAGAAAGTGTCAAGGCTCAAATAATGAATTTAATCTTGCAGTAGGGAAACTAACCTTGGAATCATTTATAATTTCCAACGTTCATCGATGTTCATCAGGAATGTGAAGATCGCAGTCAAATTGTCTCTAGTCAGAGTGAAGTTAGCAAATTTAAAAATTGACATGCCATCCACCATGAGTAACTCATGTATCTTTCAAGGAGTAAAAGGTATTAACTTACTTTAAACATAAACCAATCCATGATTTAATCTATGAAGATTTGCATAGAATTCCTTCACGACAGAGATCATAGCAGTGGCAGTTGTGCAACAAAACACTTCTTAACGCCTCTGTGTAATAATTGCCTCAATCTGGCCTCTATGCATGGTGAATCCTCTTTCGCTTTGAAGTCCTATCATGAAGTCTATGTGCTTATTTGCTTATGAACTTCTTCTAATCAAAGACTCCAAGAGTTGAACTTGCCAAAGCAATGCAATTCATGAATCTTAAAATCCGGTGAAATCTTAAGACTTCTAACACTTTGAAACCTTCTAAATGGTGAAGAACAAAATGAATTAAAGATTTTTAGGGGTATATAATGGCAAAAACTATCAAAAAAACTACAAAAACGGCTCTATTTTGCGATTCTATAACTGTGGCACTTAGGAACCGGATTTGGGCGCCTAGGTGTCAGGTTCTCTGTGGTTTGGTGCCTTGGTGCCAGATTTTGGTGTCTGGGCACCAATGCACAATTAAAAATCGATTCGTCATAGGTCTAAATACACACAATTTCCCACCTAGACTTCAATTTCCTAGGAAATATATTTAATCTTGCATTATGTAGTAAAACTTATAGTCCAAGTTCTAGATTCTCTATTAAAATCTTTTAATCATGCGATAATTTCAACTTTTCCTTATAAATCTTTGAATTTTCATAAGATTTATTTATAATTTTCTCGAGCTCATTCAATTGCAATAATCATTTCTCACCAACCTCTTTCAAATTATAATTAAATATTTGATTGCCCAATATGCTTTATGCTTTAGTTCTACTGGTAAGTGACAAGTCATTCCAAATATGAGTTTATATGGGTTCATTCTTATAGGAGTTTTATATGTTGTTCTGTAAGTCTATAATGCTCCGTCCAGTCTATCGGACCAATCCACCCCATTAGGATTAATAGTTTTTTCCAAAATTCTCTTAATTTCTCGGTTGGATAATTCTACTATACCATTGATCTGAGGATGATAAGCAGTGTTCAATTTTATGTCTAATACCATATTTTCTAACTAATTTTTCAATCAATCTTCTTATTCCTAAAATGACTTCTCCCATCTGTAATTATTAATCTCGGCATCCCAAATCTAAACAATCTACGATGGGGGAGCAAAGGAAGGAAGCTTAGATAAGAGAATACGCTCTCACATCACTTTTTTTGTAGAAAGCTCGACCAGCGAGAAAAAGTGTTTGGCCCAAGCCAAAAAAAGGTTGATCTACTTCATTCGCTTGGCGAATGATCTTTGCTTCGCGGGAACAACTAAAACAACCATATCGCTTTTTCCTTTCTTCGGTGCTACCTTTTTCTTTCCAAGGGATGGGGTTAAGGTTTCTAATAACCTTTTTTTGGAGTATGCCCGGGAACAACTCCAAGGTCAATTAAGGATAAAATGTTGGAACCTCATGGGTCAGGATAAGGTAATAGAATTGATAGATAAATTCATATACCTAGGTGGGATAGGAGAATATCAAAAGAGAATTGAGATGATGATAAAGATCATACTGAGAAACAGAAGAATTCTGTATGGTTACAACTCTTATTTGAACGAAGTGCAAAAAATACGATCTTTTTTGTCTAATAGAACAAAAACGAAGACCTTAATGGAGTTGGTAAAGATCAAATCTGTTTATCAAAGTGCTTCTAAAAATATTTCTCTTTAAAAATTTTGCAACACTTTGAGCATTACAACGAGGTAAAGCTACAACTTCTATCCACTTTATCCACTACAACTAAAATATATATATTTCTGAAAGGTGGCAATGGTCCCATAAAGTCTAAAACCCAAACATTAAAAATTTTAACCTCTAAAGTAAAATGGAGAGGCATTTCATTTCTTCTAGCAATATTGTCTACCAGCTGACATCGATTACATATGTTCACATAAGTATTAACATCTCTAAATATTATAGGCCAATAAATACTAGATTGTAAAATTTTATATGCAGTTTTGTCAATCCCAAAGTGTCCCCCAAAATCAAAATCATGATATTTCTGAATAATTTGTTGAATTTCTTCCATAAGTACACATCTTTGAATAATTTGATCCTTACATTGTTTATATAATGACTTGGAAGTAAGATCTAGCATCATGTTTAAATTTCTTTTATTGTAGGTATGTCAAAACATAGATTACAATGTTACTAACTATGAAATTAAATATTTCGGCATACCACGGAACACATCCTTCAGTTACAGTATATAATTTTTCATCAAAAAAATATTCATTAATTTCATTTTCAATGTAATCCAAATTTTTATATTCAAGTCTAGATAGATGATCAACAATATGATTATCAGTTCCCTTCCTATCTAATTAACCTTGATTCTGCATCCTTCTTCAATATCAGATATTTAATAGCAGGGTGATTTGTTTGAACTGTACATTTAGTTCCAATCAGATAAAATCCAAATTTATCAAGGCATATACTATCGCTATTAGCTCTTTTTTGTAGTAGTATGGTTAATTTGAGTTTCATTAAGTGTTTTACTAGCATAATATATTACTTTAAATTTTTTATCATATTCTTGTCCCAAAACAACCTCAATAGCATAAACACTCGCATCACACATTAATTCAAATGGTTTCACCTAATCAATTGAAACGGTAATAGAAGCGGTGATTATTTTTTTTTAATAACCCGAAGGCATTTAGGCACTTCTGATTAAAATCAAATAAGACATCTTTTTTCTAAAGGTTAGCATAAAGGCTTAGTAATTTTTGAAAAATCATTAATGTATTGTCTCTAGAAACCAACATATCTTAAGAAACTCTTAATTCCTTCAACTATAGTAGGAGAAGGTAGTTTAACAGTAACTTAAATTTTCACAAGATTTACTTTCATTCCATTTTTAGAAATTTTATGTCAAAGTACAATTCCTCTTGCAACCATAAATTGACAGTTCTCCCAATTGAGAACTAAAATTTGTCTCTTTGTAGAATTTTAGTACTTTTTCCAAATGATTTAAACATGATTCAAATGAAGTACCAAATACTAAAAAGTCATCCATAAAAATTTTTTTTTTCCTTTCTTAATTAAGTCACAGAAAATGAACATCATACACCTTTAAAAAGTTGCATGTGCATTACATAATCCAAAGGACATCCTTCTAAAAGCAAAAGTCACATAGGGACTTGTGCATTTGGTCTTTTCTTGATCCCCAGGAGCTATAGGAAATTGGTGATAACCAGTATATCCATCAAAAAAGTAGAAATATATGTGCCCCGCTACTTATCTAACATTTGATCTAAAAAAGGTAGAGGAAAGTGATCTTCCCTTGTGGCAAGATTTAATTTTCTATAATCAATGCAGATTCACCACCCACTGACTTGTCGGGTATGAATTAATTCATTCTTTTCATTAACAAATACAGTCACTCACCCTTTCTTAGGAACACAGTGGATAGGACTAACACAAGCACTATCCAAAATATGATAAATATTTCAGCATCTAACCACTTTATAATTTCTTTCTTACAATTTCTTTCATTATAGGGTTCAGTCTCCTTTGAGGATCATCCCTCAGTGTATGAATCTCGTTCATTAAAATTTGGTGCATACAAATTGAAGGATTGATTCATTTAATATTAACTATCGTGTATCCAAAAGCTTTCATATAATTTTTTAAAATTTCCATTAAATTTTGTTCTTGATGGTCAATGAGGTCTGAGGATATTATAACAAGTAATGTAGACAAGTTCCCTAGAAAAGATACTTTAAATGCATAGGTAGAACTTTCATCTCTAGTTCAAGTGGTTTTTCAATTAAAGGACTGAAATTTTTACCATTTTCACTCGTGTCCAACCTCTCAAATTTTCCTGAACATAATTTGCAACCTCATTAATCTTTTTAATTATTTCATCTGTCATATTAATATCTTCTTTATTCTCAAATTCTTGTTGTTCCAATTTATCTTCATAATGTTCCTTGAAATGGTTGCTACTTAGATTATTGATAAGTTCCATTCTAAAACATTCATCCTCTCCTTCCGTTGCTGGATATTTCATTACTTTTGTTATATTAAATGCCACTTCCTGATCATTAACTCTCATGGTTAACTCATCTCTTTGCACATCCATCATAGCTCTTCCAGTAACAAGAAAATGTTTCCCTAAAGTGAGTGAGATTTCTTTATCTTCCTCCATATCTAATACAATGAAATAAAAATGAAAGATAAATTTATCCACTTTTACTAACACTTATTCTATAATCCCCTTTGGGCAAGTAATTGATTGATCAACTAATCGAAGAGTTAAAGAAGTGGGAGAGGACTCTCCTAAGACTAACCTTCAAAAAATAGAGAGAGGCATAAGGCTAATGCTAGCCCCTAGATCACATAGAGATTTCTCATAAAATTTATCTCATATTGAACATGGAATAGTAAAGCTACCAGGATCTTTTAGTTTCTAAGGAAGTTTCTTCTGAATTATTGCTCTACACTCTTCACTAAGGGCAACTGTCTTATTGTCTATAAACTTTTGTTTCTTATTAAAAATATCATTCATAAAATTTACATAATTTGACATCTGTTCCAGAGCTTCAACAAAAGGAATATTAATAGTTAACTTATTAAATATCTGCATAAACTTAAAAAATTATTTATCCAATTTATGTAGTTGAAGTGTCTGAGGAAATGAAAGTGGTGGTTGTTTAAAATCGATCTTCATTGGAGAAATATGTTTTATAGGTCTTGAGGAATATCTTCATTAGAATTTTAAATTTATTTTTTCTCTTTCTCAACTTCAATCTCTTTTTGAACTCTCATCTCATATTCTCTTCTACTTCTTAATTGGGCAGCTTTAACTTATTCTTTATTCTGGTCTTTAGGATTAATTTTAGTATTACTAGGAAGACTTCCCTGAGGCCTATTCCTAAGGGCGTTAGCAATTTATCCTAGTTGAATTTCCATATATCTAATTGTTGCTCCTTAACTTTATAATTGATTACCTATATGTAACACCAGTTTTTCTATGGACAACTTCTTATCTTTAAATTGTTGGTTACCATTAAATCCAGGAGGATAAGTTGGTCTATAGTTAGTACTACCCTGGTTGTTTTAGTTTCCCAATGGGCTCTCTTTATTTTTCCCCATTGCTAGTTAGCACCATTGGAATTGTTATTCCAGTTAAAGTTGGGGTGATTTTTCCAACCTAAGTTGTAATAGATAGACTAGGGGTTATTAGGTTTATTATTAATTGCATTCAAAGTCCCAAATATAGGAATGTTTGAATCAATCATTTGTCATAATGAATTTTCCTCAATCACTTGAGGTGTTTGAGATGAACTCATTCCCAATTAATCTAACTTTCTTGATATTGCAGCTCTTGAGATGTTAACATAGAAATAGTGTAAGAATGATGAACACTGGCTATTCTTTTAGGATTTACCCATTCAGAAGGCCATTGAAAAACTATTAGCAGTCATTCCTTTAATTAAAGAATATGTTACATCAAAAGGTTTTGACATTAATAATCCACCAACAGCAGCATCAATAATAGCTCTAAGAGGTCCTACTAACCCATTATACAATTTTTGAATTATTAACCAATCAGGAAAATAAGTGGACACTTCATAAGAAGTTCTTTAAAGTGCTCCCAAGACTCGTAAATTGATTCGCCTTCTAACTAACAAAAAGATGTAATACCATTTTTAAGTTTAACATTCTTTGAATGTGGAAAATACTTAGCCAAGAATTTATGTACTAGGTCATTCCAATTTCTAATAGATCCAGTTCCTAATGAGTTCAACCACATTTTGGCTTTATCCCTTAAGGAAAAAAATTAAAAGCATAAATCTAACAACATCATTAGAGACACCATTATACTGAAAGGTGGCACATAGTTCCATAAAACTTGCAAGATGTAAGTAAGGAACTTCAGATGGAGTTCCCCCAAACTGGTTATTTTGTACCATCTGAATGATAGCAGGATTTAATTCAAATGTGTTAGCTTCTACGATAGGAGTTTGTAAACTTCGATGAATTTCATCTACCTTAAGGTTAACATAATCTTTTAATGGTTTTGGTCCATTCTCATCTATTTGATTTTCTAGATTATTATCTAAAGTATTTGCCATTTCTTGGAAATTATGAATTTATTTTTGTTTCCTAATTTTTCTAATAATTTTCTTTAACTAAGAAACATAAGTTATCAAACCTTCAAATCCTGCACTATACATAATCTTTAATGATAAGCAATAAAACAAGTAAAACATACTAATTAAAATAGTAAACATATCTTTTTTTAATATATATTTTTAAATACACACACAAGCACATATATATAAATGACACTACAATTTTTCTATAATAATTCTATAATTACAAATAAAGATTTTTTTAAGTCAAAAAAGTTTCGTTGTGATCCCCAACAATGATGCCAAAAATTTAGCCCAACCTGCAATTACACAATTATTTAAGTTCAGAAATATGATTGAAAGATTGACCCAATTTATATTTGACGGCTAATGTGCAAAATTAAATATTATATAAAGATGATAAAAATGGTTTACAAACTAGGGGTACTATGCAAGTTTACAAATTATTTCAAGTAATTTATGATTTTTTTTTAAACTCTAGTATCGATCCTACAGAGATAAGAAAAACTCTTATAAAATTAACTTTAATAAAACATTCTTTAAATTGTAGTAAACTTATATAAAAAATGATTGCAAGTTTTTGTGTAAATGCTAAGTATGTTAAGCAAATGCAAAATGTAAATGCAAGAAAATCTAAAAAGACTTTAAAATGTAAAGTTACCATTAGTCTTAAACTAAGAATGTATGAAGAGTTCAAATTTGTACCAAAAATCCTTCCCCTTATAATGAGTTTATAATTAATGTAGAAAAATAATTCTAAATATAATTAAGTTATTGTATGAAATAGGAGCAATTCTATTCTTAACTCCCTCTCGAGTTCATAAAGAGCATTAGCTAATCCAGAGTTTGGTCCCTAAACCCGTGGTTAGGTTGGGAAGATACTAGCTCTCACTCTAGAGTTTCTACTTACCCTCACCTGAGGGCTAACATCTTGTTTTAGTTTCCAAATATCTGAATCAAATTGAGGATTTTAGTCAATCACCCTAAAATCTCCAATTATATGCCCATCAAAATTTATTTCCCTATTTTTAAAGTTGAAACAAAGCCCATTTCAGGTCACTATGTTTCACAATAGATTATAACAAATCAATTGACCAGATCGATAAGTAAATTAAGCATAGAGTTTGATTCATCACAATTTATGAATATTTAAAAGTACTTCTACTATAATACATTCCTACACATAATTATTCATCATTGTAGGAAGAATAACAAAGGAAACTACTTAGATATCAGAAAAAACAACAACACATGAATTTATATATAAATAAAAGTTTACAAAACAAGACTAAGGAAAAATAAACAAAGTACACAACTTATCTTTGAACTCCTTCCCAAGCAATCCTTTTAGTTCCTTTGAATCACTCACTCTTCTTACAATTCCACTCTAAAATTACTTAGAATTATAGTGAAGAAGATATATCTCACTTATCCTCTTCTCCTCCAAGTTCAAGAAGCCTCCAAGACTTTATCCTCTTTAGGAAGAATCCACTTCTCTACAAAAGACTCCCTTTTCCTTCCCTAAAAGTCCCTCATTTGAATATACAAAGGTCTCTTTAAATAGATCTCTCAAAATCCCCAAGAGTATCTTCAAGCATCTCTTCAAAATTCATCCACATTTAATGGATCTTGTAGATAACCGCTCTTTGCCCCTAGGTGCCAGATCCTAACGCTTAAGGACCAGACTCTCTATTATCTGGTGCCTAGACTCCAGATTCTGGCGCATAGTCACCTGATTAACATTTGGTCTTTTTGATTCATTTCACTCCAATTTGCTCCATTTGCTCCATTTAGTGTATCTACAAAAAAACATCAAAAATACTTTTCATTAAAGAGAAAAATTATTGAAGATAGACCTTAAATGTGTAAATAAAAGTAACATATTTTAAACATGTTAATTTCTAAGATGATTTTTAGAAGAGCCTTTATTAAAACAAAAAATCACCCAAATAAGGGTATGTTTGGGGCAACTGCAGCTTAATAATAAGCTGTTGTGCAATAGCTACTAAAAATAAGCTGTCTGTTTGTTTATTTTTTTGCATTTTGAAAAAAGTAGTGTTATAGCTGATTCTAGATAAATGATCATTTTGTCCTTGCATAAAAATGTTGTTTGCAACATAACTGTGACTCCAATATATTTTATATTTTAGGAATAAAAAATATAGTGCAGAAGTGTACACAAAATAAGGTATACATATCATTTAAACGTGGGTACTATGATTACTAAAAATAAGAAAAAGACTATTAAAATAACATTTAATAATATGATAATATTATTCTTAAAATCTAGACAACGTATGTCACGTGCTAAGCTGTCCTTTAGGGATAATCTCCATGCCTGATCATTCTCGATGCTAGAATTTTTTAGTATATCTGTCGAATGACAAAAGTCATAGTTCTCTGTGATTCTTCGCAGGGACTTGTAGAACTGTCTCCTGTAGCTATGTGGCTAACGCGAAGTTAGCGGGGAACTTTGAAGTCCATAGTGGCACACTAATTCTCAGGAGGCACAACAAGTCCTCAAGCTCTTCTTTCTTAAATGCTTTAAAAGACATCCCCTTAGACATATCATAAGTATAAATTGATAAAAGAAGTACTTAATTACAGTTTTATGCTGGTGTGGGTTCAAGATAACCACATATATTAACTAAACAATCTGTCACTACAAGAAAACAACATACCTTATAAAAAAGAACATGTAATACCAAATTTGTGTGTGTCACATATGCATATTGACACGCTTAAAAATTACATACTTTTTCATATATAGTTTATGCTCAATTTTAATAATTTGTTGGATGCAGAATTGGGGATTTTAAGGTTTAAGGTGAGGATTAAAATCCCCAATTTGATCTATTTGATTGGAAACTAATGTGAGATTGTTAGCCCTCAGGTGAAGGAGTAGTGGTAGCTCTGGAGTGGCAGCCAGTATCCTCCCAGCCTAACCATAGAATTAGGGACCAAACTCTGGATTAGTCAATGTTCTTTATGCACTCGAGAGAGGGTAAAGAATAAGATTGCTCATATTTGGCACAAAATAATATATATATATATGGAGAAAAAGCTAAGCTATAGCTCCATACATGTTAATCAGAATGTTTGATTACATATTGAGTGAGCAGAACACTCAANTTTTTTTTAAATTTGAACACTTCATCACAAAACTTTGATTAATCTTAGTAAATTTAACTATGAAGTTTAGAAATTAGTTTAGTAAACTTAGTTCTTTTAGTTACATTTCTGTTAGAATTCATTACACCCATTTTAACTTGTCTTTACTTTAATTTTTATAGTTTGAAAATTTTGATTTGTGTTATTTTCATAAGAATTTTCATCCTCCAAACTAATACTTGATAATAGTATATTAGAATTAGCTTAAGGGATTTCTTACTGTGCTTCTCTGTGGGATTGATATTGGGGTTTTTAAAGAAATTCCTATATTACTTGAAGCGATACGTGCACTTGCGTAGAATAACTAGTGTGTGAACTATTTTATATATTTTACATATAACATTTCAATTTTTCATATTAAATACTTAATATAAATTGGGACATAATTTTGGTCATATTTTGAAAGCTAAATTACTGCATAATTTTGTTCAAGTTTTTAGCATTGTTACTGGGGATTTAAATTGACATAAAACACGCAAAAAATAGCACACACTAGGGGCACATCAAGTTTTTTGTGTCGTTGTCAGGGAAGTTTCGGTAAGATTTTTAGGAGAATTTTAATTAAACCTGTAACTTATATTTGGAATTTAAAGTATTATGATATAGTGTATTTAATTATTGTGTGTTTATTTTAAAGAAAATCTAAAATACCAAAGAATTTTTTGATATCTATCATATTAGTTAAGTCTTTATATTTGTATGCATAGTTCAAGAGCTATAGAACTTGAATTTTACAAGTCAAATTTGGAGAGAACTTTTAGGAGAGATTTGAAAGACTCCATGAATTTAATGTAGAAATGACGAATCAATGATATACTGAATATTCAGATTTTGAATATAATGCTAGTAGCTTTGAAAGAGTAAACCCAAAGATAGTTGCAAATTTTCAAGAAAATATTCTTACAATTTTAATTTCTCACATTGCAAATATTGAAAGAAAGTTAGATCAATACTTAGAAAGATATGCTCAAGGAACCCCAATTATTGAGGAAAATTCATTTGAAAATTGGATTCCATGAGATACATAATTCTTATTTCGATTATTACAATCCAGGTTGGGAAAATCATTATAATTTTAATAGGAATAATAATTTTGGAGAAGAAGACCAATTTTTGGGAAGATAATCAATTTAATCGGACATGTAGTTGGAATAATCATGGCTGTTATAATGTTGATTTTTCTTTTCCTCATAATTTTAACTTCAACCCCCAAAATGATGAGAAGGATTTATTAAAAGAGGATGTTATTCAAATGAAAAGTGAGCTGGAGTGTCATGGGACTACAATATAGAATAAGGAAAACCAATTGGGATAGATTATTAACTTAATTAATAACCCTCCCCAATTTAACTCCAACCCACAGGATGAGGAGAAGGAATTAATGTTAGAAGATGTTGTGATTCAAATGAAGAGCGAGCTAGAAAATTAACAGGTTGCAATGAGGAATATAGAAAAACAAATGAGGCAAATTAGTAATATAATTAACAGTTACCCCGAGAGACTTTACCTAGTGACTTTGAGATAAACCCTAAGGAGATGAATGATGAGCAATTTAAACTTATCAAACTACTATTTAGAAGAGAATTCGAGGATATGTTTCAAAAAAACTTTGAGTTGAGAAATGAGGATAAGGAGATTGAAATACCAATGAAAAAATTTCTTAAGTAATTAGAAAAACCTATTTACTCAACTAAAATAAATATAGAAAGATCACCTCTACCATTTACTCAGTACTAAAGGGAAGAATTGAAAGACAATTGTGAATAAAAGAGAAACCTAGAAGAATTTGATCTAGAATTTGAATTATCTAGAGAGAATTCAATCCAAAATTTGGGAGATCATGAAATATCTTATAAAGATCCATTTCGTATAAAATTTAAGAATGATATTAATATGAAAATTGAGAAAATCACTAGAAGAATATTTGATCTAAAATTACTAGAAGAATATTGGATCTAGAAAGAAATATGAAGAACAAAGATACAAATCAATCTAAAAAGGAAGAGTTGAAAAAAAAATTTAATTCGAAGGTTTTGTAGGAATTCCTGGATCTGAAAAAAGATTAGGTGATTGATTAAGGATTACTTGAATGAAATTTTGATCCAGGTGGAATCATTTGTTGGGCTGACGGATGTTAAACAAAGAGCTTTATGGGAGGCAACTCATAGTTATCAGTGTGGTTTGATTTATTGTGCTAGAGAGTCATGATTGTTAGTGTTGTATTGTGTTTGCTTTAGTGTGGATTGATAAGTTTGATGATTGATAGATGTTTGGATTGTTAGTGATTTGATTTGATTTTTGTGTGTCAAGAGGGAGGTGATTCCTTAACTTCTTATTATGGCTAGACTTATATATTCTCTTGTAGTAGTTGGATTGATGAGTCCACTACGACTCGGGTCTCACTCGGATTTAAGTTTTACAAGAGACATCATAAACTTTAACAGTGGCAGTTTCATCTCAATTTTGTTGCTTCTTTTCTTTGACTTTGTTTTCAATTGATAGGAGTAGCTAATTATTTGATGAGTAACATGTGCATGAATTTACACTCTCCTTATAACTGCTAGATGTGCTTAAGATAGTGATGTCTGGGATTGGTGTTCGAGAACCAATATATCTTGGATAATCTTATCTTTGAGATTATAATCTATAAAATCATTTATAAGTACCCAATATGTGTATTCATTCCTTTAGAAATTGGAAGTAAGTTAGTGAGATGCAATGAGTTAAAGGAAGAATTGACCTCATTTATCATGTGTGTANCTTGCGGAGCCCAATTTTGAGCATGAAACCCTGGCAGAAACCAGGACAGAACCTAATACACCTCCACACTACACTAGACTTTAATTGCTTGTGCCCATACCTTCACAAGGGTGAAGGAAGCCAAATCCCCATCAAATCCCCCTTCCACAGAGCCTCTACCATAGCTCTAGACCAACACCTGAAATCCCCTATCAAATCCCCCTTCAACAGAGCCTCTACCATAGCTCTAGACCAACACCTGAAATCGAGCTTGGTCGAATTCATACCTAGGACAGGGACTCAATCCCTAGCCTCCTTGGACACCAACAAACGTGTCGAGTACCTCTGATCAAAGCCTCCCTTCTCAGAGCAAAGGTATAAAACTCCTCTTCCTCCCGAGCTTATTTTGATTCTCCATTTACTTAAGCTTGATCAAAGTATAAAACTCCTCCTCCTCCCGAGCTTGTTTTGATCCTCCATTTACTTAAACTTGATTTCATTGCAATTAACCTCCTCCTCCCGAGCTTATTTTGATTCTCCATTTACTTAAGCTTGGTTTCATGGTACCTTAGACTGTATGGATGTGTTTGTCTCCCTTAGATGAGTCCATATGATCAAACTCGAACTGATTTGGTTGAGACTAGGCCGAGATCTTAAGATTTTAGTCTGGACGGGCACGGGATCATTCTATCGGGGATGATGACGGGTAGCCGTTTGATCAAGCGAGTATAAAATGGACGGGGGAGATCGAGCCGGACGGCGCTTAGGGACATAAACAACGGGTCGAGTCAGCAGCTACGTGGATGGCAGCGTCCAACCGGAGCGCGCCACGCATGCCTTCGGAGCCGTCATAGGTTGAGGTGGCACGCGCTGTTTAATTAGATAAATAGGACTTTTTCCTATTTATTTAAATACCCCTAACTTGAAAAATCCATAAATTTGTGTGGAAAAGTCACAAAAATAAAATAAAAATACCCTCTTGCTTAGTGAACAGAGGAGAATAATGTGGAATTTTTTTTAAGTCCATTTGATGCATAAAATATTTTTAATTAATTAAATACTATTTTGAATCATTTGATTCTCCATGCATATTGACACATCACCTTGGCTTGAAATTTTGACATCTTGTAGCCTCTTTAGGGGGGAACATTCTCTGATTTTTCAAGTTATTACACATCATTTACTTAAAATAATCATGGAAAGTAGCATACTGGTTATTAAATCCTAAGACAATTTTGAAAGGTCTACCATGACCAGAGAAACCTTTGAAAATAATTTCATGGGTCAAGTCATTTAAAATGCACTTAAATTTTACAAAATTATTTTTGGAAAATATAAACCTTTAAATGACTTGATTTTTGATCTCCACTGTTATTTATGATCCAGGGAGCTCATCATTAAAATTTCAAAATATTTTGAGTTCATTTGACAACTTAAATTGATTTTTAAAGATAAATACCAACTTAACATTTAAATGATTTTTTAAAAAAATCAAAATATAACTCAAAAAATTATGAAACTTAGTTTTTTGAGTTCTCTGTGATCAGAAATATTTTATAAAAGTCAAATAATATTTAAAATAAAAACTTAATTTTTGGCCTATTTTAAATATTTAAATAATTAAAAAATTCATAAATATCATAAAAATAATAAAACTAATGAAAATGTTCTAAATTGTTTCTTAATCACTTAGGAACAATTAGAATATTTTTCCTGATTTTCTAAAAATAGATATTTATTTTCAAAGCTTAAAAATAATTTTTTTTAAAAGGCTAAAAATGAGTTTTTACTAAAATAATTCCAATAAATTAAGGAAAAATTAGAAAAATATAAAATTTTCTCCTTTGAGTTCTGTGACCTTAGGGAGATTTTACAAAAATAAAAAACTTAATTTTCACCACCTAAAATATTTTATTTTTATTAAATATCCTAGAACTTAAAATAATTCTAATAAATGATAGGGAGTTCAAAAAATTATGAAATTTGATCCAAAGACTTCTGTAATCTAGGTCTAGCTTCAGTAAAAAATTTAAGTGATTCAAATTTACCTTGGTCAAGTTAGGAATTTTCTTTGAAAAATCCTATTTTTGCATCAAAATAATTATAAAAATTAAATTAGATTTAAAAAAAATCACATTTTCCTCTCTGATGTCTTAATTGACCCATGAATGAGGTAGGATAAAAATTTCAAAGTCATTTAAATTTAATTTGATAAATTATGAAGTGTTAAAGCCTTAGGGCAAATGTGTAATTTGGGAACCTTGCCTTAATTAATTATGAAGTGTTAGAGCCTTAGGGGCAAATGTGTAATTTTGGAAACCTTGCCTTAATTAAACATGTTAGGCTTAATTCACAAGGAGGGAAAATGGGTAACCTCTAATCTTAATCAATTTATTTGATGTTTGAAACCCAAAGGGGTTGAGGGAAAATGGGTAACCTCTGATCTTAATCAATTTATTTGATGCTTGAAATACAAAGGGGGTAAGGGGAATGGGTAACCTCTAATATTAATCAATTCACTTGATGTTTGAAACACAAAGGGGGTTAATTGGTGGAAAGCAATTGCACTTTCTTAATTAAGATTAATAAGTTTCTAAATTATTAAAATTTGGAAGTTTATTAAAATTGATGATCCTAGACTTAGGGTATGACTTTTGAAGTCAAAAATTAATCAATTTGATACCCCTATCTTGATTTTCAAATAAAATTGAAATTATGAATCATGACCACTTAAAGTTTAACCCTTTTCAAAACTAATTAAGACACTCACCTAGGTCTTAAGNTAGCTCATCAAAATTAAATTGAAGAGCTCCTCTGCCCTCCACCTAAGCACCACAATGCACCCAAACTTATGCCCTGAGAGCCACCCCATGGCCATTTTTATA
>JXCR01142719.1:161952-185437 GCA_002079205.1 Phalaenopsis hybrid cultivar
TAGCGGATGATCGGGAATCCCTCAGAGGAGGTAACCTACGGTTGCTAACGAGGCTTCCTACGGTTTAAATGAAATTATGGAACTCATTAAGTTGGGTTTGATAAGTTCATTTGGACTAAGTGAATCCAATAGAAAATAGTGATGCCGGAACTAGGGAACCGTAGGATCCTAACCGGTGTCGCTCTAATCAACTTTAATATGCCCTCAAAAAATTTAAAGAACTTCAACCATAAGGACACCTGATTTGATATTATAACTTGACACACTAGATAACTCAAACTCATCGCGGAAGGAGCTTGAAGTTAGCATGGTGGGCAGCACGGCCATCTTCAACAGCAAAATCTGTCTTCCCCAGCTAAACCAATCTTCCACACGGCCATCTTCAACAACAAAACCTGTCTTCCCCAGCTAAACCAATCTTCCTTCCTTAGACTTAAAGTCATCTTCAACAGCAAAACCTGTCTTCCCCAGCTAAACCAATCTTCCTTCCTTAGACTTAAACCCGGAAAACCTATCTTCCTCAGCTAAACCAATCTTCCTTCCTTAGACTTAAACAACAAAGCCATTGACTTCGAGGTTGCTTGCTTATGCAACTTAAATCCTCACCTTATCTTTAAGCGTTTGCATAGCCCTGCTATACAATATAAGCCCTAGCTCGTCTTAGGATTCCGAGGTTGTCGTTTATGACCTAAATCCTCACATCTTTCAGGCTATTTGTGTGATCATTTCACATAAATGTAAGCCCTTGACCTAAATCCTCACATCTTCCAGGCTATTTGTGTTATCATTTCACACGAATGTAAGCCCTAACTAATAAAATTGGCAGGATGCCCTCACATCTTTCAGGATATTTGTGTGATCATTTCACACGAATGTAAGCCCTAACTAATACTAAACCCTCACATCTCCCAGGCTATTTGTGTGATCATTTCACATGAATGCAAGCCCTAACTAATAAAATTGGCAGGATGAAACATCTAAATACTTCTCCTCAAAACTGAAGCCAAACATTAGGATAGCTTGGGAAGACACCGAGGTTCTCCTCTGGATCCATGACATCCCCTAGTTCTTCTTCCTTTGGATTCTACAATAAAATGTTCCAAATTTGAACCAATCCCCTTTCACACCTCTACATCCGATTTTGTCGAAGAGTCCCATCCTTTGAAATTCCTTGCAGATAATTTTTCTTGATTTTTATCGAGAGTTTTTTTAGGTGGCTTTGGTCATTTAAGATTTAATTAACTTTAGGGGCTTGCCCTTATAGGAAGCATGTCCGAATCCAACTTAATATAAACCCTATTTAATCCTTTATATTAAATAGGAGAACTTATCGGCAAATACAAAGGTTTCACTGACCAAACGGACGTCATACTTTCCTTTATTTATTTGAACGAGCCTCATCCTCAATTCTTGTGTTTATCCTTCGGGATAGATATAGGATTCGAGGTACAATGCTCTTTCATTTTAAACTATGAAAAATATGGGGTCAGTTTGATTTCATACTTCAACGTCCTTCCGAAGCGGGCGACGGGATTTCGATTCCGGTGACTGACAACTTCTTAAGGGCAACCCCACAA
This sequence comes from Phalaenopsis hybrid cultivar, assembly GCA_002079205.1. Taxonomy (NCBI): domain Eukaryota; kingdom Viridiplantae; phylum Streptophyta; class Magnoliopsida; order Asparagales; family Orchidaceae; genus Phalaenopsis; species Phalaenopsis hybrid cultivar. The sequence continues at coordinate 163,530 of JXCR01142719.1, forward strand.
ACCAACCCAAAATATCACCGACATGGTGGTACATATCACTCAACTTTTTTGTGTAGAACAGATAATTCTTCTTCAATCTTTCATAATTTATCATTAAGTCACTCCAGACTCATTGCTAAGAATCCATTAAAATAAGTTTGAGCATCCTTATGTACAAACTTATTATCACCATTAATCTTACTCTCTTTTGGTGTTAAATCCATAATCTCTAAATTAGAATGATTTTTCCACTCTTCATCCTCTCTACAATACTTAGAAATGTGAAGAAGATTGCTCTAATCTCTTTCAAAGTCCTTTAAATAGAGAAGGAATGGCCAAAAACTGAAATTTGGTCATTTTTGGGAGTTAATCAAACTGTGGTGCCTAGGCACCAGATTGGGAGCTTAGGTGTCAGGCTCATAGAAAATGGGGTTCTTAGGCACCAGGTTTGGCACCTAGGCAGCAACACCCAAAAATGCCTAATGTCCAATTTTAAGTCCCAACCTCTCTATCATCATTAAATTAATGTTTTAGCCAACTTAATCATGTATGATTCTAAATAACATCATGAAATCAACATAACAACAATCACCAAATCAAATAAATCCACACTCATAATTATGGGTTGCCTCCAACAAAGCACGTGGTTTAAAGTCATCCAATTATTTTTACCTGGTTGACCCAAAATCAGAGCCTCCTCAAATGTAGGATTACTTTCACTTATATGAGGTTTCAATCTTTGTCCATTGACCTTAATCTTTTTTCCAGTTTTTGGGTCTTCAATATCCATGACTCCATAAGGATAGAATTTTAACACAATAAATGGTCCTTTCTAACTTGGCTGAATTTTCTTGGAAATAATTTCTTTATTGTATTGTATAAAAAAACTTCTTGTCCAGGCTCAAAATATTTTTTCAAAATTCTTTTATCATGCCACATTTTCATTTTCTCCTTATAAATTATAGTATTTTCATAAGATTCATTCTTTATTTCATCAAGCTCATTTAATTTCAATAATCATATCTCTCCAGTATCTTTCAAATTATAAATTCTTTTATATCCCAGTCAACTCTATGCTCTATCTCTACTGGTAAGTGACAAGCTTTTCCAAATATGAGCATATATAGTGGCATTCCTATATGAGTTTTATTTGCAGTCCTATATTCTAATAATGCGCTATCTAGTCTAGCAGACCAATCCTTCCTATTAGGATTAACACTTTTAGACAACAAGTTTGTTTAACTTCTCAATTGGATACTTCATTTAGATAACAAGTTTGAGGAAGATATGTTGTGGAAATTTTGTTCTTAAATTCATACTTTTAAGTTAATGCTGTAATGATTTCATTCTTGAAATGACTTCCACCATCTGTAATGATTACTCACGACAATCCAAATTTAGTAAAATTATTTTGACTTTAAAATTTTGCAGCACTTTTAGCATCACAACAAGGTAAGGTAACAACTTCAATCCATTTAGAAACATAATCCACAACTATTAATATATAAATTTTTCTTGAAGATATGTTAAATGTCCCATAAAATCGAAACCCCAAAAATAAAGAATTTCAACTTCCAATGTAAAATTTAGGGGCATTTCATTTTTTTCTAGAATTACTGCCTACTCTCTGACATTGAACACAAGTGTTTATATAATTTTTAACATCCCTAAAAAAAAGTAGACCAATAAAATATAGATTGTAAAATCTTAAATGCAGTTTTATCAATCCCAAAATGTCTCTCAAAATCAAATTTATGACATTTTTGAATAATTTCTTACATTACTTATATAAAAAAGAGCCTTCCAAAAAGTAAAATTTTGAATCATGAATAAACTATTTTAGTTGATGGCTATCAAATATGTTGAGTAAAATGTTACTAATTAAATATTTAACTATATCAGCATACTACGTGATTCATCATTCACGAATCCTATACAATTGTTTATTGGGAAAATTTTCATTTGTTTCATCATTAACGTTAGCACTATTTCTCTGTGCAGGCCTTGAAAAATGGCCAACTATTTAATTATCAGTACCCTTCCTATCCAAAACTTGAAAATCAAATTCCTGCATCAGAAGGACCCATCTAATTAATCATGGTTTTGCATCATTCTTCATCATTAGATTTTCATTAGCAGAATGATTAGTATGCACAAAACATTTAGCCCCAATAATATAAGGTCTAAATTTATCAAAAGCATATACGATAGCCAAAAATTCTTTTTCAGTAGTGGTATAATTAATTTGAGCTTCATTAAGGGTCTTACTAACATAGTATATAAGCTTAAAAACTTTATCGTATCTTTGCCCTAATACAACCCCAATAGCGTAAAGTTTTGTGAAGTATTAATCTTTAATGTTGGAATAAGTTTTGATAATTTTAAACCTTGTAATTCACTTACTTATTGATTTGACCAATTAATATGTTAATATTTGTTGTGAGAACATGTAAGATCCGAGATGGTATTGTCTCAATCAATTAATGGCAAGAATCACATGAAATTGTATGGATGAGAATGTAATTCATATGATTGAGTGCAAATACATAAGGAAATAAACTTTAATGGGTGTAGAATTAGAGGAATTTAGAGTGACAAGCCAAGGTCCCCAATTTGATTTATAGTTTTAGGTTTTGATACGAGATGTTAGCCCCTAGGTGGAGGGAGAAAGAGTGAGAGCTAGTATCTTCCTTACCTAACTCATCCTCAAGACTATTCAAACTCTTAATTAGTCAATGTTGTTTATAGAATCTCTAGTAAGGGTAAATATTACTATTGCTCATATTTGACACAACACAATTTTACTACTTCCACAGTAAAATTCCTATACTTGTTATTGATTCATGATAAGGAAAAAAAATATTTTATTTATATTGCCCTCATCTTAAAATTATCTAGTTAAGTGTAGTGATTTATTTACATTACTTTCAATTATCAAAAATTACAAAACTAATTGAATTTTCATTCATATTATATCATCTAAAGTTTGAGTAAGAATATTTTGCAATGTAAAAGTTGTCATCTAAGTTCTTCTGATTTTAGTTGCATATTTTTTTTCCCTGTGGATTTGATATTTGGGTCTTAATCAAAAAGTTCTATATTACTTGATAATGATAGGTATACTTGCGTAGTATCCCATAATTAAATATAATCATTGTATTCTTTTTTTTCTTCGAAGTCATGTTTTTGCCTAGCTATTGCTGGTGATCAAGTTTTTGACACCGTAACAAAGTATGAATTATAAGTAAGGAAAAATTAAGAATATAACCACATCATCATATTTTCATATAAAATTGGGATCACTAACAAAAAAAAACCTTATGGTGCCATGAGAGCAAGGGAGCTTGATGCGGGTGGATTTAGTGTCTTAACTTTGCAGATATTTTTCAATATTATAAAATACACATGGTAGACACAATAGCAAATACGCAAAATAATCCCAATAAAATAAAATTAGCTAAAATTGTTTTATCTTTTTAAAAATCTTTAAAATACCAAATTCCCTTTAAAAATAATGCAAGTATACGTATCACTCAAGTAATAAATGGCTCTAATGGAGTCTTAGATATTGATCACACAGAGAAATTGGAAATGCCTATACATAAATTTTTAAGATTATAATGTAAAGTACAATTTTAAAATCACAAAAAGTAAAGTGCGAAGTTAGAATATTAAGTAACAAGTGAATGTTAATTAAAATTGTAGTTGAAAGACCAAGTTAATTGTACTAAATGCTAAACTTTCAAAGTAAATTTAAGACAATTAAAACTAAGATGTTGTGATGGAAAAGTTCAAATTGAAGAAAGCATCCTTCCCCTTTACAATGAATATATGAATTGTGAAGAAATTAAAATCATTTGAAAAAATATATATATGAACAGTTTTATGCCAAATAGAAGCAATCCTATTTTTACCCTCTTCTGAGTGCATAAAGAACATTGACTAATCTAGAGTTTGGTCCTTAATTCTATGGTTAGGCTTGGAGGATAACGACTACCACTACAGAGCTCCTACTACTCCTTCCCCTGTGGGATAACAATCTCGCATTGGTTTCCAATCAATTGGACAAAATTTGAGATTTTAATCTATCACCTTAAAATCTTCAATTCTGCATCCAACAAAGTTTATTTTATTTTTTATTGGCACCCAACTCTATATATGAAATACTCTCCCATAAAATCAAATGTGATTCTCCCCATGTTGTAGAAATCATAGCCCTTTCAAAACATANACGAATGCCCGCGCCGCACCTAAAAAGTGCTCCCAAACAGAGCCTAAGATGTTGTGACGGAAATTTAAAACTGAAGAAAGCATCTTTCTCCTTTACAATGAGTATATGGATTGTGATGAAATTAAAATCCTTTTAAAATATATATAAAAACTATTTTGTGTCAAATAGAAGCAATCCTATTTTTACCCTCTTCTGAGTGCATAAAGAACATTGACTAATCTAGAGTTTGGTCTTTAATTTTATGGTTAGGCTGGGAGGATACCATCTGCCACTCTAGAGCTCCCACTATTCCATCCCCTGAGGGCTAACAATCTCGCATCAGTTTCCAATCAACTGGACCAAATTGGAGATTTTAATATGTCACCTTAAAATCTATAATTCTGCACCCAACAAAGTATATTTCCCTATTTATTTGCACCCAATTCCATAGATGAAATATTCTCCTATGAAATCAAATGATTCTCCCCATGTTGTTGAAATCATAGCCCTTTCGGAACATATATTTCTCAACACATTTTAACATTGCAATTGGCCAGATCGAAAAGTAAATGAAGATCGGAATTCAAATCAGCACAAATTATTGACATTTAAAATCATATAAAACAAAATAAATTCTTCACAAAATCATATCTCAAAGTAGGGATAAGGATAAAGAATACTACTGAGAATTCATGAGAAGGATACGACAAAACACGAATTTCATATAAAAAAACTAGTTTATAAAATAAAAGAAATAAAAGACATAACTTATCTCACAATCCTTCCCAAGCCAACTCCTAGAAGTTCTCTCCAAGCCTTTTTCTCTTTACAAGCACTCTCAATTCTCTCTTAGAAGTGTAATGAAGAANCTCTAGATTGAAAAGTAAATGAAGTTCGGAGTTCAAATCATAAAAAATTGTTAACATTTAAAACCATATAAAACAAAATAAATTCTTCACAAAACCATATTTAAAAGTAGCGAGAAGGATAAAGAAGACTGCTCAGAATTCATGAGAATATGACAAAACACAGATTTCATATATAGAAATAAGTTTACAAAACAAAAGAAATAAAAGACAACTTATTTCATAATCTTTTCCAAGCAAACTCCTAGAAGTTCCCTCCAAGCCTTTCCCTCTTTACAAGCACTCTCAATTCTCTCTTAGATGTGTAATTAGAAAAAAATCTCTCAAAAACCCTCTCCTCTTACAATTCTTGAAGAAAATCTCCAAACCCTTCACTTTTTCTCTCTCTCTCTCAAATTCTCCTTCACGCCACACACGTCTCTTCGCCCCCCCAAAAATCCTCTCCTTTAAGATCTAGACTTCCTTCTCTTTTATTAAAGGCTGTCTACATCTAAAAAGAATTCAAAAATCACTCCAAAATTCTATCCAAAAGTTAACTCTTTTGAATTCAAAATACACATCCATTAATTCAAGAGGCATATCCTTTCATAAAAGAACCTTTCAAAGTGTCTAGATGCATTAAATTACTCCAATGGGCATTTAGAATAAGGGTCTCTTTGAAAATTCACGCAAAATTTGTCTCGAACCACCTTAACTACAAGAAGTCATCCCAAGCGCATCTAACACAAGATCTGATGCATCATGCACTAACTCTCTGCCAAATGGCGCGTCTGATGCCAATCTGGAGCATCTGGCGACAATCTGGTGCATCATGTGTCAGTTTGCTGAAGAACACACTATTCTGGTTTTTGGCACATCTTGTTCCAATCCTGCACCAATCTGGCGAATCATGTGTCAGAATTCAAAAATTTGATGTTTTGGCTTTAGATTTCATTCTTTTTGCTACTTTTGCTCTAAATGCCTAAAATTGATATACCTGCAATAAAAAAAATGAAAATATATTTCTTTAAAGTGCAATATCACTAAAAATAAGAGTAAAATATATATTTAAAATAACATATTATCTTGGTGTATCAAATCCCCCAAACTTAAATGTTATATGTCATGAAGTGACACTTTTACTACATAAAAGCATACGACTTAGGATGGAGACTAACTAATAACTTCTTTACTTTATTTTAATAAATAAAATAGTAAAATTTAAGAAAAACCTTTAATAACTTACATTCAAATTCTAAGTCTAAGACTACTTAATAGTTAATTTTATGATTTCTAAATCTCTATTCATTTCAAGAAGAATTGTAATTTGGCATATCAATGATATTTAGAATATTCATATGCAAAAGAACTTCAAGAAACTTTACAAATAATGATACTAATAATCCAATATAAGTTTAGAAAATGTAATAAAGCTTTTTCCTTAAGTTGATTCAAGTGAAGCAAATTTTAGATTTGGCATCTCCTCAAGCTTCTCCTCATTTATTTTTCTTTTCTTTTTCTTTTTCAAGTGAGGATTACTATATCTGGATAGCCTTTAATAGTTTTGATCTTCACTATCCTCTTCTTAAAGTTAAAAACCTTACCTTTCTTTACTTAATAAATTCATATTAGTTTATGATTTTCATAAAGTCTCATTCTTTTCTTCTTAAATGAAACTCCAAAAATCTTAATACTTCAAAAAATATAATTTTCTTTACTCTAAATAGAAGAACGTAGTCTTATCTTATCATACCAAATATCTTTAACTTTAGAATTGACATTCATTATTAAAAATGTTTACCTAAATTTACCAAATTTTTCTTTAACTTAAGTATAGTTATTTAAAGTTTAATCTTAATATCTCAGGTCATGTTAAATTAATTTTAAAAATATTGTTTCTTAAGGACAAATAAAATTTAGTTTACTTCTTGTTAAAAGAAAACTTTCTTCCTCCTAAACTTAAGTTTTTATGTATTTTAAAAATATTTTAGAATAAAATTTAGTTGGTGAAAAAAAAAACTAACATGTAGAGGATTTGTGACTATGAAACCGGGCTCTGGTATACTGCACGTACTAATTTTAAAATTACATATAGGCTTTAAAGCATTAAATAAGAAATAATATATTTTAAAGAATTTGATGATAATTAAAAATAGAAACAAAAACTAAAAATACTAAAAATGCACAAAAAGTAAAAATCTTTTTTTACCATTACAATCTTAAATCCATGATACACCAAAATAATATGTTATTTTAAGTATATTATTTATGTTTTTTTTTGGTGATATTGGACTTTAAAGAAGGGTATTTTCATATTTTTGTTGTAAGTATATCAATTTTAGGCATTTAGAGCAAAAGTAACAAAAAGAATGAAATTTGAAGCCAAAACAACGAATTTTCAAATTTTGGCGCATGATACGCCAGATTCGCCCATGATGCTCCGGATTGACACCAGATGTGCCGGATAGGCATAAGATGCTCCAAAACCCAGAACATCGTGGTCATTAGCAAATTGGCACATGATGCATCAGATTGGCGCCAGAGGTGCCATTTAACAAAGAGTTGGCGCATGATGAGCCGATGTGTCAGAGACAACTTTTTTTACATATTAAGACGGTTCAAGATAAATTTTACTCTAGTTTTCAAAGAGACACTTGTTCTAAACACACATTGGAGAAATTTAATGCATCTAGACACTTTGGAAGGTTCTTTTATGAAGGGATATGTCTCTTAGATTAATGGACATGTCTTTTCAATTCAAAAGAGTTGACTTTTTGATAGAGTTATGGAGGAAATTTTGAATTCTTTTTAGTGGAGCAGCCTTTGATAAATGAGAGGGAAGTCTATGGATTAAAAAGGAGGAGTTTTTAGGGGTGAAGAGTTGGTGTGGCTTGAAGGCAAGAAGAAGAGTTAGAGAGAGAGAGAGAGAGAGACTCAAGGTCTTGGAGATTTTCTTCAAGGATTGTAAGAGGAGATGGAAGGAGAGATAATTCTTTATCATTACACTTCTAAGAGAGAATTGAGAGTGCTTGTAAAGAGAGAAAGGCTTGGAGAGAAATTTTAGGAGTTTGCTTGGGAAGGATTGTGAGAGAAGTTGTGTTTTTTATTTCTTTTATTTTGTAAACTTGTTTTTATTTATAAAATCTTTGTTTTGTTGTTTCTATCTCATGAAATCTGAGTAGTCATTATCCTTTATCCTTCTCCTTACTTTGAGATATCATTTTTTAAAGAGTTGATTTTATCTTATATGGTTTTAAATGTCAATAATTTGTGATGATTTGAACTCTGAACCTCATTTACTTTTTTGATATGGCCAATTGAAATGTTAAAATATGTTGAGAAACATATGTTCCAAAAGGGCTATGATTTCTACAACTTGGAAAGAATCACACTTGATTTCATGAGAGAGTATTTCATCCATGGAGTTGGGTGCAAATAAATAAAGAAATATACTTTGTTGAAAGCAAAATTGGAAATTTTAAGGTGATAGCTTAAAATATCCAATTTAGTCCAGTTGATTGGAAATTGATGCAAGATTGTTAGCCCTCAAAGGAGGGAGTAGTGGGAGCTCTAGAGTGGTAGTTGATATCCTCCCTGACTAAACACCATATTAAAGACTAAACTCTGGATTAGTCAATGTTCTTTATGCACTCGGAAGAGGGTAAAAAATAGGATTGCTCCTATTTGGCACAATATATATATATATATAAATGCTTTTAATTTTTTCACAATTCATATAGTCATTGTAAAGGGGAATGATGCTTTTTTAAATTTGAACTCTTCCTCACAAAACTTTGTTTAGTCTTAGTAAATTTATCTTTGAAGTTTAGAAATTAGTTTAGTAAACTTAGTTCTTTTAGTTACATTTCTTTTAGCATTCATTACACCCATTTTAACTTGTCTTTACGTTAATTTTTATAGCTTGAATATTGTTTGTTATTATCATAAGAACTTCCATCTTTCAAACTAAGACTTGATAGTAGTAGACTAGAATTAGCCTAAGGGATTTCTTACTGCGCTTTTTTGCGGGATCGATACTAGGGTTTTTAAAGAAAGCCCTATATTTCTTGAAACGATATATGCACTTGCGTAAAACCACTAGTGTGTGAACTATTTTATATATTTTACATATAACATTTCAATTTTTCATATTAAATACTTAATATAAATTGGGACAACATTTTGACTATATTTTGAAAGCTAAATTACTGTGTAATTTCGGGACGAGTCAAGTTTTTGACACTGTTGCTGGGATTTAAATTGACATAAAATACATAGAAAAACAACATAATAGGGGCACATCACATATCACCAAAAAGGGACATCATAAGAACCTTAAAAACCGTAGCACCAAAAAAAAGAAAAGACTTGGTTGCTTTCATTAGGATTTCACATGTTACCCAACCAACAGTGACAAACAGGCCAGCTTAATGAACCCATAAGGTCAAACGTTTCATCATAGACCTCTCAAACCCACCAAAAGAAAAATAAAAGGAATGCATAAGAAAAAAAAAACACTTATAGACATCATAAAAAACCTAAAAAATCATTATCAAATAAAAAAATAGAGGAAATAAACATTAATTGTATATAATACAAATACAATAAATTGTGAATCTCTTTAACAAATATTACAATTAATAATATAATGAATACTTATATCACCGTCTTACTATAACATCCGTAATTCATTCTCTTAACTCTGTCATCTCGCTTGGATCTTCCTCATTTTTATTACAGGTCTCGATAACCACCAACATCATAACATAACCATATTCAAACAACATCATTGTAAAACGTCACTAAAATTTCTGGCAACATCAAAATTTTGTTTAACATCACAGTAACCACCAACACCACCCAAATAATTTCAGAAAACATCACAGTAATCACCACCACCAACCGAATGATTTCGGGCAACATCACAATGACCACCATCACAACCCAAAAAATTTCAGGCATTATCACAGTAACCGACACAATCACAAAAAAAATTTCCGGCAACATCACAATAACCACCACCGCTACCTGACACATTTCGAGCAACATCACAGTAACCACCTCCACCACCCAAAACATTTCACAAACCGACTAGAGCACAGAGAGCCCAATATCACAAAAAAATCACAAAATCAAATCAAATAGAACACAAAGAAGGGAAACAACCAAAACAAATAGAACAATGAAAAACCAATATCACATAAAAACCCATCACAACACCACCAATAAAGAAAATCGCAAAATCCAAATCACAGAACTTGCAAAATCTAACACCAGTGCACAACCACCAGAAAATCCTAAACTGAATAAAGCTGAGAGAAGTTAAAATGATTGCAAAATTAAAATGCGAGAATATATAATGGTAGAGAATATCGTGGGCCTACGAAGAGCAAGTGAACCAAACGAAGTTGAAGAATGGAGGGGATAGGGAGAGGAGAAGAAAGACAAACCCTTGCCACCGGAACACGGATCAGAGAGGAGGAGGAGAGCCGATGTTAACTTTTGGGAAGAATCGCGAGAGATGAGAGAGCAGGACACGTGAGCGAAGAGCTCGCGAGAGAGGGGAGAGCATGTCATGAGGATAGCTCTAAGGGTCTGTTTGGCGCAGCTGTGGATTATTTATAATCTGCTGATAAGCAGATTATTCTGATAATCTGATAATCTGCAGATTATCAGAATAATCTGGCTTGCTGTTTGGGGCAGCTTATTCAGACCAACTTATTGGTGGTTAAATGAACTTGCAATTCTCTGGGCAAGTCCTCACTTTTAAGCAAGAAAAAATGGAAGTTCTTTGAGACAGATGCCAAATCAAGAGAAGGTTTAAAAGATTGTGTTAACTACCAAACAATCACTCGCAAAACTCAGAGATCCGAAGCAATAGAAGCAGATACATGGAGAAGAACAAAAAAAAATTCATCGATCCATAAAACTCACGAATCCAGAGCATATCTCGACAGATCCAAAGCCTATCATAAAAAATCCAACGACAAACAATAGTAGATCTTACCGGAGAGGGAAAAAGAATGAGAAATCGAGCCCTAATGATGCTTTCGTTTGGAGAGGGAGGAAGCGAGGGGAGAGCGTGAGAGAGATCACCAAGGGCAAAAGAAGGAATTGCAGCCCTAACGCCAACAGCCAACGCCGAACGCAGGAGGCNTTAGTTTTAATTTTCTAAAGTTTACTTTTGAAAGTTTAGCATTTAGTTTAGTTAAATTTATCGTTTAAGTGCATTTTAATTAGCATTTACTTGTTACTTAATATTCAAAATTCGCACTTTACATTTTGTATTTTTAAAATTATACTTTACATTATAATCTTAAGAACTTATTTATAGGCATGTCCAACTTTCCTATGAGATTGATATCTAAAACTCCATTAGAACCCATTATTACTTGAGCGATACGTATACTTATATTATTTTTAAAGGGGATTTGACAGTTTAAATATTTTTAAAAGATAAAACTATTTTAACTGAATTTTTTTTATTGGGATTAATTTGCATATTTGCTATTGTATAAGTTGTGTTTATTTTGTAATATTGAAAAATATTTGCAAAATTAACACACTAAATCGACCCGCAGCAAGTTTTTTGTGTCGTTGTCGGGGAAGTAGCAGAAAGTAGTAGTAAGTTATTTTATAATTTATAGTATTTTTGTTTTAAAATTTCAAAAAAAATTTAAAAAAGAGTTTGTAGTTTTATTTGAATATTTTCTTATTTAATTGTGTTTGCTTATTTTAAATTACTTGTTGTGTTTGTTTATGTGTAGTGTAAGATCTGAAAAATTTAGTACCCTACGATTATGAGTTAGAAAGAACAATTAGAAAAATTTGAAAACAAAAAAAAGAGTAGACCCTATTAACAAAATGACGTACAATTTGAGTAATGTTGGAAATGAAAATGAACATCATCAGAGACCTTTAAGAGATTATGCTAATTCCACAGCTGATGAAATTAATTTAAGTATACAAAACCTTGTTGTAGCTGCCAATTCATTTGAGCTAAAACCTGTTATTATCCAAATTGTTTAAAACAATCATTTTGGGGGAACACCAACTAAAGATCCTAATTTACAGATTGATAGTTTTCTATAATTATGTGCTACTATTAAATATGATGGAGTGTTGAATAATGGCTTTAGGCTTAAACTTGTTAGCACATGGATCTATCATAACTTGGGGAGATTTATCACAACAAAATTATATAAATATTTCTCACCTTTAATAATTGCTAAGCTTATAAATGATATTACATCTTTTTGTCAGTTTGAAGGCAAATCAATTTATGAAGCCTGGTAAAGATTTAAGGATCTCCTTAGAAAGTATCCACATGATGCATTGCCAAATTGGTTAATAATTCAAAATTTTTGTAATGGATTGGTTAGATCTCTTAGATCGATACTTGACATTGTTGCTGGTGGATCATTAATATCAAAACCATTCGATGAAGCAAATTACTTAATTGAAGAGAAGACTACTTATAATTTATAATGGCCCTCTAAAAGGGTAAATCTAAAAAGAGTAGCCAGTATTCATGATTCTGATGCAATATCTATGTTAGATGCATAAATAGGTGTTATATCTAAGAAGATAGATCAATATAGAATGAATTATTCTCAGACATCACCTGTGCTTGAGGAAAGTTCATTGGGACAAATGATAGAATCTCAATCTTCTTATGAGACCTTAAATGGAATAAATAATCATTCTAATAATCCTTATGCCAAATATTGTAATCCCGGTTGGAAGAATCATCCAAATTTTAGCTGGAGTAATAATAATTCTAATGCTGCATTTCTGCAACGGAGAAACAACACTGCAAACCCATTAGGAAACTCCAATAATCAAGAAAATCCAACTTATATACCTTATTACCCTTCAGGTTTTAATAATTTGCAAAATAAGGAGAAAAAGTTATCAATGGAAGAACTGATATTGCAAATGGGGAGTCAGTTAGAAAGTCAAGAAGCTGCAATTAGAAACATGGAAAATCAATTGGGATGTATTGCCACCGCACTTAGCAATAGACCTCCAGAATGTTGCCTAGTAAAGTTGAAGTAAATCCTAAAAATCAGAACAAAGAACAAAATAAGGCTATTTAACTGAGAAGTGAAAAAGAATTAGAAAACTGAGTTCAAAAAGAAGTGGAAGTTGAAGTTGAAAAAGAAAAGGTGGAAAATGAAAATCAGTGTAGAAAGACCAACACCTCCATGTCCTTAAAGATTGAAGTAGAAAAATTGAGATAACATATATTCAAAATTTTAAGAAATATTATAGAAATTAAAAATAAAAATTCCATTTGTTGAAGCTTTGGAACAAATGTCAAGCTATGTAAAGTTCATGAAATATATACTTAATAAGAAAAGGAAGTTTGTAGATAATAAGACTGTTGCACTCAGTGAAGAGTGTAGAGCTATAATTTAGAAAAAGTTTCTTGAAAAACATAAAAATCTTGGGAGTTTACGATTCCTTGTGCTATTAGTAAAAGATTTTTTTGGAAAAGCTTTATGTGATTTAGGAGCCAATATTAATCTTATGCCGTCATCATAATTCAGAAGGTTGGTATTAAAAGATATTTCACCTACAATTGTAACTCTTCAGTTAGCTGATCATTTGATTACTTATCCTAAAGGAGTTATAGAAGATGTTTTGGTAAAAGTTGATAAATTTCTCTTTATTATGGACTTTATTGTATTAGGCATGGAGGAAGATAAAGAAATTCCTATTATTTTTGGAAGACCATTCCATGCCACTGGAAGAGCTTTGATAGATGTGCAGAAAGGAGAACTAACTATGAGAGTTAGTGATTAAGATGTTACACTTAATATTGCAAAATCAATGAGATACCCTGCAAAAGAGTAAGAGATTGAATGCTTTAGAATGGATATTTGATCTCTACTTTCTATATAGATGTAAAATGCAATGTATGTGATTATATGTTTAATCTTGTTAATAGTGATTTTGAATTTGTAACAAAGCCAAAAACTTGTTCCAAAGAAAAATCTAGGTAAATCTTTCACTGTGAAGCAAACAAGAATACAATTATAATATTTAAATATGGGATACTATGCAAGTATACATATCGTTATCAAGTAATATAAGACTTTTTGATTAAGCCTCGAATATCGAACCCACACTGAAAATAGAAATAAGCACTTTATAAATTTAAAAATTTTAGATGATAAAAATCTACTTAATAAAATATTCATACATAAAATATTCTTACTTAAACTTAAGAGGCTTTAATAAGATTGAAAATTTGATTCTTTCGTAATTTTTTTTTATGAAAATAAAGTAAGCAACTAATTAACTTAACTAACTACTTGCAAGATGAAGGCTATATAAATAAAATATCTTTTTACTTATCATGAATCTGTAATATGTATAGAAATTCTGTTGTGAAATTATGCTAAATGTGTTATGTCAAATATGAGCAATTATATTCTTTACCCTTACTAAAGATGCTATAAAGAACCTTAGTTAATCTATAGTTTGAATAGTCTTAAAGACCGGATAGGTAGGGAAGGTACCAGCTCTCAATCTAGAGTTCTCTCTTCTCTCTCCATAGGGGGGCTAACATCTCGTATCAAAACCTAAATCTATAAATCAAATTGGAGGCTTTAGTCTATCATTCTAAAGTCCTCTAATTCTACACCCTTGAAATATTTATTTCATTATTTATTTCCACTCAACCCCATGAACTACATTCTCATTCATGAAATCAATATGTGATTCTAATCATTTGTTGAGTTAGACAATACCATCTCAAATCTTACATGTTCTCACAACTAGTATTAACTCTTAATTTGTCAAATTAAGAAGTAAATAAAGTGCAAGGTTTCAAATCATCACAACTTCTTCCAACATTGAAATCTAATACTTAACACAAGATCCTTTAAATATTTAATCACTTACCATACCATTTTAAGGAAAAAGATAAAGAAAACAACTCAGAATCCATGGAGAAAATACAATCACACATGATTTTAAAAGTAGAAATCATGCACATAAATAAGAAATGTAGATTAAAACTAAGTGTAGTCACAAAGATAACACTTATCTCAAATCCTCTATACAAAATGTCTTGAAGTTCCTTTGAATTCTCATCCTTCACTCACAATACAAACTAACACTCAAAATAAGTGGTTGACCGCAATAGGCGGCGGCGGTTACTTGAATTAATGATGGCTGTAAAATCTATTGTGTGGCTGGCCTCCTCTCTTGGATAATCTAAACAATTTCTTATAAAAATCCAAGGGGTGTCTTGGTGTCTCTTCAAAATGTTGTCTCCATTCAATAAATCTTCTAGAAGTTGCCTCCTCAAAAGCCAATTGACTGAATTTTCATGTTCATAGCATATTTCCCACATTTTTACCATGGGTTGCTTTAGACACCTCTTCATGCAAATTTAATAAATCATCACATAACTACTTGTGGTGTTTAAGCACAGGGTAACTGACGCTTAAACGTGGCTCTCTGGCGCATAGGCACGATTCCTGTGCGCTTAGGGCCTCAGTTCATTTTTTCACTTTTTTTATTTTAATCCAAATTTTATCCTTTTTACTCCTTTTAGAATTTTTCATCCATTTAATTGTACCTAAAAGAAAAACACAAAAATATCATTCATTAAAGCACAAAATCTCAAAAATAGGTATAAAAATGTGTATAAAAACACTATATATTTTAGGTGTATCAATATTAACGAATATCTAAACCATGCATATTTCAAAAAGTCATTTGAAAGGGAATTTCAAAAAGGAATATGAGAAATATCATAATGAAGATAAAATTCAAGATGAATCTACGAAAGTGAGTAAAGAATATTTGGATTATGTTAAAAAAAAAATTGAAATGCTAGATCATATAAAAAGTAATAAGAATTTGATTTCATATCTTGAGAACCCTATTGAAATAGAAATGAAAACACTTCCTACACATTTGAAATATGCATTCTTAGGAGATTTATAAGTAAGAACAAAAATTGTTGGAAACTTTAAAAAGATATAAGAAAGCCTTTGGATTAACATTAACTGATATTGAGGGAATCAGTCCTTCAATTTATATGCATAGAATTTTATTGGAAGATCAACATGAACCAAGAGCTGATCTTCAAAGGAGATTAAATCCAATGATGAAAGAAGTTGTTAGGAAAGAAATTTTAAAATGGTTTTGATTCTTGAATAATATTTCTTATTTTAGACAGTGCTTGGGTATGCCCAATTCACTGTGCTCCAAACAAAGGAGGCGTGACTAAAGTGATAAATGAGAATAATAAATTAATACTATTAAGGCAAGTCACTGGATTATGAATCTACATAGATTATAGAAAATTAAATTCGGCCACCAGGAAGGATCATTTTCCTTTACCCTTTTTGGACCAGATGTTGGATAGGCTGGTTGGGCACAAAGATTTTTTTTTCTAGATAGATATACCAGTTATCATCAAATACCTTTAGCTCTAGACGATCAAGAGAAAACAACATTTACTAGTCCTTATGGAACTTTTGTTTTTTGGCGAATGCCCTTTGGATAATGTAATGCACCTTCAACATTTCAAAAATGTATGCTGTAAATTTATAGTGATTTAATTGAAAAAGGGATTGAATTCTTTATGGACGGTATTTTATGTTTGGAACTTCATTTGAAATATGTTTAAATCATATAGAAAAAATTCTTGAACATTGTAAAAAGACTAATCTCGTATTGAACTAGAAAAAAATGTCAATTTATGGTTGCAAGAGGAATTGTGCTTGGGCATAAAATTTCAAAAAATTGCATGAAAGTAGATTATGCAAAAATTCAGGTTATGTCAAACTTACCTTTGCCTACTAATGTATGAGAAGTTAAGAGCTTTTTAGGACATGCTGAACTTTACAAGCGATATATTAAAGATTTTTCAAAAATTACTAAACAATTATGCCAACTTCTAAAAAATGATATAAAATTTGGTTTTAACCAAGATTGCCATAAAGCCTTTGAAACTTTAATGGAAAAATTGATCACTTCTCCTATAATTATTTCACCTAATTGGGAGAAACCTTTTAAATTAATGTGTGATGCTAGTGATTATGCAGTTAGAGATGTATTAGCGTAGAGATATGATAAGTTTTTTAAAGTTATATACTATGCTAGTAAGACTCTTAATGATGCTCATATTAACTATACCACAACTGAAAGAGAGTTATTAGCCATTGTGTATGCTTTTTAAGTTTAGTTCATATTTGATTTGAGCTAAATGTGTTGTGCATACTGACCATTTGGTTATTAAAAATTTGATGCTAAAGAAGGATGTTAAACCAAGACTAACTAGATGGGTACTTATGATGCAAGAGTTTGATTTCATTATAGTCAATAGGAAATGGATTGATAAAAAAATTATTGATCATCTTTCTAAGCTAGAATAAGAAGAAATATTTGACATGGAAAAAGAAATAAATGAAAATTTCCTTGATGAACAACTTTATCTTGTAAAAGGAAGGGAAATATCTTGGTATGCTGATATTGTAAATTATATTGTTAGAGGTATTTTACCATATGGATTAAAAAAACAATAAGTAAAGAAATTCATACATGATGCGAAGTCTTACTTTTAGGATGACTCCTATTTACATTAAAAATGCAAAGATTTAGTAATGAGATGATGTGTGCCTTACAAAAAATTGAGGAAATTATTCAGAAATGTCATGANGTATGTATGTATGCATTTTAACATTTGGATTAACAAAAAAATAAGAAAAGAAATTCATACATGATGCAAAGCCTTATTTTTGGGATGACTCCTATTTACATAAACAATGCAAAGATTTAGTAATGAGATGATGTGTGCCTTACAAAAAATTGAGGAAATTATTCAGAAATGTCATGATTGTGAATTTGGAGGATATTTTGGGAATGATAGAACTACACATAAAATTTTTCAAGCTGGATTTTATTTACCTACTTTATTTAGAGAAGTTAATATATATATATATATATATATATATATATATTGGAAGGAGCATTATTCGGCTCCCTACATGTTGATCATTAAAAGTAATACAAAAGGTTCCAAAGGAGAGGTCCCAAGACAAAGGGAGGAAGACAAATCCTCAAAATTGCTTACAAGAGAGTTAAACAGTAAAATAAGAAACAAAAGAGAAAGCAAACAGGACACTAAATCTCTTTAAGTTGACTAGGCTTGAATCTAAGGTGAGGAGTCTTCAGCTTGTCCGCATGGAGTAAGAGGGCAAGGGGGGTAGGAGGTCTAGTATCAATAGAAATGGAGTTAGCATAGATTCCTTGTCTGGAAAGCCAATTAGCTGGTTGGTTTCCTTCTCTATATATAAAATACATTTGGATTGTAAGACTTTTGTAAAGTTTGCCAATTTTTTTCTTCCATTGCATATGATGCCAAGAAGATAGTTGATCAGTAGTCAACAAAGAGATTAACTGTAGAGAGTCAACCTCAATCAATACATTCTGACATATTACTTTATGTGCAAATGTAAGGGCCCAGTAAAAAGCAATAAGCTTAGCTTCAAGAGCATCATTGGCCATAGTAGAAGCATGGAAGAAAAGCAGACAATTGCTGGAGGAATTTCTGAAAACCCAACCCCTGCGCCCCAATTAGAGAAGCTACCATCAGTGATAATTTTCATGGTTTGAACATCAGGAGAATGCCAAGTGACAGTATCAATTCTGTTGAGACTAATGGAGGCACTGGTTTGAGCCAGATTTATGCTAGTAAAGTTCTTAAGCTGGATTATCTTGTTAAATTAAGCAACACAGTTTCTAGTTACCTTGGAGTGTTGAGTAATCTTATCATCATGTTTGTTACTGTTCCTACACATCCACAAGAACCAAGCCACAATGAAGGGGATTGACTCCCCTTGTTTACTTCTCCAGCTATGCCAACCAGCTTTAAGACTAGACTAGTCCTTATCCAAGTTCTCACCCTTAATCTTAGTAAGGAGTTCTTTCCACACCTCTTGAGCAAACTCACAATTGAAAAACAGGTGATTAATGTTCTCCTCATATTTCAAACAAAGATAGCATCTAGAGGGTCTTCTTAAGCCTTTGAGTATAAGAATATCATCAGTTGGCAAGAGGTTGTTGAAGAATCTACAATAAAGAAGGATATGGAAGGGGATAGAAATCTGTTCCAAATGGCATCATCCCAATTAACCTTCTCCCAATGATTTAACTTTGCATATATAGCTTTGGTTAGTGTAGCTGTACCATATGATTTTATCTTTTCTGCCTTTATCAAACACAGTCTTAGTGATTACAGATATGTGAGGTTCCTGTAGAAAGGATTGGAGCTTAGGAACATCCCAGGAGTCCCCATCCCAGAGATCACAGACTAGGATTTGAGGGTTAAAGTCTAGAGGGGGGCCCAATCCAGTTCTTTGGGCACCAGTTGTCAAGCCAAAAGTTCACTTTGCCATTCCCCAAATCCCATGTATACATGTCTTTAGCTTGCTCTCTGATTTTCAGTATATTTGTCCAGATTTTGGAGCCCAAAGTTTCTTGGAAATAAGAGAGGGGTGTTGGCCCTTGCAATATTTGCCATACATGAATTTTTCCCACAAGGAAGTTTGTGCTCTGAACTGAATCCACATCTTATAGAAATTTATGTGTGCTACTTGTTGGAGACCCTTGAAACCCAGCCCACCAGCTGAAATTGGTTTGGCCACCTTCTTCCATGAAGCACTGTGAAACTGATTTCTTTGACCTGCCCATAGAAATCTATTTAATGCTCTCTGCAACTGGATTTGGGTGCTTTTCTTAAGGTATTTGGTTTGAAAGATATAAGAGGGTAAGGTAGTCAAGCTGATCTAAGAAGATCGATTCTTCCCCCATTAGACAGGAAAGAGTGAGACCAGTTGGGTAGGGTTTTCTGAATTTTCTGCAAAACCTCATCAAATTGGGTCATTTTTTATCTCCCCCTAATGAGTTGAACCCCCAGATATCTCAGAGGGTCCCTAGAAGTAGAGAAGCCAGTGTAGTTGGACATCCAATGCTTGATATTGGAAGAAGCCCTCTTATTAAATATTAGTTGGCATTTAGTAAGGCAGAATTCCATCCCAGAGTACTTCTGAAATTGTTATATGCATTTATAAACTTTCTTCACAGCAATCTTTTGAACATTGGAAAATATCAGATAGTCATCAGCATACATGAGGTGGGAAATTCCTATATTGGATTTATGGTGAAATCTGGAGTACTTATGGTTGAAGATGTTCCTGTTAAGCATTCTAGAGAAGTAATCCATAGCAATTATAAAGATAGCCGAAGAGAGTGGGTCACCTTGCTTCAGTCCTCTAGTAGTTTTGAAAGCCCCCTGGAGTTGGCCATTGATAAGGATGGAGTGGTTATTATTGATAAAGCACCTTTGGTTAAGATTTCTGAATTCAGGTTGAAATCCTCTAGCTGCAAGTATCCCCAAGACAAACTAAACTGCTGGGCAAATTCATTCCTTTCCAACGAGGGTAGAGTTACTCTTTCTAAAAAGTGTCTTTACAGCTCTTACATCCTATATCGCCCAGGTTTTTGTTATGAAAAAGTCAACACAGTTAACTCTGGAAAGGATGTTTAATTGATTTCTGTAGGCAGGTCAGAGGAAGCAAATGCATTGGACCAGTTGGCAAAAGCTGTGTGGAAGCACTAGTGCTGGTGGGCTGGGTTTCAAAAGTCTTATACAGATCTCTCAAATCAATTTTTGTAAGCTTTGGTTGATGTTCAGAGCTCAGAGTTCTCTTTGGGCTAAATTTTTGAAGGGCAAATACTGTAGAGAGATGCGCCCCTCCCTTGTTAACAAAAGACTTGGGGATTCGAGGGCTTGGACCAATATGCTAAAAGTAAGATCTCATGCTGAAAATCTATTCATTTGGAAAATTGGAGAGGGCAAGATTAATATCTGGCTGGATAATTGGACTGGTGAGGGTTTAATCTACACTTCATCTAACCCTCAATTAAATCCTGCAACTCAGGTGGCTGAACTATGGTTCAATGGTGATTGGAATCAACAAGCTTTACAAAATATATTGGATAATAAAACCTTACAGAAGGTTATGAAAAGCAGCATTGATAGAGAAAGTAAAGATATCCTGATTGTGAAAAAGAAGGTGTCCCAGTCTTTATCTGCAGCCATTGCTAACTTCTGTTTTCCTCAACATAGAGTCAGTTGGAGTAAATGTGAGTGGAATAAATTCCTATCCCCTTCAATGTTATTTTTCTCTTGGAGATTACTCCATGGCTTTCTGCCCACAGATAATATACTGAAGTTAAAAGGATTGAGAGGTCCTTCTAGATGTGGGTTATGTAACTCTCATGAGGAAACTATTAAGCACTTATTTTTCCAATGTTCCACAGTTAAATAGGTTTGGAACTTTTTAATTCCCAAACTGAAGTTAGAAACTGTTCTATTGTCCTGGAATGATTTCTCCCTCAGCTGGAAGGAGTGGCAGGACCAAGACTTACCCCCAATTCCTTGTATCACTGCTTGGTTTATATGGATGGCTAGGAACAAGATTAAATATGAAGACATCTGGGTAGTAGCTGCTACCATTGCCACCAACTGCATCAGCTATCTGCAAAAATTATATAGTCATGGGAAGCTTCCTGATATCCTTCACAGTATATCCCATAGTCTCCCTAGAAAAATCAAGTATTCACTCATCCAGTGGGTTCGTCCACCAAAGGGGGGAATTAAAGTTAACACAGATGGTAGCTTTTCTAATCCTTATGCTGGTATTGGAGGGGTGTTCAGAAATAGTAATGGAAAGTGTTTACTCTACTTTCATTCTCCTGTTATTGCTAAGGACCCTCTGGAGGCAGAAACAGTGGTTATTTATTGGGCTATGTTTATGGCCCAAAAGTGTAGCTTCACCTCACTT
>JXCR01142719.1:186020-196025 GCA_002079205.1 Phalaenopsis hybrid cultivar
ACACACACACACACACACACACACATATATATATATATATATATATATATATATATATATATATATATATATATATATATATATATATATATATATATATATATATATATATATATGTATATTGATTGCAGTGGATTATGTTTCAAAATGGATTGAAGCAATTGCTTTACCTCGATATGATGCTCAAAGTGTTTCAATATTTTTAATTAAAAATATTTTTATAAGATATAAAATGCCTAGAGTAATCATTAGCAATGGAGGATCTCATTTTAAAAAAGCAGCAATTGCAAGATTGGTAGAAAAATATATTTTATTGCATAAAATTACAACTGCTTATCATCCCCATACTAGTTGTTTAGCAAAAGTTTCTAATCGTGAAGTTAAGTGAATTTTGGAAAAAAAGTGTAAATCCTAGTAAAATAGATTTTTCTGTCAGATTGGATACGACATTGTGGGCATACATGACAGCTTATAAGGCACCTATAGGTACGTCCCCTTATAAATTAATTTTTGGGAAAATTTGTCACTTGCCAGCAGAGTTGTAGCGTAAGGCTTATTGGGCTATAAGGGAATTCAATTTCAATTTGAAAGAAGCTAGTGAGAATTGATTATTGCAATTGAATGAGCTTGAAGAAATTATGAGTGAATCTTAGGTTAATGGTAGGATTTATAAGGAAAAAAATACAAGAATGACATGATCAAAAGATAAAAAAATGCAATTTAAACATGGATTGGATGTTTTCCTATACAATACAAGATTGAAATTATTTCTTGAAAAACTGAAGTTTAGGTGAAAAGGTCCATTCAAATTTGTAAAAGTCTATCCCTATGGAGCTGCTAATATTGAAGATCCTAAAACTGGAAGGATATTTAAAGTAAATGAGCACAGATTAAAACTATATTTTGATGGTCAAAGACCAGTTTTTAAAGAAACTATAATGTTGGGTCACCCAAAATAAAGACTCAGAATATCCGATTGACGACATTAAACCAAGCGCTTTATTGGAGGCAACCCATACTTATCATTGTTTATTTTGATTTTAAGTTTTCGTTTGGAATATTTATGTATATTTATATTTATGTTTATATAAAGTCCATGTATTTGAGAAAATAATTTAAAAATATCTTTATTTACCTAATTTTATGGAAGAATTGAGAATTTTTTTATCAAAATAAAAAATGCAAATTTTTGAAACTAGCGCATGATGCACCACGGCGATGAAAATAACTTAAAACGTTCAAAAAGTGGTTTTTAGCTAGGTATTTTCCTTATAAATCCCAAAACTAATTCCAAACTCCATTTTAAGGGGAAAAACGAGGGAGGAGTCACTAGATTTCAATTCCAATAGCGTCCCACTCTAAAAATTTTGCTAGATTTAAAATTTTCAACCCGAGAAAGTTCTTCAGTTTTGATGCACAGAAGTTGCATGATCGTATTCTAGTGAAGAAGAGGCTGATCAAAGAAAGGGGGTTTGTGAATCAAGGATTCAATACGCTGAATACTCAAGCTGAAGAGATTATTACGTAGAGACGTTGGGAAGTAATTTGTTACACTACTACAACCATAGTCGTCTTTATGGTGAAAGAGTTTTAAGCAAACCTACATGGAATGAACCCAAGAATTGTCTATGTGCGAGGCAGGTTTGTGCAATTCCCTCCTTCAAGAATAAACGAGATGTTTATGATTGAAAATATGTCTATCTACCATTACATGAATTTTACCCGTACGAGAGATAATATAAATGAACTTTATCGATACCTTACAGATAAAGATGTGAATTAGAAGGTGAGAGATGATGGAAATGTATGTTGTTTCTCATCGTTGTTAAATCCCATTTCAAATAAATAACACTTATTTATTGAAACAAAATTATTGCTTACTATGAAAATTAGTAAGGTAATTAAGAAGAGTGCTATTCTGAATTACTGTATTTAAACTTGAAAACTTGTTGATATTGGAGCAATTATTGTGAAATCGGCTTTGAGATTGATTATTAATGGATCTGCAACTGGACTTGGACATCCATCCCCTATTTTCCTACTATGCAGTCAATCGGAGGTACCTAATGAGAGTTAGGAAAAAGTGATTTTTCCTTGGAAGCTGATAGATCCATAAGTCTATTGTAAATGTATTGGAATGGGAGATGAGAATGATATGAATGTATTGATGGATCAAGCATCCCAAAATTCATCACCTATTCAGCCTTGCTTTAGTTTTAATACACTTTTAAAAAGGAACAAGAAGATAGAAACAGAGGTGCAGAATCTTACGCATGCAATTGGGAATATTTTTGAAAAGTTGGATCACTTGGATTGGAGACTTAAAAAACATTTTGAGCATATTGGTCATATTTAAGATGGTTTGGGACATATGTTCAATAAACATTCTTTGATTGGGGAGGATTTGACTGATGGTTTCCTTATAGACCCTTCTACAACTTGTATGTGCACTACCAATCTATGGGAGATAACTAGGAGGGCGAGAGTAAAGAAGATGTTTGAACTTAATTTATACACAGAACGTTTTTTTAGTACTACCTGTTTTAGTTGTTTGTTGAGATGGATTGCATTTACTTTTATTATTGAACTATATCGATAATTGTATTTGGTATTTTGTTGTTTAGATTTCAGTGTTATGATGTTTTGGTTTTCTTTAAAAACTGAAATAGATGTTTGTTGGCTTGAAAAATGTTAGTTTGTAATAGCATGGATTATATATATATAAGTGAATTTTGTTTTGTTTTTGAAAGATTGATGGTAGAGTAATGTTTAATTATGCTTATAAAGGTTCATTTGAGTTAATTAGAGGTAAACATAAAGTGGTACGGAGTAGATTTTCATAGAAAATGAAATCTGGAAAAATAAAGGCGTTGGCTCAAGATGTGACATATTGGCGCATGATGTGCCTGTTTACAGAGAGTTGGCACATGATGCACCAGATGTGGCGCAAGATGCATCAAATTCCCAAAAACACCAGTTTGCTTAAAAAACAACAAAATTGCACAATAAACTCCATTTTTTACTGGTTAGGTCGTCTTCTTCCTCTAAACCTTGACCTAGGGCTTCACAATAAGCGCGATAAAGAAGATTTTAGAGGATAAAAATCATAGATTTCATCTTCTCTTGGTAAGAGATTTACTTTAACTTAGAAATTTTTTATTTTCACCATGAATTTTTCCTATGGGATTTTGGATGAAAAAGTTTGAAGAAAAATCATGATGAAAAGTTTCTTACCAAATAATCTTACTTAATGAGTTAGATTTTTGATTTTGTAATTTATTTTAAATTTAATTGGATTTAGGTAGAATTTCAAATCGCTCTACTAGTGAAGAGAGGAAGGTTAGATGATTTTGATGCATGAAGAGTTGTTAATTTGAAGGCCCAATATAGTTATAACTCTCAAATCAAATCAAGAGATTGATCCAGGAATGGGTATTTGCTAACCCGGGTGGCGAGATTGAGAGGTTGATGCTTGTGAAAATTGGGAAAGGTTTTATTACTTCACTGCAGTAGCGATTGTACCGATGATTCTGGAGTTTTATGCCAACTTGAGATTTACTTTTGACGATCACATCCTTGTGAGAGGTAAGAAAGTTGAATTTGTTGCATAAAGGATCAATGCTTTTTATGGGCTGAGGTATGTATTTCATGACTAGTACGCTTCATATTTGATGATTGATTCATTGCTGGATGAAGTGATTGCCTTTCTAACTGATGGAAGATGAGAATGTAGGAATAAAAATACTAAGATAGTTAACTTCTCTGCTTCCTTGTTGATTATTCAGTCGAAGGTATGACAACACTTAATTTCTGCTAAATTACTACCAAAAAATCATTTGGTTGATGTAACGAAGGATAAAGTTGTATTGAAATATTTCATTCAAAACATGAAAGTTATAAATGTTGGTGCTCTTATAGTTCAATTTCAATGCAGCTTTATCCTTCGTTAAATTTGTGCTGAACTATTTGAGGATTAAGGCGCTCTTATAAGTTCGTGCTAAGCTATTAGATAAATATTTCAATACAACTTTATCCTTTGTTAAATCCATAATAGAGAGTTGGTGCATGATGCATCAGAGACAACTTTTTGAGGATTAAGGCAGTTCGAGACAAATCTTGCACGAATTTTTAAAGAGGCATTTATTATAAACGCCCATTGGAGTAATTTAATGCATTTAAGCACTTTGAAAGGTTCTTTTATGAAGGGATATGTCTTTTTGATCAATGGACATGTCTTTTGAATTAAAAAGAGTTGACTTTTAGGTACAATATTCGAGGGAATTTTAAATTCTTTTTGGAGGAGGCTACCTTTCATAAAAGAGAGGGAAGTCTAGGGCTTAAAAGAGAGGAGTTTCTGAGGGATAAAGTGTTGGTGTGGCGTGAAGTCAAGAAGGGGAGTTAGAGAGAGAGAGAGAGAGAGAAAGTCAAGGGCTTGGAGATTTTCTTCAAGGATTGTAAGAGGAGAGGAAGGTAAGAGATTTCTTCTTCATTACACTTCTATGAGAGATTTGATAGTTCTTGTAAAGAGAAAAATGCTTGGAGAGAACTTCTAGGAGTTTTATTTAGAAGGATTGTGAGATAAGTTGTGTCTTTTATTTCTTTTATTTTGTAAAATTGTTTTTATATGTTTTGTTATATCCTGCTCGTGAATTCTAAGTAATCTTCTATATCCTTCTCTCTACTTTGAGATATGATTTTGTGAAGTATTGACTTTATTTTAAATGTCAATAATTTATGATAATTTGAACTCCGAAATTCATTTACTTTTAGATCTGGCCAATTGAAATGTTAAAATGTGTTGAGAAACTTTATTCCGAAAGGGCTATGATTTCTACAACATGGGGAGAATCACATTTGATTTCATGGAAGAGTATTTAATCCATGAAGTTTGGTGCAAATAAATAAGGAAATATACTTTGTTGGATGAAGAATTGGAGATTTTAAGCTGATAGATTAAAATCCACAATTTGGACCTGTTGATTGAAAAATGATGTGAGATTGTTAGCCCTCAGGAGAGGGAGTAGTGGGAGATCTGGAGTGGCAAATGGTATCCGCCCAGTCTAACCACGGAATTAGGGACCAAACTCTAGATTAATCAATCTTCTTTATGCACTCAAAACAGGGTAAAGAATAGGATTGCTCTTATTTAACACAAAATAGTTTTTGTATATTTTTTCAAATGAATTTAATTTCTTCACAATCCATATATTCATTATAAAGGGGAAGGATGCTTTCTTAAATTTGAACATTTCGTCACAACATCTTAGTTTTAATTTCTAAAAAATTTACTTTTAAGAGTTTAACATTTAGTTTAGTTAATTTTGTCTTTTAACTACATTAAAATTAGCATTCACCTATTAAACTTCACACGTTACTTTTTGTACTTTTAAAATTGTACTTTATTTTATAATCTTAAGAACTTATTTATAGGAATTTCCAACTTCCCTGTAGTATCAATATGTAGGACTCCATTAGAGCCCTTTATTACTTGTGCGATACGTATACTTATGTTATTTTTAAAGTAGATTTGGAAGTTTAAAAATTTTTGAAAGATAAAACTATTTTAACATAAGTTATTTAGTTGGGATCAATTTGAATATTTTCTATTGTATATGTTGTGTGTATTTGGTAATATTGAAAAATATTTGCAAAATTAACATACTAAATCCACCCCGCATCATTTCACAACACAAAATAAAAGTTTTTACTATTGCATTTTGAACTGCCAACCAAATAACTTCCAAAAATACATACAACGAAACAAATAAACTAATTCCAGAAAATTTCAATCTTCATTGCCTTCCTCCTCCTCATCATCATCATCATCTTCTTCTTCTTCTTCATCATCATCAATAGGAGCATAAGGAGTGAAGTTGGGGCAGGTAAGAAATTCCACATTGGATTCTCCCCTAAGATATCTCACCATAACATCCTAAGGAGCTATATCACGTTAAACTCTCCTTTGTTGATACGCATCGTTATAAGCATTATTTGCTTCAGTATCTTCAATCTAATTTTAAATTATTACAACATCCAATTGTTGTATCATGAGTTGGTGCATAATATTTTCTAGTGATGCATGGCGAGAAGTAGATGCCCATGCAACTATTGTAGAGGGTTTATCACTTCTTCCAACGTTAGATTCAATAAATGATTTAACTCTCTGAATCATATGCTTCCCAATAAGATTTTGTGGCTGTAATCTTTCTTCATTTCTATGGGACTCTACTCCCGATTGCTCACAAAGAGTGAAAATCATGGAAGGGTAACCAAAATCACTAGCTGTAGAGCTCTTAGCTATACTTTGTGCATGATGAACTTTAAGAGCACCAATATTTATTGCTTTCATTTTCTGAATGCAATAGTTCAATATAGCTTTATCCTTTGTTATATCGACCAGATGATTTGTTGGTAGTAATTTAGTAGAAATGAAGTGGTGCCATACCTTTGAGTGACTAGTCAACATGGAAGTGGAGAAGTTAACTATCTTATTATTTTTAATCCTCCATTATTTTCTCTCATCAGTCTGAAAGGCAATCACTTCATCCAGTGATGAATTAGTCATCATGAATGCAGCGTATTCATCAAAAAATACATTCATTGGCCCATAAAAAAACATTGATCCTTTCTGCATTAAATTGAACTTGTTTACCTCTCACAAGGATGTGATCATTATCTTTGAATCTCAAGTTATCATAAAACTCCCAAATCATTGGCATAATCGCTACTGCAGTGAAGTAGCAAAACCATTCCCAATTTCTCAAATTAACATATCTTCATGCATCAAAATCATGTGACCTTCCTCTCTTCACTCGTGGAATCATTTGAAATTATATCAAAATCCAAATAAATTACAAAATAAAAAATCTAACTCCCCAGGTAAGATTATTTGGTAAGAAGCATTTCAACATGAGTTTTCTTGAATCTTTTTCATAAAAAATGCCAACTTTTGGATTTTCCATAATATAGGAAAAATCCAAGGTGAAAATAAAAAATTTCTAAGTTAAAGTGAAGCTTTTACCAAGAGAAGATGAAATCTGTGATTTTTAGCCTCTGACATCTTCACTATCACGCTCAATGTGAAGCCCTAGGTCAATGTTTAGAGCTTAGAGACAACCCTATAAGTAAAACTGGAGTTTTACTGTGCAATTTTGAGGTTTTTTAGGATATTTGGTGTTTTCAATAATTTAACGCATCATGCGCCAAATCTGGTGCATCATGTGCTAATACCTTAATTTTTCTAGATTTTATTTTCTGTGAAAATCCACTCCGTACGGCTTTATGTCTACCTCTAATTAACTCAAATGAACCTTTATAAGGATAATTAAACATTACTCTAACATCAATCTTTAATAAACAACACAAAACTCACTTTTACATATAAAATTTGCGCTATTACAAACTAACATTTCTCAAGCCAACAAACATCTATTTCAGTGTTTAAAACAAACCCAAAACATACTAACATGGAAATTGAAACATCAAAATACCAAACAAAAAATGTCGATATAGTTCAACAATAAAAGTATATGCAATCCAACACAAAAAATAACTAAAACAAGAAATATTAAATAAAACGTTCTGTGCATATATTAAGATCAAACATCTTCTTCACTCTCCTCCTCCTGGATATCTCCCATAGATTGGTAAGGCGCGTACATATTTTAGAAAGGTCTATAAGGGAATTCATCAGTCAAATCCTCTCTAATCCAAGCATGTTTCTTGAACATACGTACCAAACCATTCTCAATATGATCAATATGCTCAAAATGTTCTTTAGGTCTCCAATCCAAGTGATCCAACATTTTAGAAATATTCCCAATTGCATGCATAAGATTCAACACGTCTTTTTATATCTTCTTGATCCTTTTTAAATGTGTGTTCGAATTGAAGTAAAGCTAAATATGTGATGAATTCTTGGATGCTTTATCCATCAGTAGAATCATATCATTCTCATCTCCCATTCCAATAAAGTAGCAATAAATTTATGGATCCATCTACTTCCAAGGAAGAAGCAGTTTTTCCTAACTCTCATAAGATACTTGCAATTGATTGCATAGTAGGAAAAAAGTGGATGGATGTCCAATTCCAAATGCAGATCCATTAACAATCAAACCAAAAACCAATTTCACAATGATTGTTTCAATATCAACAAATTTTCTAGTCTAAATACACTAATTGAGAATAACACTCTCCTTAGTTACCTTAATGATTTTCATAGTCTGAAGTAATTTCGTTGCAATAAAGAAGTGTTATCCCTTAGAAGTATGATTTAACAATGATGACAAAAAACTTACATTTATATCATCTCTGGCCTCCCAATTCACATCTTTATCTGTAAGGTATAGACAGAGTTCATTCATATTATCTCTCGTAGGGGTAAAATTCATGTAATGGCAGATAGACACATTTTCAATCATAAATATGTTGTTTATTCTTGAAGGAGTGAATGGCACAAATTTGCCTCACACATAGACAATTACTTGGTTAATTCTATGTAGATTTGCATAGAACTCTTTCACCACAAGGATGACTATGACAACACTAGTGTAACAAAGCACTTCCCAGCATCTCTACACAATAATCTATTTAACTCGATTATTCAGTGTATTGAGTCCTTGATTCAAAAACCCCTTCTCTTTCATTAGCCTCTTCTTTACTAGAACATGATCATGCAACTTCTGCACATCGAAACTCATGAACTTTCTTCAGTTAAAAATTTTAAATCTAGTGGAATTTTTAGAGTGGGACGCTATTCAAATTGAAATCTAATGACTCCTCCCTCTCCCCCTCCTTTAAAATAGATTTTGGAATCAGTTTTTTGGAGTTATAAGGAGAAGAACCCACCAAAATAACCAAAAAATGCCTTTTCAAATGTTTTAAGTCATTTTCGTCATCGCGGCGCATCATGCACCAGCTCTCTAGAATATGGCACATCAAGCACTAATCTGGCGCATCATGTGCTAGTTCCAAAATAAAATTCATTATTTCAATTTTGATAAAAATTTCTCAATTCTTCCATAAAATTATGTAAATAAAGATGTTTTTAAATTATTTTATCAAATATACGGATCCTATAAAAACACAAATATAAATATACATAAATATTCCAAATAAAAACTTAAAATCAAAATAAACAACAATAAGTATGGGTTGCCTCCCACAAAGTTCTTGGTTTAATGTCGTTAGCCCAACATTCCTAGTCTTTATGTTGGGTGACCCAACATTATAGTTTCTTTAAAAGCTAGTTTTTTATCATCAAAATATGGTTTCAATCTGTGCTCATTTAGAGATAGACTGTTACAACTTTGAATGACCCTTTCCACTTAGACTTCAGTTTTCCAGAAAATAATTTCAATCTTGTATTTTATAATAAAACTTCTTGTCTAGGTTTAAATTCATTTTTAATTATCTTCGGATCATGCCATTCTTTCATTCTTTCATTATAAAACCTAGCATTATCGTAAGATTCATTTATAATTTCTTCAAGCTCATTTAATTACAAAAGTCTTTTCTCATTAGCATCTTTTAAATTTAAATTGAATTCCTCTATAACCCAATAAGCTTTATGCTCCAACTCTACTCACAAGCGACAAGTCTTCCCAAATATTAATCTATAAGGGACAAACCTATAAGTGTCTTATAAGCTGTCCTGTACGCCCATAATGTCGTATCTAATCTAACAAAACAATCCATTTTACAAGGATTTACATTTTTTTTCAAAATTCTCTTAATTTCAAGATTAGATACTTCTGTTAAACCAATAGTCTGGGGTCGATAAGCAGTTACAATTTTATGCATTATATTATATTTTTCTACCAATATTGTAATTGTTGTATTTCTAAAATGCGATAGTCTGTCGGTAATGATTAATCTAGGTATTCCATATCTTATAAAAATATTTTTAATTAAAAATTTTGAAACACTCCGAGCATCACATTAAGGTAAAGAGATTGCTTTAGCTTATTTTGAAACATATTCCACTGCAATATATATATATATATA
>JXCR01142719.1:202192-221763 GCA_002079205.1 Phalaenopsis hybrid cultivar
TGTTTAGACATGCGTTGGGGCAAGTACATTGATTTAACCCTCTTATTATCTCCTTAAAGCTTTTTTTCAAAAATTTACCCATGGGNTCTACCTCTCCTTCTTGCCTTCACGCCACACACACACACCTTCTTCTCACACCACACTCCTCTTTTATCAAAGGCTGCCTCCCTCCAAAAAGAATTCAAAATTTCCTCCAAAACTCTATTCAAAAGTCAACTCTTTTGAATCAAAGACATGTCTATGGATCTAAGAGACATATCCCTTCATAAAAGAACCTTTCAAAGTGTCTAGATGTATTGAATCACTCCAAGGGATGTTTAGAACAAGTGTCCCCTTTGAAATTTGCGCAAAAGTCATCCTGAACCGTCTTAATCACCAAAAAATTGTCTCTG
The DNA here is from genome assembly GCA_002079205.1 of Phalaenopsis hybrid cultivar. Classification (NCBI taxonomy): domain Eukaryota; kingdom Viridiplantae; phylum Streptophyta; class Magnoliopsida; order Asparagales; family Orchidaceae; genus Phalaenopsis; species Phalaenopsis hybrid cultivar. The sequence continues at coordinate 202,585 of JXCR01142719.1, forward strand.
GCGCATCTGACGTTGGTTTTGGAGCATCTGGCGCCAACTTGCTTAAAACCGCGATATTAACTGCATTAATCCCCAAAAGTCGTCTATCCCCAGTTTTGGCGCATCTGGCGCCAACTTGCTTAAGACCGCGTTGTTCTGGGTTTTGGCGCTCAGGCACCAAATCTGGCGCATCTGGCACCAGCTCTCTGCCAAATGGCACTTCTTGCGCCAAGTCCCAAAATTAGTTGTTTTGGCTCCAAATCTTGTTTTTTTTGCTACTTTTACTCCAAATGCCTAAAATTGATATACCTGCAACAAAAACATGAAAATACAAATCTTTACAGTGTAATATCACCAAAAATAAACATAAAATGTATACTTAAAACAACATATTATTTTGGCGTATCACCTATGTGGAAAGTGCAACCAATCAGAAAGCCCCGCGTGGAGCTTCAGAGACACCGATGATGGGTTGGCGCTAACATTTTTAAGAAAATAAATTGAGACTTTTAAGATTAAATAAATACATAAAATCAAATATAACTTTAAAAAATCATATCTTAGTGTGGAAAAATAAAAAAAAATAAAATAAAAATATGTCTGTGCTCAGTGAACAGATGAGAGTTTAATGAACCTAAAAATAAAAAATAATTATCTTATGTTTAATTTTAAATTAATGTGTCTAGATGGCCATAGATAGAGATTTTGTTTTACCTCGAGTCAACGATCTTGATCCTCTTTCTATTTTTATGCAAGAAGATAAGTCTGATTTATATTTCTTTCTGTTAATGCAAATTACACACCCTTAAAAAAAAAACTAACAAAGGGTAATTTTGACTGGCTAAACCCCGTGATTTTTTCTTCTTCAGACTTTCTAAGTAAAAAATCATAATATCTCCTTCCTTCTTTTTATCATGTGTCGGTCTCCTGAATTTTGTATGATGCTAAGACGTTTATCACATAGCATGAAACATATCATTTTTCTTAATAACCATATAAACTTTTTTAGTTAAATCACAATCCCTTTTCATTAGAAGTGTAGATTTCAGCATATGTTTACCATCATGTTAAAATTACACAAAATATTTCTCATTTGTCAATTATTTAAATATATTAAGATAAATTTAATATAATCTGTTGATTATTTATGTGATTTATTTTGTTAGATCTCTTAATTTTATAAAATAAAATAAGTTGACGGAAAAATAAAAAAAATAAACGAAAAGTGATCCGCATATAAAAACTTAATGCAAATTTTGTTAGAAATAATTACATACATATCACACAATTCCTTTATATTTACAAACCTAATTTCTAATATTTTATATTTATATTTATAATACTTTAATATCATGATCATATGCATGAAAAGCCATTCTTTATTTTTTAAAAAGTTAATCGTAGTGATAATATTGATGTGATATTAAATATTAAAATGTATGTGCCAAATATATAAATATATAAAAATTAGAGAAAATATTACATCAGGACTCCGCACGTAGAGTTACATGTGGAGTCCAATGAAATCACGCAACGTCGTGGTAACTAGAAAAAAAAAATAAAATACATCCAGTAACACAAGGAAATATTCATCCTATATTATTCAGGTGTTATTGTGTGTTATTCAGATGTTATTGTGTGATCTTCAAGTGTTATTGATGTGCTATTGTGTTATTATAACACCGAGAATATTCTCATAATACAATAACACCTGAATAATATATAATAATACCTGAATAACACGGAATAACAATAAGAAAATATTCTCTTGTGTTATGGGACCGGTTTTTTTTTTATGACCTCCACTTAACCTGATTTTATTGGACTCCGCAGGTAACTCTATTTGCAGAATCCCGATCCAATATTTTTTCATAAGAATTGTGTGATACGGATCTAAATCCCCTAATTCATTATATTTTAATCTCTCATGAATATAAAATTCATTTAATCGAACGTGTTTAAATTAATTTTATATAAGTAAAAGTCATAAATAATTGAAGGATTCAGAGAAAAAGGTGGACCGATTTTTTTCTCACGAGGCAAATTTTTGGAATCGTTGATTTTTTTTTATGGACGGTTCTGATGAAGACAGGTGTCGTTAGGTAATGAAAGGAGTTGGGGTTGGTGGCGACGTGCGGCCGAAAATGCGTTGTTGACTTGCCAACTGCTCGGGAACAAGCGGAGTAGCTTCCCCGTGCTTGCTCAATTTAATTGTGTTTAGAGAAGTTGATTGGGACCCAAGAGCTTGTTAGAGTAAATCAAAGAGCATGGAAGAAAAAAGTTCAATCATTTGTACAGATCAATGCTATCAGATCAAGTCTAATTCAGATTTTGCATTGAATTGGAATTGAAATATGTGGTGTGTTTTGGCTACGCGGAATCATGGTACAAAAATTGTTGTAGAAAATCTGTTGTTTAAAGCTGGTATTTCAGAAGAAGCAGTTGAAATCATAAGTCAAAAAATGTTGTAAAAAATTTGTGTTTTAAGGTTGGTATGTTCGAAAAATACAATTTTGAATGTTATGTCTGTAGGCAAAATATCTGAGATATCCCTCTTTATATAATATATAAGATTCATAAGTATTTTCGATGGATGCAATTCTTATATTTAACTGTATTATCTGAACAAACATAAATACATGAGTAAAGTCAAATTTACATTATAGAATCAAGAGAATGGTAGATTTTAGAAATTGCATTTTTCTAAAAATTATTCAAATTTTAGATATTGTATTTTTCTAAAAGTTCTTCTATAAAGTAAAATTTGAAAAAAAAATGATGATTAAAATGGATAAATATTCAGAATAAGGCTGGTGATTGTAACTCATGTACTTTTCACTCATAACACCTTTATCATGAGATGCATGACAACATATTGTTAGCTATTTTTTTATCTTTTTTTTTAAATAAGATTTTAAATTTTAAATTTAATATAATATATATAATGTAATTTTAATTTTGTGAAAATAATATATTTATTTATTTTTATTTGTGGAAAATGATGAGACCGGATGTACCTCATGTATCTAATAGTTTAAATAGCTGAGCAGTACCATAAATGATATATCACTTCGAGGTATGAACATATCACTTATTGGTAGACTTGACTATCTAAATTTAAAAGTTTATGATTTTATTTTGGTCTACAAAATTTATAGCCGATAAATTTTCCTATCAAATACACAGATTAGATAGAGTTTAGATTAATCTGGGTTCTTAATTCCCTATAGAGGCAAGCCCTTATAGTTAATTACATCTCAAATGACGTGGGTCATTTGAGAATACTCTTGATAATGATCAGAGGTTTCATCTTCAAAAATCCAACATTTAGGTTTCCATGATTAATTGTAGGAAAAGTCAAATGGGATAGGTTCGAATAGAAATAGTTATTTCTGGAATCCAAATGAATGAAAAGTAAGAGATGTCGAAGATATTAAAGGAGATTCAGTGACATCTCAAATTAACATATGGTTTAACTTTACATGTTTGAAAGAGAAATTATGTGATGTTTCAGTCCTGTAAATTATTCAGATATTCGGGACTTGTATCTGCATGTCATATGCAAATAGCCTGAGAAAATATGAGGATTTATATCATACCGAACGATGACCTTGGAATCTTAAAAAATTAGGACTTATATCATATGATATAAAATTGTAGAAAACCCTAAAAAATAATGTGAGAATTTACGTCGTACTAAACGAACGACCTCGGCGTCCTAAGGTATGTTATTTAAATCTACGGAAGTTCAGTTCAGGCTTCTGTCTCCACCTTCTGTTGTAGTTCCGACTGCTGTCTGGAGATGAACTGTCAATAGACCACATCGTTATCTCGTTACGTGAAAAGAGTAAAGGAAATAAAACCATGCCTTGAACGGCCTATCCTAAGGGATTTTACGAACATACTAGAACGTACTAACTAAAAAACATGAGTACAAACGAATGTACACAATACAATGCAATAAAGAAAGAAGAAGAAGCTATGTAACAAAGTACGGTAAAAAGAATGCAAAGAACATGTAGAAAGGTACAGTATCATACAAAAAGAAAAGAAACGTATAGTAAAGAAAGAATTGTGTAGTAAGAAAAGTAAAGAAACTGAAACAACTAAAAGTGTACCTGGTTAATTTTGGTGATACTACAAAACAAATTACAAGTGCGTAATATAAAGAGATTAGATAAACATTTGCAGATTATAAAAGAAAGGTTAAATGAAAAGCATATGAAAATTTAAAGTGGGACTATTAATTTGGGGTTAGGCTCAGACTATACTTCTTTTTTTTTATTTCTCAATGCCCCAGGCCACTGACACATCGAAGTCAACCTATCAATATCAACTAGAAGTCACCACGAATCACCCCTAGAGTCAAGTAACTCTAATCCCTATCATTTAATGGATTGGTGAACCCAAATAGTATCTGAATTTATTCGGTTAAAGGTATAATGTACCCATATGAGATAGTATCTGGACTTATCGGGGTATGGTGCACCTATATGTGATGTTAAGAGAAGTGATGTATAGTATATGAACTTATCGATCAACAGTATACAGTGTGACAATGTCTAATAGGTGGTATTTGTTGTGTTGTATCTAAACTTATCAACTAAAGGTGTGTAGTGTATCTATGTGGGATGTATGAGATGTATTATTTGGTACATGGGGTGTTTTAAATTTATCAATCAAGAATGTGATGTATTTATATGAGGTATATAAAGTGTAATATGTAATATGTGGAGTGCATATATAGGTGGTATCAAATGTATATATGTATTAATTAATGTGTGGTATCTATTGTGTAGTGTCGTATATGTTCTTTTTTTTTTTAGTAAGCGTAGTATCTGTGTAAGATCTTTAGTATTTGTTCTTTTGTAATTACCAGTTCTCAAACTTTTTGAGGAAGGGTTAGGGTTACCGATGACTTAAGGAAATGAAAGGGTATCTTACTAATTGAATATCGATTCTATATTTTTAGCTATAAGAAAAGCTGATTAGTGGTTCTTTGCATCATTGCCTGTACCTCGCACCACGAACTTACAGGCCACTTTAATACTCCATATGCTTATCTAATAGTTTTTGAATGTTTTGTATAATGAAATTGAATGGGACGAATTTCTAAAAGGTTCATAACATTAATCCTTTATTTTCAGATTTAATCTCAAACCATGATTATATGTATATAACTGTTTCATGCCACACCTCAACACCTTTAACTTCCTTAAATGTCAGTCCAAATATGTCCTGCAATATTAAAAAAAATCCCGAGAAGACCAAGTTCACAGAAAAGTATTGTCTAACTTCTTCCATATTCAAATTAAAATGTAGCTTTTCAGCCTTTTTAATGTAGTATAAAGCTTAACCGTTAACCATATTCTTAGCATTTGAGTAAGATTTTCAGAAAGATTCAAATATCGAAGATGTTTCACATTTTGATAGTCTCAGACATCCCTTTTTCTTTTTTAACATAGAGAGTGCATAAACAACAAATGAATGCTTCTTGATGCCTTTAAAATTTCACTAAGTATTTCGGCTAAAAGAGTTACAAAGTAAGCAATCTTAACTAATGAAAATAACCAATGAATAGGAGGCCAATCTTGACAACGATAGAACCAGTGAAGTGGCATGGAGATAGAAAAAAACTAAGGGTCTGTTTGGGGCAGCTGCAGCTTATTCAGCTTCTGCTGATAAGCAGCTTATCCTGATAATCTGCTGATGACCAGCTGATCCGGATAAGCTGCCTGCTGTTTGGATAACGCGTCTGGAAAACAGCTGATTGTGAAAAATTGACCCTTTTGCCCCTGGTTTGAATAAGCAGTTTAGCTGTTTTGTTTGTGCGTTTTGTAAACAGCTTATTTGTAAATTTTTTGAGTTGAATGAATAATCTGTGTAGCAGAATGTTTATGTTCTCAGATATCTAGAAATGAAATTGCAAAAAAGTTTAATAATATTTATATAACTCAAAAAAGTTATGATTACATCAAGAAAACATAATGATATAAAGTAAAGTTCAATACATATTTATGAAACTCTAATATGGATTATAGAAAGACCCCAAAAAAAAGAAGAAATAACATNAGAGAAAAAAAAACCTAATTCTTTTAAAACATAATTTAAAAAAAAACATAAGATGCTCTCTCTCTCCTGTACCGTAAAGTCCCCACTAACAGCGCCGTGAAAGAGCACGCACGAGAGCAGATATACACCATTTATTTTGTCGTTGTCGTCATCATCATTCCAACCATGCTAAAACGAGTCAAACGCTTAGCCTTCTCTTTCTGTAGGTCACTTGCGCTGCCATTTCTCCTCTTTTCTAGCCACTTCTGAAGGTACGCTCNACATCATCATTCCAACCATGCTAAAACGAGTCAAACGCTTAGCCTTCCCTTTCTGTAGGTCACTTGCGCTGCCATTTCTCCTCTTTTCTAGCCACTTCTGAAGGTACGCTCACCTCCTCTCTTTTAGGGCTTATTTGTTTTTCCATGGCAACTAATCTGCTGATTTAAGGGTAATTTGATTCTCGCGCTTTCCAATCCTATCTGGTTTTGCTGGGAACTGGGCTGTGCTTTCCCTGCTGTCTGCTTCTGGAACTGGGCAGGTGTTGCCCAAGCCCTAATTCCTCTTTCGATCTGTAATTAGGTGGCCTTGTGCGGCTTTCTGGAGGCGGTCGAGGGTTTACGGTTGGGCTTTTTTGGGGCAGCTTTTTGCTCTATCACGTTTACTTAGACCCTATTTTAGAAGACTATCATTGCATTTTGGTGTTTGAATATTAGCTTCATGTTTGTGAAGCTGTATTGAAAGTTGTTAGTTGTTTCTTTCTGTAGTGCTGCATATCCGTCTATTCGATATTTGAGATTTCCTTATTTGTTATTGCGTATTTTGATGCTGCTAAAATCATACTGTTTTTGCCCTTGCTACTGCAACTTACTTGTTGTTTGAAATTGATATGTAGGCCATACGGATATATTGTGGAAAGCTGGCATCTTTATCCTATACCAAGTAGATCACTTTGAAATCTCTGAAATCCCTCGATTCTATCTGTTGATTGCTGGTTAAGTTTAGCTTTTTACACTTGTTTTGTTTATTTCCAAAAGGAGTATGGAAGGTTGCTACTGTGGAACCATTAATCTGAGGCAGTGAACTAATTCAACTGGAGATCCTGACTTAGCTTTTTATCCTTTAAAATTTGCTATTGAGAACTAAGATTGTTTTAAGGTGGTGGATTGACTGGTAAACCTTCGTGGGTAATGAGCACCATCTGTTTCAACATTTAAGCATTTTCTTGTGATCATAGATGTTTTTTGAGTCTCAGGTTGGCAGCAGATTCTATGATTTTCAGTCAAATATAAGTTAGAAAGTAGCTGTACAGTAGCATGTGCCTAAAGTAATGGTGATGGCATTGGGGGCAGCATGCGGGCTATTTTAGATAGAGATGCAAAGGTACACTGCAACCAGCGGTGGTGCTGGTGTCAGTATCAGTTCAGTTGGTGGTGTATCTTCCAGGGAAAATACAAGGGTGGATCCATCTTTTCTATCTTCCAACTTCTCCCAGAATTCCAGGTTATTGTTTCTACGCTGCTCTTTTAATTTTTTTAATTTGTTCTTTATGATCTGGCAGCTGACCTGTTTTTTAATTTTTAGTTTTTCTACTGGTTATTGGATCCTTTTTGTCGGTTTTCATTCAAATGGTTGGAGTGTCAATCTTTTATCTGGCTATTTCCTTTTTGTTAATGTACTCAAACACTTCCACTATGCCGATGTTCGGTTTGCTTAGCCTATTTTATTTTCATATATGGATTCATAAATGATGCTTATAGGTGCAAATACTACAAGCCATTGTATAGTTGGCGCACTGGAAGTTCTTGTATCTATGTTTTATTTATGATTTAACTCATTATTGGTTTGCTAGCATTATAAAATTCTCTATTTATTCCGGTCTATCATTTGACGTGGAGTAGTATCTTAAGGCAGCTCCTAATTGAGCTTTGGAGAAAGATGTCTAGTGGGGATTGTGGCTACAATGGCTAATTTAGGTTTGATCTCTGACAAGGAGCAAGCTTGTGATCCCTTGTCACATCTATGAGCACTCTTTGATGTGTATATTGTTTCGGAAGACTCATATTTCTAAGATTCACTGGCCATTCATTTGTAAATGAGTTGACCTATATAAAAATGATGAGGCATTGTTGCTTGTTTTTTGTTCGATTTATTCAAGAGGCTAAAAATCTTGTCATATAATTTTTTCTATCAAAGTTTGATTTGTCGCTTCCATCATGCTCTTGTTGTCCTCTCATTCGACATGGTATATTTAGATTTGTGATCCGAGACAACTTGAATGGGTGTGATACTTTGTATCCAAGATTAGTGGGGTTAGGCTATTTGTTTCAGTGGCAACTATTCTGTTTGCACTTTGATTTTTGGAGTATTCGATCTCTATCATTCTTTATGAATAAACAGAAAAATGTTTCAGATAATGATCTATATTCTCTTAAAATTTATAATCAAAGATTATAATTTTTTGCTTTAAGATTAGAATTATATGAATGATTTTAATTTTATTTGCTAGGGCTTTCACTATAGCTTAGAGCTTTGGAGAAATTCTATCTGCTGGTTTTGCTTATCACACCCCAATTAAGTTCCAAGGTTTAAATTGGGATATTTTGCCTTTAGCAATGCGAAATGTAAGCCTGAAAATTATAAAAAAAAGAACTCATACAATTTAAAATACTTTATAAGTATGGCAAACTATTGATAACACACACAAAATAGAAGTTGAAAATGTGATTTTAAGTAAGCATTCTCCTTAGGTTTAATTATTAATACCTTTTGCACTTCTATGAGTAATTGTCTCCGATATCATATTCCCTTAATAGAAGTTATATGATCAAAAGAATCGGGTTCTTATGGAGGAATTGAAACTTTTATGAATTTATTTAAGAGAGAGAAGGGAGCAACCTTGCTCTTGGGGACCTTACCCTTACATTATTGGATGAACTTATGCTGCTTACCAAAGTGAAAAAGAGTGTACATTTTGGGCAGGCCTCCTCAAGCTCATAGCGGGAAAGAGGGAGACAAAAATTGAGGTGGAATATCATTCAATTTTATCAAGCTTGAATTTTGTATTTTAAACTCTTTGCTATATATAAATATTTCATTGAAATATGTCTATTCTCATTTCTTGTTAAATGCTCTTGTTTTATAAACACTATCCAAAATTTCTTAGATCCATTCAACCTATGGAATCATTGCTCAAATATTCCTTTAGATTTTTCCTTGAAGGTTGGTCAACCATGCAGAAATAGGTGAAGAATATTAGAGAAGAAATATGATAATTTATATTTTCTCCACGTTATTCTCGTAGGCATCCTAATTTCATTGCCCACTCCTAAAAATGAAGTATAAATTATTTTTTGCAATTTAGCTCCATCCTTTTTAATTTGCACTTCTACTCTCACGAGCATATTTTTGCAAATTTATTCTAAGAGCATCCTTTTGGATCATTTATGGAAGCTCATCGACAATGATTGTGTAGTTCATCTTGCTAATTGACTTTGTTATAATAATTGGTGTCATAAAAATTGGTGATGGACACCACCACTTGCGGCAACTAACCTAAGTCTAGGCAAAATTTCCACAACAAAACACTATACGATGTACAAAGGTACTTTAATTCACGCATCTAATAACTTTAAATAGATATAGTTTTAAATTTATGCATAGTTATATAATATGAATTATTTAATAAATTTTTAACAAGTTCATATAAAACTGAAAAGAAATATCATATGCATGCCAATATGAAGATAATTTTTGAAAGTGATTATGTAAATTGAAATTTCTAGCAATTTTTATTATGCATTGGAATTAATAAAAGATAAAAATTAATGTAGTAGTTTAATAGAAAATTTAAGAACTTCAAGTATGAGTGGCACAAATAAAAAACATAATTTAAATTTTATTGCAAGAAAATAAAGTTTAGTGCATAAAATTTAAAGTTATATAAAGTATGTTTAAGGGAAGTCATTAATCATCATCCTCTCTTTCATTTGCATAATCATATCTTTCTTCAACTAAAATTATCATATTGAAAATCTTATTTTTTTCCTTGCGAGTCAATCATATCTTCTTTTACTAGAACACCAATAGAGGTTGATGGGTGTCATTTTATTTTTTGATCTACTAAATCTTACAAATTGTAAGATGAGAAATGAGGAAATTGCAGAAACCGATTCGAAAAATCCAAAGAAAAGCTTTGAATAGAAGCACACAAAATAAAAAAATCACATAAAACATAAAAAACACAAGATTTAACATACAAAAACTCGAGAGTGAGAAAAGAACATGAGCCACACTACTCCAAGTAATCCACTATGAAGCAAAAGAGGGGAATTGTACAAATAACACCACATTCAAGAGTCTCTACACTTTGGAATAGTTCGGGACATTATTTTTCTTTTGCACAAGAGGAAATTTGAAATCCAACCCCCCTTCTATCGTCGATAAATATGACAATAAGTAGGAATTTCCATCAGTTATAGGCATCGCTGCACCGTGATATGGCACTGCATAGGGTGTGCTGTAGTGTTGCGCTCTCGGGTTTGAATAAGACTGGATATTGTGGCGTTGCTTGTCTTAGTGTTGGGTCACTGCGTCGCTCTTCTCTAGGCGCTGGAGTGTAGTGCTCTCAGGTTCTACACCTGTACTGGGTGTGGTGGGGTTACCTTCTAAGAGATGGGGCATTGTGTACAATTAAATTTTTTTTCTGGGGTAGTGCCTCTAAAACAAATAAAGGGGGGATCACCCTCTAACGAACTCAACATCAAGCGTGATTGGTGAAACTAAGGGCTTCAAGTGATTGACACAATCAGGCTTCACATAATAACACAAATCACCTTTGATGAACTTTTTTTTCAACCTATTTACATGTTAGGTTTTTGTCACCTAAATGAATTACGCTAACATCCTTCATCTCTCTAATTATTCCTTCATTACATTCACCGATGCTACCAAACTAGTTAGATCATTGTCTCTTAAATTGAATTTTCTTTCTAAGGTTGATTACATTTGATAAGCACCAAGTCATTTGGATCTAATCAGTTTCTCTTGTTCACTTGTGCATGTGGCGAAGGAATGTGAATAAAGTTTATAAAAATTGTTAACTATTCATTATATTCTAAATCAATATATTATTAATCTACTTGAAGATAGTTCCTTTCATAGCTAGCTACTTTGTAAGTCATATCCAAATCCTTATTTGCTATTTTTTATGAAGTTTGAGTTCATGTAACGTGCATCACCTATTATCGTTGTTTTAAAGTTATAATAACACATTCAAGAAAAAAAACATTATATTAATAAAAGATTTTAAAATTCATAGAAGATTCAATTAATAATTATATCTAGAAATTTGTTATCTATATTGTTGTTGACTGACATTGTCCCAAACTGGCCACAGACATAACTATAAATAAGAGCATTTGATCTTTATCAATTCTCTCATTAATATTTTCTACTAGCTTAACATTCTATCAGTAGTTTCTTATTAAAAAACTTTGGATTTAGGGTTTAGCTGACTTGATGTTGTTGAGACCTTCATATTTTGTGGAAATCTAAGAAGGTCGACCTGGGGCCTCCTTTCATGTTGGGCATAGGCTGATCATTCAAGGAGTGATGGATGGATTAATTGGAGATAAATTGGGAAACTCTTTGATTAGTTCTTACTCTATTCCTTTTTATGTTTTTTTCACAATTATTTCTTTTCCATGTTTAGGCTAAATATAATCGGTAAGATTGTAAATTAGAAGTGACTAGTTTCTCTGAAGATTGTAATGAGAATTAAGTGACTATTCCCTTCAATGCTTTTTTCTTCATTGTCTTAGAGCAAGAAAACAAATCCTAGCTCTCATTCAGTGTGCAGGCCATTCTCTGCTCGCTCCTACAGAAGCTGGAGCCTCTCCAACAACAATCCAGCCGCCCAAATCCTCCCTGCAGCCAACCCACAGGCCCTCCTCCGCTCCTTATCATAGTTGTACTCCTGCAGATACAATGCTCTATTCCTACAACAACTACCAACTCTCTTATCTAGCCCTAAACGTGCATAGGGTTTATGACCAAGCACGGAATGAAGACATTTAATTCTATTCTAGAAATTAGTTTTGAATTAGAGACCATAAATTTTGTATTTTGTCCAAACAACCCCTGAACTCTCTTCGTTTATCACAAACTATAAACTCAATGACCATAAATTTCTTTAATTGTCATAATCCGTGTTTATGTATTTTTATGAAAAAGAGAAAAATGAACATCTCACGCTAGGGCAGATTTCTTTAGCTCATTGATCCTATCTGTCGTACATGGAAGCTTCAAGTCCATGTGATTGTCTCGGCTAGTCAACTCAATGACCACTGAAGTAGGAGAAATTTTTTTGCCATACAAGTCAACCAAAAAAATTTGGAAGGCAGCAAAAACTTATTCCAACACTGAGAACATTGCAGATTTGTTTGAGATCAAATCCAAGCTACACTATCTTTGTCAAGGAGAGCTAAGTGTCATTCAATATTTCAACACCTTGACAAGGTATTGGCTACAACTTGATATGTTTAAGAAATGTGTAAATGTCCACATGATGCTGTGATGCATAAATCCATCATTGAGAAGAAGAGAACTATCAAATTTTTAGTGGGACTAAGGAATTGGATGAAGTGAGCGGGAGGATTATAGGAATAAACCTCTTCTATCTACCTGTGAAGCTTTTGTTGAAGTTAGAAGAGAATAGAGTAAAAAGAAGCTTATGATGACTGAAAATAGGAGTTTATCAAGTGTTGAAAGCTCAACTCTACACTCTTATAATTCTTCCCATGACTCAAAAATTCAAGAAGAATTATCACACATGATTATTGCAAAAAAAATTTAGACACCTTAAAAACAAATGTTGGAAACTCCATGAACAACCTATAGATTGCAAACCTAGACATGGAAGAAAAGATCAAGAGAGCAAGGCTATTTGAAGGGTTAGTTGACCTATTCACCAAGGAACAATTTGAAGTACTAAAATAATTTCCTAGGGGTAATTCAAAACAACATTCCAGCCTCATGACGCACCAAGGTAATATTTCATTCTCCCATATTGCCAACAATAAGAGATTTAGATATTGAATCATGGATTCAAGAGTTTCTAATCATATGAATTGAGACATCAATGCTCTATTCAACTATCAACAGGCTTCCGCATCTAGATCTATTAGACTTGCAAATGGAATTTGCTGGAAAAGGAGATATGGAGCTCTCTCATAATTTTACTTTCCTTTATTTTATATGTTCCACAGTTGGACTATAATTTAATTTCAAGTAATAAACTTACTCATGATATAAAATGTATAATTAAATTTTTTGTTAATCTTGTGAATTTCGTGCGGTGGATTTGGGAAAGACGAATGACAGTGCTAAAATGTATCAAAAGCCTTATACTTTCTCAAGGAAAGTCTCTTTCTGAACACAAAAGTGGTTCCTCATCCATATATTTCTTGTTCCTGAGTCTATATATGTTGAAAAATAAGTCATGTTATGATATTGTCACCTATGTCATCCTAAATTTAATTGCTACAAAGTTGTATCCTCATTTATTTTATTAATAAAAAATGAATACTTATTAATATGAGATTTGTCAACTTTCCAAATCAACTAGAAATATTTTTCCCATAACCCAGTAGAAATTCTCACATCTTTTTTCTATTATTCACAATAATATTTGGGGATCTTGAAAAGTAAGAATCCTAAGTGGGGCTAAATAGTTTCTCATTTATTGACTATCATATTAGAACTACTTGGATATTACTAATGAAAGAGACATCTGAAATAACTTAAACTATTCAAACCTTCCATGATATGATTCAAACTCAATTCTAATGCAAAATTTTGATCTTCAAAACTGATATTGTAAAAAAATATTTCAACTTCATGCTTGTACTTTACCTTTCAAAAATGAAATCATTCATTGTGAGTTCATGTATTGATACCCTAGAATAAAATGAGATAGCTGAGAAAAATAATGTACATCTTTATGAGTTATCCCACTTAATAATGATTTCTGTTAAGTTTCAAAATATTTTTTGGTGGGGGGGGGTAGTTCTTAATGCAACATACCTTATCAATTGAATGTCTAGTAGGACACTTAATGTTTTGATGGATACCCATCCTCATCAGAGCTCTCTCTTCTACTATACCACTTAAAAGTAGACTTGCTGCAAAAGATTGCACTCAAGCGTATGGGATTGACTATCAAGATACTTTTACACCAATTGAAAAATTAAACAATATTGGAGTTTTCTCGGTAGCAGTTAACAAGGAGTGAGAACTACATTAATTTGACATAAAAATTGCTTTCTTGAATCAGGATCTTGAAAAGTGTATATAGAGATACCATTAGGATTTGTAGCCACACAAACTCGTAGTATGTAAACTCAGGAAGTTTCTCTTTGATCTTAAACAATCACCAAGGGCATGGTTTAAAAGGTTTGCTAGAATTATGAGATTTAATAAATATTCTCAAGGTTAAACTGATCATACACCGTTCATAAAAGACATTCAAAGGATTGATGTGCTGATAGTAAATATGGATGATATGATTCTTAATATGATGATGAAAGAGAAACTCTTAAAATCAAAGAATTGCTTGCCACTAAATTTAAAATCAAATACCTAGGAAGCATGAGATATTTCCTAGGAATGGAGGTAGCAAAGTCCAAGAAAGGTACTATTATATCTCAGAGGAAATACTTTCATGAATTGCTAAAGCAGACAGGGTGATTGGATGCAAACCTGCTCATACTCCAATGGATTCCAATAAGAAGTCTAACAGGAGAGAATAAAATATATCCATGGATAAGGGAATATATCGAAGACTGGTAGGAAATTTCATCTACTTGTTACATACTAGACTAGATATTGCATTATCTGTCAGTATTGTGAGCCAACACATGAATTGCTCAAATAAAAAGTATTTGGTGATGGTGAACAAGATTTTGAGGTATGTTAAGAAGACTCCTGGTTATAGACTAACATTTGAAAGAATTAGAAATAGAGTGAAGTCTAGACCGATGCAATTTGAGTCGGGGAACTCATTGACAGAAGGTCGACCAAAAGTTGTTGTTTATATGCATGGGAAAATTTGGTCACATGGAGAGGTAAGAAGCAAGCTATTCTCTAGAAACATTGTAAAATCATATTATAGTGCACTCGCTTTAGGAACCTGTGAAGGGATATGGATTCAAAAATTGTTGAAGGACTTGGGTTGTACCTCTAATAGGCTTATATAAATGTTTTCGACAGTTAAGCAGTTATAAATATTGCTAAGAATCTTGTGCATTATGAGAAGGCCAAACATAATGATATTAATTGATACTTTTTCTCTGAAAAAGTAAATGGTGGAATTATACAGTTAAGTTATATCCCGACACACCAAGCTGCTGATGTCTTCACCCAAGCTCTTCCTTTAAGAAACTTCTTAGTGTTTAATACCAAGCTTGCTCTCTACAACGTCTATGACATAGCTTGAGGTGGAGTGTGGAAATCTAAGAGGAGCAGCCTCCTTTCATTGGGGGCTTAGGCCGATCATCCTAAGAGCGATGGATGGATTAATTGGAGGCCTAGGCCGACCTTTCAAGGAGCGATTAATGGATTAATTGGAGACAATTTGGGAAACTCCTTGATTAGTTTTTATTTTTTCGCTATTTATGTTTATTTCATAATTGTTTTCTTTCTATGTTTAGGCTAAATATATTTGGTTAAATTGTAAATTAGAGAAACCGGTTTTCCTTTATATGTAGTCTTATGGTTAAAGATCGGTAAAGAGAATTAAGTGAATATTTTCTCCCATATTTTTTTAATGATGCAAGGCTTGCTCATACTTTTTTTTTTATTTCGTTCAAATGCACCATAAATTTTATCCTTCACTTTTTTTTGTTGTATTATAATTATAAATTATGGCTTCTCTCGTCTCCATCGACTATCCTCAACACTTTCTCTAATGAGCTTGCAACGTTCAAAGCATGGGTTATATCGTGACAAAATTCAATTGTGATAGCATGGGTTATATCGTGACAAAATTCAATTGTGAGAATGATCGCTTTCGTTCACTTATGCTTATGCATGTTTTAAACCAATGCAGGATGCTTTACTGCTTGACATTTTAGAACTTAATTCCAATGATATGTTTTCTCGATCCACAAAAATACTTGAATTTTTGATTCTTCACTAGTCTCTATCATGCTATCATTATTTGTTTTATTTTTTCATTCCTTGTTGATAAGCAAGTTGCCTTCTAATTTGAAAGAATCTTTTTGTATTTGGTCATATTACTTCTTTTTGATGTTCCAAAAGGCTAATTAACGCTGCTTTGTATGAGATGTGCCTTCATTGGTCTCTTTAAGAAAGTAATTACATACGTGGCAAAGGGTAATTGACTTGGATTTGAAGTATATGTACCTTTAAGTTAGAACCTTCCTTGCATTAGAATCAATCATATCTCGGATCCTCATAGAAAAAATTGAAAAAATTATATCAAACTATATAAGGGACACTTCAATTTTTTTAATTCTCAACAAAAATACTAAATAGAAATTAAATATTTTAAGTTAATTTGATAACATTTTTTTTCTAACATAGATAAAATAGAAAAAATAAAGAATAAAAATTTTAATATCTATCATAAATATACAATATTATGTTCAAGTGATGGTTGGGAGGAACGAAAAGTGCACCGGTTCAAGTATTGACCTGGCGAGAAGGTTGGACATAAAGATGCTTGAATTGGAGAAACTATAGATGTGTTTATCTGAGTTTCAAGGAGAGACTGGAAACGGAAATGAGACGGTCGAAGCTAGTTGCTGGCTGTGTGACATTTGTGTGTGGAACAGAAACCAATGGTGTGTGAAGGAGAGATCAATGGAGTTGAGTGCTGCTGTGCTTTTCTTGCATGTAGGAGAAATCAAGATGGAGCGACAAGCCGCAAGCTATTTGTCTACTGACATTGCTACCCCTAAGCGAATAATTCTGAGTTTTATTCACTTTTATTCTATTATATTAAAGCACTGAACCCAAGAACCGCCCAAAAACACGAAACAAATAGGCACTTTGTGTGAGCTCTTTTGCTCTCGAGTGGAATGAGACATGTACCCTGCCGTTACCTTCTGCGTTAAGATGGCGAAGATGCGTCATCCTCACATCCTAGGGCTTGGTTCTTGAATCACTCTGTTAACAATGTTAAACTTGGCGATGCATAGAACTAGGAGAGATAACAAATTACAGTCATTGCCAACATTACTTGGATTTGCTGCTATCCGCCTTATTTGGCGACTCCATCGCCCTTGTTGTTTTTGTTGCAATTTCATTCTAGTCATTGACATAACTTTTTCTGATTGCCTGAGGGATAATCTTTTACCATAGGATCTCTAATTGCTTGAAGTTGGGCAATCAATATACGGATTCATACAAATCATGGACCTTTGCAATTGAATTGGGAACATACAAATCATGTTGTCCTTTGCTGTGTCTGCATTTGGGTTTCCTGAAATCTCTTTGAGCATGCAGCATAGTTATAATCGAACTGGTTGTAAGAAATGTTGAGCTATTTTGTACCAGAATGGAAGATAATTAATAAGCCACAATGTGGAAGGGAGAGCTACATTGTATCCTTATGTTGAAGCCCTTCTTGGATGCATCTTAGCCCGGTCATTTTGTGTATGAGCTGCTTCTCTGAAAAATATTTGTGTATAAGCTCCTGTGACGGACAAAATTAGAGAAAGCCGTCTTAGATGGGTTGGTCACATTAAGCGTTGACCATTTGATGATCTGATTAGGAGAGTTGATGCTTTAGATTCGATTTATGTTAAAAGAGGTAGAGGTAGACTGAGGAAGAATTGTGCTTATTGTATAAAAACTTATCTTAATTTATTAGAGCTAAATGAAAATATGACACTAGCTCTCAACTTTTATGATCCAAATTTTTTTGTTAGATTTTTGCCATAGAAAGAAAATAGCTGATACCGTAGTATTACGAAATAAATTCCTGAGGATCAAATTTAAAAATTATGTGCAAATTTGGGACTTTTGCAACTTATCTTCTACTTGGTATTGGTTATGCTATATCTTAACCCTCTCTTCATTGTTTGATAGTACTCATCAATATTTTAAAATTAAGTCTACTACTCAGCATCCACACGTATAAAAATCCATACATATGGATATTACTCATGACTATTTATTTTTAACAAATAATGAATGATACACACTGATTTGGGTATGAGTATGTTCAAACATTCCATTGAAATTATGTTTTTTGTATTTGATTTTATAATTGGAAACAACTAATTTGAAGAGTTCTGATTCAAATATCTACAATTTTACTTATGTTTGTTCAAGCTAGCAATTTTAGGAGCATTCAATCTGGTATCCATGCAATAGCGAGCACAGTTTGTCATACTCTTTGGCATTTTCTGAGTTTATAGTTTCTTCTTTTATAAAAACTAGGGCAAAATGTAATATAAGTTTTTTCTAAGTAGAATTCAGCAATCTAAACAGAGTTTCTTCATACGGTTAAGGTCAAATATACATGTAGACATATTAACTTATGGATTTCACGTGTCATTCAAACTGTTCCATTATTTAAATTTCTCAGATACTGAGGCTTATTCTTTCATTTGTGCATATTACAGGGTTGAGGCCTCACATAAACTCGAAAAATGCTGATGAATGTCTTATCTTGTTCTTTCATTTGTGCATATTATAGGATTGGGGACTCGCTTAATATTACTTGAAAAATGCTGATGAATGTCTTTATCATGCATAATTGATGATAAGAAAATTTCTAGGAAAAAGAGGAAGTGAATGAAGAACTTCAGTTTCTACTGTATTTTAGATGCTATAATATTAAGTCATTTCTATAACGAGTATTTTTTTTTTTTCAGGTTTTGTCATGAGCACCTGATGTTTTTTATTTTTATTTAAAGCAGCTACATTTCTCTTTATTTATTTTTTTAAGGAGAATTCCATCATGATTGTTCATTTTTATTTTCTTGAATACTGTCACTTGTAGGCGGCCACAGCCCTTGCATCCATACAAGCTTAAAATTGATAGGGAACCTCTTAATTTCAGGTAACCTTTACTGATATTTACCAATTAATTGTGACTTGTATTAATGAAGCTGAGTT
>JXCR01142719.1:225508-239353 GCA_002079205.1 Phalaenopsis hybrid cultivar
ACATCTTGCATGTTGCCCGACGCCACCATCGCCTTCAGAAACTTATTACATCTTAACAGGGGGATTCGCCTATTATTGTATTTCCTTTTTATTTAAGTCGTGTTGTAATCCTATTTCTACATTAATAAAATTTGCTTTGTGTTTCAATGTTCTTCCTACTTGTTCCGGTATCAGCTTATCTAAAAGTTCTCTATTTGTCTAGCAACATTTTATGGTTTGCGCAGTATGTAAGTTAATAAGCTGATAACACATTTGAACCAATTTGTATTTTCTTTTTTTTGGAAGTGCTTGCGTATTTTTAAAGTTGCCATTTTTTCATGAGATTTGGTTTTATATTGTTCTCTTGTCCTTATAATGTTTGGATTATTATTTTATATTTGCCACTTTTGAAAGCCTTTAATTTACCACTATAAACATCAAAATTCGAATTTGTTTATTCTTGTCTCATTTTGTGTGTATCAGAAGCAACACTTCACTAACTTACCTATTTTATATGCTTCTGACGATTTACAGAAAATTTGTTACATCTTTAAAAAGTTTCTGACGGGTAGAAATTTTTTGTTCATGTCCTTGTTCCTGTTTTATTCTAATGAAATGTGATTCGGGTAGAAAGATGTGCTCGTTTTCAACATTCAAAAACCATTTTTACTAACTGACTCTTGAGCTTTAGGCATGACCACTATGCTGCAATTACAAGGTGTCATGTATTGTATCTCTGGAAGCATCTTGGTGCTATTGAATTTTGAGTTTGAAATCATGCATTTTAATGAAGGAAATGCTAACAAAATTTAACAAAATTTTCAGGGAAGACATTTATCCATGCTTACAGCATTCTTGTGGAACTGCAATTTTTCATTAATTCTTCTTCCATTATCCTGAATTATTTTGTTTCTATGTTTCAACTTTTTATTATGTTATCATCTAAGTTACCTAAAAAATCATGAAATGTTTTGGTGCACAGTTTTTTTGGTTTCGTGTTGGCCTAATTTGTCTAGTTGACCTTCCAGGAGGCTCGTGAGATTGTACTCACTACGGCTAGTTATTTCACAAAACCAGAACTCATCTTGAAATGTAAAGAGGTAAAATTTGGAACTATTTTATTTTAATTGAACCTTTATTGCATCCCCCATCGCTACCTACACCAAGACACAACTACCTTTTTTATTAGCTGAACTGAGGATTTTTTTTATCACTGGTTTCTAGATTCATGAATGATTTGATTGGTTACTATGATTAAGCTGATTACAGCATGAAATCTCTTGCTTTATTATTCACATCTTCTACAAAGAGTTAATTATACATTAGAAGTTTAGACATTGGCACACAAGTTATAATATTTGATGCTCATGAGCCCTGAGGAAGCTAATTGGTAGCGGTACAGTCTAATTTTACCTGATAATGAAGGGCTTTAATTAGCCTGCAATCTTCGCATTTGAAGGGTTTCCTAGAGAGTTTTCTATCTAATGTCACTCGTTGCTATGGTGACTTTTCTTTTATAAAATTTTGAATGATCTGCTTGAAAAGCGATTAATGACGAAAGCTATGTTCTAGGCTAACTTCTGTTGTGTTTCCATTTTTAAAGGCGATAAGAAGACGCCTTAGGGCTATCAACGAATCTCGTGCTCAAAAGAGGAAGGTTTGTTTTTTTTGCCGAATCTTCTATATTTTTGTTTGCGTCGTAAAATGAAAATATTGTGTCATTTAATTTATGAATTTTCCAATAACATTATTTTTAATACTGGAGTGTATCATTTTTGTTTTGGATTACAACAGGCTGGTCAGGTTTATGGAGTGCCACTGACTGGTCATCTATTGATAAAATCTGGTACTTTTCCTGAGCAGAGGTCTTCAAGTGAAGATTTCCGCAAAAAATGGATAGAGGTGTGCTATTATGGTCTAAGTCTTTATATTAAATTTATTCATGGTGTCAATGAACTTGATTCATTAGATTTAGCTAGAAATAATGATAAAATACTTGCTTTTGATATTCATTTCTGTAAAAAATGTCTTAAAAATAAAAATTGTCATTTTTTGTGCTATTTTGTTTCTATTGGTGTATAATTTTAGGGGGTCTAGGATTTTTATGCAACTAACGTAGAAAACAAGAAGGAATAGTAATTCACAGATTAAGGGCCACTAATAGCAGTAAAATCCATCTTCAACTTGAAAATAGTAGAAATTGAACATATATGCAATGACTGATTAATTTAAAACAATTCAACATTAAATCTTTAAATTTCTCACATCAATTGAAATCTCATTTTTTGTCGATTGGATTGAAATCAAGGCTATTGCATTACTAACAACAAATTTACTAAGAAGAAGAATAGGTAAAAGTATAGAGATTATCAAAGTGTAGAAGATCTAGTCTCATGTTAGCACAACGAATTGACTTCCCCCGTGTACTCTACCACACTGGAAGGAATTCTCACATCTAACAGATACACACGATTGAAAATCTGAATGTCAAAATTTATTGAATAAAGTAATTAACAATACGTACTTCCAATTCTGTAATATCACCGGTCATGGTACATTTATTTGAGCCTTTAAAGTAAATAATGGAAATTGTGGTTTAGAGCATTAGGGAAAATCTTGAAAATAGTGTTTTTGGGCTGCTTGAAATCCGCTTTCTTTGACACAAATGATCTATTGAGGCCTGATATATGAAATCACCATCAGATTTAAGAATCATTTGTGTTACAAAGATCAAATAGCTCCAAAGTTGCATTTAATACATTGTTATGGGGTCAATTGGATTAATTCATCCACAAATTTTCATCCAATGATTGAAAATTTATTGATCATTGCAGAGATTCACATAAACGGTTCATGAAAGTAGTTACTTGAAATAGCAAAAGCTTATCACGTGACAACTCATATAAATTGTTATTTAGCAGCAATGAAATACAAAATATTTCTGTTCTCCAAGTTTCTTCGTCACAATTATATCCAAAATTTTAATTGATTGTACACTCCTATCAATTCATACATATGTTTTCAAATTGGAGTTCAGTAAAGTTGTCTTCATAATATTTTTTTATAGATCGAACTCCTATAGCATTTTATTTTCAATATAGTCTTGACTTTAGAAGTTGTATCATTTTTCACATTTTCATTCTTTTGAACCCTCTTAGTTGATCCCAATAAATTGAATTATCAACTAAATCTTTGTAATTTTCATATATCTGTTTATCGTGCTTATTTACAGTTCTGCACTGCGATATATTTGCATTATAAATATTTATTTTATTGGTTTTACTAATTGGATTTTTGTGGAATCAGAGATGTTACGAGTGCTATTCAGCAAAAAAAAAAAAAAAAAAAAAAAAAAAAAAAANAAAAAAAAAAAAAGCTCCATAAAATGGATGACCTTACTTACTTCACTCTCCAAAGTTCAAAGTTCCTACAATATTCTGGAAAACATATCACCCTGGATGTACTCTGCAGTATAATTGGTGGCATTTGTTGTATTTCCATAAATTTCTGTGTTTATTCTTAGAAGATTTGATGGTAGTTCTTGTAGTCCTTAGGCTTTGGCCATGAATAAGATCCCATTTAGCACTTTTTGATCTTTTTATTTAGTTTTTTTAATGACACTAGTTTTTACTCGTGAGGCTTGATTCACGTATGTGTATTCTTTCAGCCATAATAGTTTTCTTGTCAAACTTGAAGCTATATGAATGTTTATGGCTGTGGGAGCTGATTTATCCCTTTTTTTGTGCAGGCCCTATCGTCGCATGGTAAACGACTGAGATCTTTAGCTGATTATGTTCCACATGGATACAGAAGAAAGTCACTTTTTGAAGTTCTTATTCGTCATAATGTTCCATTGCTAAGAGCAACATGGTTTATTAAAGTGACGTATCTAAACCAGGTATGCAGTTTTTCATTAAATATGTTTGAGCTAGTTTTGCTATCTGCTTCAGGATCCATGTTTTTTTTTATGAATATAAAATGTATATTTTATATATATTTTTATCGAGTATAGATTCGGCCGGCCTCTAGCATTTCATCGGGCACACAAGATAAAGCTCACTTTAACCGCACAGAATTGTGGACAAAGGATGTTGTTGAGTATATGCAACAACTTTTGGATGAATATCTCACCAAGGATGGATCTGGGGCTCCTGTTTCTAGCAGAGATCAATCATCTACAGGCGTATTGTCTCGTTCAGCACCAAAGATTGACTCTGGTGGTACAACATCTGATGTTGAGGAGCCTTCATCCCTATATAAGTGGTGGTATATGGTGCATCTTTTGCGTTGGAGCTACTCCGAAGGGCTAATACTCCCATCTGTTGTGGTTGAGTGGGTACTTAATCAACTTCAGGTGATGCTTTTCTCCCTGTCCTGATAAGAATGCCTTTCAGTACTTCCTTGGCTCTATGGCTCTAATTCCTATCAATTCAATGCTAGCAGGAAAAGGATTCAACTGATGTTTTTGAGATGTTGTTGCCTATTGTTTATGAGGTCATTGAGATTATTGCCCTGTCACAAACTTATACTCGTGGGTTAGTGGATATAGCTGTTCGATCTATAAATGATCTCTCTGTAGGTGGTTCTACCATAATAGAAACTTCAAAAAAGTCATCCCTTTCCTATGCTGTTGTTGAGATAATTCGATACTTGATACTTGCTGTACCTGATACTTTTGTTGCATTGGATTGCTTTCCTTTGCCCCCATGTGTGGTTCCTGATATATTTTCAGCACGGAAAGCTTTTAAGGTAACTAAAGGTATAGATTGCATTCAAATTGGTAAACAAGATGATCATCTTCGTTATCTGTCATTTGGATATGCTGCATCATCTATCCAAAAACGTGCATCTAATCTTGCAAATACTGCAAATCCTGGCTTACAAGGTCAAGGTGCTGCCAAAATTGTACAGCTTTTGGATAAAGCTTATAATTTGGGGGATACAAGGTTAGCATATAATGCTGTCTTTGAGGATTTCTTTGATTTGGCTGTTGAAGAAAAATGGATGGTGGAGGTCAGTCCATCTTTGCGATCTTCTCTAAAATGGATTGGGAATGTTGATCTGTCCTTTATTTGTTCAGTTTTTTTCATTTGTGAGTGGGCAACTTGTGGATATAGGGATTATCGAACAACTGCTCCAGAGAATCATAAAGTTACTGGAGTGAAAAATTTTTCAAAAGTATATACTGCAGTTTTCTTGTTAAAGCTGAAGATGGAGCAAGTTTGTTTTTCCCCGCAGTCTAGAAATGCTAATTTATCGGGTTCAACAGGGAAGGCTGTCTCTTGTCCTGAAAATCTTTCTTGTATGGCTTCTCTAGAAAATTCTATTCCTAAGAACAAAAACACAAATCATGGTAAGAATTGTGTGGATATTTTCGAAAGTCCGGGTCCACTGCATGATATAATTGTATGTTGGCTAGATCAACATGAAATTGGGAGGGGTGGAGGCTTTAAGCATCTTCAAGTTCTCATCTTGGAACTTATTAGGAATGGCATATTTTATCCTCCTGCTTATGTGAGGCACCTAATAGTCAGTGGAATAATGGACAGAAATGAAACTTCATTTGATTTAGAAAGAAGAAAAAGACATTATAGAATTTTGAAGCAGCTTCCTGGTGCCTGTTTGTTTGAGGCCCTAGAAGAGTCAGAAGTGTTAGAGGCTGAATTCCTGAATGCAGCTGTTCAGGTTTACTCAAATGAGCGTCAACTTGTTCTTCATGGATCTTTTGGTCATTCTAGTCACCTGCCTAACAAGCATGACAGTTATGGACCTTTTTCCCTTCAGAGACAAAAGGATCTAGCATTTGCTTCTAAGGAAGGTTCCTCAATGATGTTATTGGAGACCAACCGGAACTCAAATATAGCCTTACAATCTAGGCCATTTGTCAACGCTAAGGTGAAGGACCAAGTTGCTGAGCTTAAGGTTTTGATTTCAACTTTACTTCGTTTTCCATATACTTGTTCTGCACAAATTGAAACACAAGTCGATGAATCTCCTGGAAGCCAAAAGAGACTTTTAGGATCATCTGGTATCAGATTTGATTCATCTGAAGGGGTAGTTTCTTGTGAGGATTGTAGGGAAGCAAAAAGACAGAAGTTAACAGAGGAAAGGAGTTCTTCCCATCAGATTATTGCTTCAAATCAGTCAGATGATGAAGACACTTGGTGGGTGAGAAAGGGACCCAAATCCGTAGAATCCATGAAGGTTGAATCGGCTAATAAACTGACTAAACATGTTTCCAGAGGCAGGCAAAAGACAGTCCGAAAAATGAGCCTTTCACAGTTAGCAGCAGCTAGGATCGAGAGTAGCGAGGGTGCTTCAACTAGTCATGTGTGTGATAACAAGATGAGCTGCCCACACCACAGATCTGGTGTTGATGGCAAAGTTTCCAAGGAAGCTTTCAGGTTGAAGAGTATTCATCTTAGTGATATTGGGAAGACTATAAAACAACTTAGGTTACTTGAGAAAAGGTCAATCTCTATATGGCTTTCAACATCAATCAAACAACTGGTTGATGGAAGTGAAAAGACTGTTTCCAAACCAAGCAATGGTAATGGTTCCTTTTCAACGCCACTTGAAGAAAGGAACACAGTAAGATGGAAACTAGGGGAGGAGGAATTATCTACCATCTTGTATATTTTAGATATTACTTCAGACTTAATATTGGCTGCCAAGCTTCTTTTATGGCTCTTAACGAAGTCTTTCTGTGGGCAAAACAATAATGGTCATGTTGGGAGAAATGTTGTGATGCTAACAAAAGGTAGGGAAAATCATGTTTGTCAAGTTGGGGAGGCATTTTTGATATCAGCCCTTCAAAGGTATTTTGTTCCTCTTGGCTTGTTCTTCTGTTTTTTTGTTCTTATGGATGATGATGCATTTCTCTCTCACTCTTTCATTATTAACTCTTGTTAATATTTACGAGTTTTCTTAATGACATTATTTTGATATCGGATTTAACCCAAACCACAATAGAGAAAGCAAATATTATTACTTAAAAGCAAATATAGTTACAATTAAAAGCTCTTTAAAGGGTAATATAATAGTAGGCAGAAATAAACTCAACTAAAGTGTATCACAAGAGTGGTGACCAGTGTAAGAGGCTTGGAGTTGACCGTGGGTGTGGCCGGAAAGGTGAAGCGGATGTTGCTTGGCGGTAGGGAGGTGGGGGTGCTGTGGACTGCGGTGGGGAGGTTGTACGTGGCTGGGATAGTGCTTAGGTGGCAAGAAACTTGTTCGGTAAGGCCGAAACAACGGCGGGGGATGGGATTCCGAGGGACTGGGACAACAAATAAGTGGTATTAGAAGGGTTGTCTGGGTACTGAAAGGCGGTGGTGAGGGAGCTAGGTGGTAGGCGGCTACAGCAGAACAACGAGGAGGTTGTTTCCCGGGTGGTTGTAGCGAATATGGTGATGGCGGGGCAGATGGAAGGTTGCGGAGTAGTGGAAAGGTTGAGGATAATCACCATCTAAGATGAAATACAATCGGAACGCCACTCGCGTCGGATACAACCTTATATGAAAAAATCTAGATGCCGGCGGCTGTCCTGACAGTAAACACGAAAAACTGAAAACCTAAAACACCAGGAAACATATATAAGCACTAGATAACTAGGATTGTATCTTCTTATAGAAAAGAGTCGCCAATCCATCGTGGGAAAGCCGATCGACCCTCCCGGGTTAGGACAAATGACATCATGGGAGAAGCCTACGACTCCCTCTATGGCATGCCTGCGCCGTTATTGGCGCACCTGCGTCATATTCTTTTCATATTTCAATCCTTCCTAATATGGCACTATTCTATTATGTCTAATTTCAATGCATTCTTTTTGCAAGTCAAAGTTATAGAGCCTTGAGTTTAGTCCTGCATATATGTTCATCTTATTCATTGAATACAACCATTAACTTTCTGATACTTATCCCATTTTAGCAACTATTCAAAATTGCTATAATATCAATAATATTTTATCAATGATATTGGTTAGTTGTGATTTCAATGAAAATTTCACGTAAGACCTGTGGTTACTTATTTGGCATTTGTTGTTGACATAAAATGGTTTGAAAATCTACTCGTATGTTTTACTAATGGATATTACTGTCCAACTAAAGTGAAGTATTTGAGATCTTTAAGAAGTGATGACGAGTAAGGAGAGTTAAATTTTTTGTGTGGGAGCAAGTGATTCTTTTGGCTGAAGGTTAATGTTACTTGCATGTTTGTTAGGCTATTAGAAAATTGCACTTTCACCCACCATCACATGTGTTTGGCATACTAGATTTTCTTCCTTTGTAGAGCTTGTAATTGTTTAACTAACAGTGCTTCTCTCTACAAAAAGACTCCAGGGGCTGCATCAATTGAAACCTTTATTGGATACCTCATTGATCATATCAACCATTTTTGCCTAGCCATCAGCCCCTTGCTCAATGTAATCAACAATAGATTGGCTATTGCCACATTGTGAGCTATTTAACTCAACAACAACAACATGCCTTTATACCACTAAGTGGTGTCGGCTTCATGAATTCTTTTTCTCCACTGTGTCATATTGAGTGTCATATTTTCATTTAGTTCTAATAGATTAAGATAATTTTTTATACAATGTACCGAAGTCTTTTTAGGCATACATCTACTTTTATTAACAAAATTATAATTTAAAACATCCATTCTCTTAACCGGATCATTAGATGGTTGGCGTTTAAAGTGACCAAACCGTCTAAGACGACTCTCTAATCTTGTCTGCCACTAGAGCTACACCTAAGCATTCTCATCTTAGCAACACTTAACTTTGCTTTTTTGCTTCTCTTTTAAAGGCCGACATTTTGCGCCATAAAGCGTTGCAGTTCCCACCACCTTATAAAAATTCCCTTTAAATCTTAGCGGAACTTTTCTATCACACAATAGGGCTGATGCACTCCTCCACTTCAACCAACCAACTTGAATTCTAGTAATAACATCCCCATCTATATCACCATCACTTTGAACAAAAAAACCAAAGATGTCTAAAACATTCACACCTTTTAATGATTCGATAACCTATATTTACAAGTCTACGACTAGAGGTACTACTACTAAAATTACATTCCATGTATTTAATTTTAGATTTACTCAAAACAAACACCTTTAAATTTCAATATAGACCTCCATAATTCAAGTTCTTCATGAACCCTTTCTCTAGTCTTATCCACAAGCAGTGAAAAGCATACACCAATGTACACTCTCCTGTAAATGTCCACTAAGAGCACCTTGTGAGCTATAGAGAGTTTGTTGATCTTATTGTTGAGTTTGCTACTATATCTTATGTGTAAGAGATGATGATTGTGTATATAGTTAGAGCTTTATGATTAGAAGCAATATTATCTTGAATGAGTTGTTGGTGAGTATGATTAGAAGTGAGTTGGCAATGAGAGTATGTTATTCTTTTTGGGGAAATTAACGAGCTCACCCTAGTTGATCAGCTAAGTAGTTTTACTATTTTAGATAGTTGTATTGATGTTTTTGTTTTGCATGTTATTATGAGAATTGTGATGTAATTGATTTGTTGGCTTTTGATTGAGGATTGACTTCTAATTTGATAAGCTTATTCGTGCAATATATAAATCAATGTTGGTGTACGTCTAAAAATAGCTGAAGTGTTGTTGTGTCTGCATGGATAATTGAGAAGCACAAATTGATGTCTTACTTTTAGGTACAATAACTTAAGCCTACATTTAACCATTACCAGACACCCTAAACTTTAAAACTAAGAAAAAAAAACTATATGATGCTGAAGGGTCATTGAGTTAAGCAGGGTTGCTAACACCAGGCAAGGAAAAATAAATGCCCACAAATTTATTTTTTACGAGGAAATAATTTTACCACAAATTTAATTATAAGAAAGAGAAAAAGGGCTCGTGGATTGCTCTCTTGCTATGAATTGACAATCCTTAATTAGATCAAATAATGGGATAACTAGGGGTGATTTCCTGTGTTTGTTATTGTATTTGCAATTTGGTATGTAAATATATTTTTAAGTTTGAACGGTTGAAGGCTTTTTTAGCCATATTTCTTTTCTACATGGTATCGAATTATTATAAAGGTTTTTCAAACTTTGTTTTAATCATATATTCTTCTCTTCGCCATGTTTGGTTTATTTGTTTCCCTTATAAGGAGTTATTTATTATGGAAATAAACTAAAGGAGAATTTTAGGGGATATGTGCCTCACATTGATTGAATGGATGAAATTGCCTTAAGTAGTCTCAAATTATGAAAAAGTTTCTAGTAGGTGAAAAATCCATCATTTTTTGGATTTATCTCTAGAACATAGTGCCTCAAACTTTGCTCTTTGGATTGAAAGCATATTCATCACCATGATATTATCAAGAAACATAGTGCCTAAAGTTAATGGATCATACAAGTTCATTATAATGGCAAAACATGTTTGGGATGCTCTTCAACTTATATGCTAAAAAAATCAACAAGATGTTACTATCATCTATTAAATTTTTAATAAAATAAGCTTCAATTAGATTATTATCAAGAGCTTGAATTAGATTATTTTTTAAGGCCCTATGATCATGTTTAGCAAGGATGAGATGATTTTCAAATAATTTGTAGAAAGAGTATGAGTTTCTTGTGGGATTTGATATTGAATGAGGTTAAACTTTTTTTTTTTCAGATTTTAAGCATAGAGAACTTACCAATGCAAATTTCTCACTCGTGCGAGATTAAGAAGGAAAAAATGACGATAATGTCGTTATTTTTATGCCTCAAGGACCAGCCATAACAACCACCAAGCCTAAAAAAAAAACAATACTAGTGTTTACTAATGTTTTAATAAAATAATGACAGAACTTATCTCAAAGGTACTCTATGGTGAAGTTACTACAAAGAAGGGGATATGACAAAGAAAAGCATTGAAAATTTCAAGGAAAATTCCAAATCTATGGTAAAAACAATTGTCACTCAAAAGGAAAAGCATGAGTTATGGAATTCGAAGGGCTTAACTTAAAAAACTTTCTTAACTCTCTAGATATGAATTTTAACTTTTGTGTTTTTATTTTATTGTCTCAAATAATTCTGTTACTTGGATTCTTGATTTGGGAGTTCACTATTCCTATGATAAATGTGCCAATTCATTTTTCAAACCTATAAACCCTATCCTAGCAATGGAAATGTAGCTGACGGTTCCCTAACAAAAATATTAGGTTACGAGGATATTTTTATTTTTCTCACATTTACTCTCAATAATGCTCTTCATGTCTCAACTTACGATAAATCTTTTATCAATAGATAAAATTACTAAAAAATTTAACTACAAGGTAATTTTTTTCATTAATTGTTGTGTATTTAGATCCTCACTATAGAGAAGGCAAGTGGGAAAGCGCTGGAAAGGATGAACAATATAATCTTGATGATAAAAATCATTTGAGTTATTTCTTCTCTACTCTTAATATAGAAACTATTTTGGACCAACGTCACAGCTTAGAATATCCCTTTTTCAAAATCATACACTGAACATTTCATTCTCTTTGTGAATATTAACATTTAAGAATTTCATTGATAGTCTTGTGAATTGCAAAACTTCTTATTTCTTTTCTGATAATGATTATAGATCCTCTAATCCTTATATGTTAATTTAATTTGTTATTTGGGGACATTTAAAAATTCCTAATATTTCTTGATCTAAAATATTCATCAGTTTTGTTGATGATTGTTCTTGATTGATATAGATATATATTATCAAATGAAAATTTGATGTCAACTTTATTCTCCCTATTTTTATTGCTATGATAAAAAACCACTTCAATGCTAACATCATGATATTTTGCACATATAATGCTTATGTTTATTTTAATCAGCTTTTAGTCGCTCTTTTATCAAACAATATCTCTTCAATCAATCCTCTTATAATGATATCTGATAAATTGGCTGATTAAAGGAAAGAAGATAACATCTTTTGGAATCCTCAAATATTCTTCTTTTCCAACCCAAGTTTCAAAATGATATTAGTGAGAGGTAGCTCTTTCACATGTCTATTCCATAGAATCCTCTAAAGAATAATCAACTTCAAAAATCCACTTGACCTACTTTGTGAAATTTTTCTATAAAATAGTTCAAAACATTTCTCCCAATATTATTTGGTGCATTGATTTTAGAGTGCTCAAAGGCGTTTTTGTTGAATATTTCATCACTTAAAATGATAGAAGTGTAATCATGCAACCATTGAATAATTTTTAACTTCAAAGTTGCTATTTCGGATGAAAAATAAATTTTTTCAATCAAATTTATTTTCTGTTGGAGAACAACCAACTAGAAGATAAGTTTGTTGAAGTTAGTTTCTTCCACCTTGGCATTTCAACTATGCAAACAACAATCATCGTGCCACTTAAGGTCTATACAAGGAGGAATAAGTCGAGTCAAAATCTTAAGGCTTAGAAACATCATAAAGTAACGATGATCAACCCATCAATAGACATTCGCCACTATAAAAATATTGTAGGATACTAATGGACCTTTTCATTTAAATAAGGAGTAGAAGGAAATCTAGAATGACAAAAAATATGACTAGTTGTCAATGGATCTACTCAATCATATGAGTATAAAAAATTATTTTATCCTGTTGCAAAACATGAATACAATTTATATTTTAGTTTTGCATGGTTCACAGAACAATATAATATGAATAATGTTTTTATTCATGAGGAAGTTGAAGAAGAATTTGTTATAAATCCTTAACCATGACTCGATGGCTCTTTCTCAAAAATTAGGTTGTGTATATTTAAGAAAGACATTGTATGGTTTAAAAAAGTCCCAAAAATGTTGGTTTGACATATTTTTAAAAAACATGAATAGGACAATGTACAAACAAGATCATGAATGCATGGGGTACAAAAAAAATCAAGACGATTGCACCCTCTTCGTAAGAAAAGTTTATTGATAAAAAAATTACAGTTCTCATTAATATATTAATGATATAATTGTTAGAAGTGATGACAGTGAAGGAAGTGAACCGACTAAGAAAAAACTTTTTGTATTTAAAATTAAGGAATTGGGTAAACTCAAATACTTCTTGGATATATAAGTTGCTCAAAATCTCTCAATAAAAACGTGTTAAGATCCTATTAAGGGGAAAAGACGATTGATTGCAAACTTTGTAAAAATCTAATCGAATTAGGCCACAAACTTGACACAGATGAAGAAATAAAAGTGAACATCAGCAATATCAAAGATTGTTATGAATTTAATTTATCCGTCACATGCACATTCGTTGCTTTCTTAGTAAGTTTCATAAGTCACTTTATGCAAAAATTCAAAGAATCTTAAGCTTACCTTCAAGTTGCTTATAGAGTACTTTAATATCTTAAATATAGTCTTGGAAAGAGATTATTTACCAAAAATATGATTCCTTTTAGCTTGAGGATCATATTGATATTGACTATGTGAGATCATCCGTGGATGAGTGATCCACTTCAGGATATTGTACATATATAGGAAAAAACCTTATAACATGAAGAAGCAAAAATAACCTATTTTTTCAAGTCCAACATTGAATTCGAATTAGAGTAATTACTCATAGCATTTGCGAATTTTTATAAATTAAAATCATTTTGGGTTATCAAAAAGTCTAATAAACTATAAAGATACACCGTGAATAAATTTGTCATCAACATTTCTCACAATCTTGTATAATATGATCATGCTATATATGTCGAAGTGGATAGCCATTCTATAAAATAAAAATAAAAAATCGATTGATTTGTATTCCATTTGTCTCAACAGGAAGGTATATTTGCTAAAGGACCCAACAACTCCACACAAGAATTTTGCAAGAAAATTTGAAATAGTAGATTTCAACCATCTAGTTTGAGGGGGGAGTTTTGAAGGGCCATTGG
>JXCR01142719.1:239825-277490 GCA_002079205.1 Phalaenopsis hybrid cultivar
CATAAATTTTTTATATATAATTATTTTAAATTATTTTATATTTCGAACAATAACGATTCGAACACGAACGAACGCATCACTGTTCGTGTTTGGTTCATTTAACTAACCGAACAAAAAAAAACTGTTCATGTTCGTTTCGTCTACTTATCGAACAAATCGAACACAAACTCATTGACGAACCGAACACGAACTGTTCGCGAACAACGAGCTTTTTTGACAGCCCTAGCCATTGGATCATAGAGGGCAGCGAGGGAGTGTAGATAAGGAGGATTAGAGACTGCAAATTCATTGGATACAAAAATAATACTTCTCGTAGATTTATGTACAAAATAGGAAAGAAAAAACCTACAAATTGCATTCTTGATATCACTCGGCATTCCCTAATTAGATCATATGGCGGGATGATTGGTGACTTTTTTTTTATGAGTTTTCTATTCCTAGTTAGTTATTTATTTTTCTTTTTATGTAAGTCTGTTTTTAAACACCATTTTAAAGATCAAACAATCCAAGGCCTTCTTAGCCGCCTCTTGTTTTTTTACAAAAGGTATTATAAAATACTTTTAGCAGCCTATGTACCACATAAAATTATAAAAGGATTTACAGTATTTAATGAAATATTAACAACAAAGAGCAATGGAAGATACTAAACATTTAAAACCTGTATTATAGGACTTTAAGATGTCTTATGTGTACCTTTAAGAAACACACGAGTTCGTTTATATTAAATATTAAAAGAGAGTAAAATTTTCATGCAGAAATTAGAGAGGGCATTTCTGCATTGGAAAGGTCGAACCTCAAAGTGTAAGAAAGCCCATAGGAGCAATAGAAATTAAAGCACCTTGGGAAGTAGCATGACAAGTATGAGGAGGTGCGTAGGTCAAGGAACAAACTTATTTTGGTTTTCCTGGTTGAGGTTTGCTGGCTACAATACTGAGATATATGTGCAGAATTTTTGGACTAGTGTGCTGGCTTAGATGATTCTTTTTGCAACTCAAGGCCAACAAAGATCATTTATTACCCTTACACTGGGGAAGTAAGCATTTTTGAGGAAGGTTCTTCCATGACATCAAATTGGCTTCTTGTATTTAGAGGGGCTGCTTGTTTTTATTATTTATGTTTATTTCCTGTTTGAAAGCCATTTTATAAATCCGATAAGTTTAGTTATCTATTGATGCGTGAATAAAATAGTTGCAAGAGCTTTATTTCCTAATTATGTTTTGGGTTCAGTTTTGTTGATTGGTAGGGTTGGGTTTTTATTTTCTTACAAATGTTTCATAAGATTTCAGCTTGTCTCCATTAATTTTATCTCTGAAGTATTTGTTTCCGCAAACTTGCATGAATGGGTGCAGGTATGAGAATGTGATTGTGGCAACTGATTTGTTGCCTGAACTCTTAAATGCAGCAATGCATCGAACTATGGCTACTCTGACACCTAGTGGAAGATCTTTCTGTCCGGCTTTTGCATACATTAGAAATTTGCTGAAGAAATACAGAGACGTCTCTAGTGTTATTAGATGGGAAAAAAATTTCAAATCTACTTGTGATCAGAGATTCCTAACAGAACTTGACACTGGTCGCATGCTTGATGGAGATATTGGTTTCTCTGCTGGAGTTTCTGGAGGAATCAGTGATTTTGATGATTATATCCGCCAAAAGATTACTGTGAGGGTTTCTCGAACTGGATCAAGCATGAAAGAAATAGTGCAAAGGCATGTTGAGGAAGCTATGCACTACTTCTATGGAAAGGAGAGAAAGCCTTTTACTACAGCTAATGCTAATTTTAAAAACTCCACTGAAAAGTGGGATGATGCTTGTCAAGTGGCACAAGAGATTGTTACTGGACTTAATGATTGTATTAGGCAAAATGGTGGTGCAGCTCTTGAAGGTGATCCTTCTATAGTGGCTTCTGCTGTTTCATCAATTGTTGGCAATTTAGGCCCATCCGTAGTCAAAGTACCCGATTTTATAAACTGCAGCCACCAAAATCTTTCATCCTCTTCTTCATCATTGAATTGTGCTCGTTATATTTTATACATTCATATAATTTCACTTTGTTTACTTAAAGAAGCTCTTGGAGAACGTCTCGGTCGTGTATTTGAGATAGCTTTGGCTGTTGAAGCTTCTGTGGCCATTTCAGGATCATTATCTTCTGTAAAAACTCATCGAAATCCATATCAACAGTCTCCTGAAGCTCATGATATTAGTCCAAACCATTCAAATGAGATTTTGAACAATTCTGCTAATGTTGTGGGTTTAAAGGTTGCAAAGGCTACCGCTGCTATATCTGCACTTGTTCTTGGGGCTATTGTGCATGGGGCTGTTAACTTGGAAAGGATGGTCACAGCTTTTAAATTGAAAGAGGGGCTGAATGTTCTTCAATTCATTAGAAGTGCGAAATCTAGTTCAAATGGGGGGATATCCCGCTCTTTTGGCAATTTCAAATTGGAGCCTAGTGTTGAAGTTCTTGCACATTGGTTTCGTCTACTTGTAGGGAACACGGAAGCAATTTGTGATGGATTAGTCTTAGAAATCCTTGGTGAGTCATACATAATTGCTCTCTCTAGGATGCAACGAATGCTCCCTCTAAATTTGGTTCTTATTCCTGTATATTCAATATTTGCTATGGTTATTTGGAGACCCTATGTTCTCAACAGTAGCATTGCAACTCGTGAAGACATTCACCTCTATCACCTCCTATCTTTGACTGTTACTGAAGTTATCCGGCACCAGCCATTTCGTGATTTATGTTTCCAGAACACTCATGCTTTTTATGATCTTTTAGCAAATGATGTAGGTGATTCTGAGTTTGCTGCAATGCTTGAGCTACTTAATCCGGATAAACAGTTGAAGACAAGGGCATTTGTCCCTCTCAGAGCAAGACTTTTTCTAAATGCTCTCATTGACTGTAAAATGCCTCTCAATACTTTGATTCAGGAGGATGGCTCTTTGATTTCCGAGTCTGTTGAACCAATGACATTTTCTGAGATGGAGCAGAACCTTTTGAGTCAGCTTGTGCATGTTTTAGATACCCTTCAACCCGCAAAATTTCATTGGCAGTGGGTTGAGTTGAGACTTCTTTTGAATGAAAAAGCTCTTCTTGAGAAAATAGACATGAAGGACATGTCTCTTGTTGAGACCATTAGATCAGTGTCACCAAATGCTGACAATTTTGCTGTTTCTGAAAGTGACAAGTTTTTGTCTGAAATTATCCTGACTAGAATTCTTGTCAGACCTGATGCAGCTCCTCTTTATGCTGAAATTGTCCATCTCCTTGGGAGGTCACTGGAGGAGTCACTCGTGATGGGTATCAAATGGATTTTAGCTGGTAGTGATGTCTTGTCAGGACGCAAATCCATCAGACAGCAGCTTGTTTCAGTTGCTCAGAGGAAGTGCCTCTCAATAAAAACCCTTTTTTGGAAACCATGGGGGTGGTCAAACCTCATGGCAGATATTGCTTCAAATAGAGGTGAAAAGAACAAATTGGATATGGTTACCATTGAAGAAGGGGAAGTGGTTGATGATGCCAGTGATGCTAAAAGGTCCGGTAAGATCAACTTTCCCACAGTTGATGCGGACAACATCACTTCTAGTCAGCAGTATGTAATTGAGAAAGCAATCGCTGAATTAATACTTCCATGTTTAGACAGGAGTTCTGCGGATCTATGCAATTCATTTGCTGTTGAGTTGATAAAACAGATGAATATGATTGATCAGCAAATAAATGTTTTCACTCGTGGTGGTGGTAAGCAGCCTGGTTTAGGCCCTTCAGGGGTTGAATTGTCTTCGAACAAAGGTAGTAGTCGCAAAGGTTTGCGAGGTGGAAGTCCTGGGTTAGGTAGGCGAGCTATAACAGCAGCTGATAGCCCTCCACCATCGGCAACATCACTGAAAGCTTCCATATGGTTGCGGATGCAATTTTTAGTGAGATTACTACCTATTGTTCTTGCTGATAGGTGATGAATTCACGTCTTTTGTTAGTTTTTTGTAGAGATATTAGCTTTCAATTTTTAAATTTGTTAAATTGTCGGTCCTTGCATGCAATTATAGACTTTTTTTTATGGATATTAGGACTGGACTTGGGTTTACATGGTTGTTCGCCACTAGCAGTGTAGGATGTTTGACACTTATCTGTAAAGTGCACAGGCATGGGCATGCATTTGTAGGCTATTTATTTTGCACGTCTTTCTAGCGTTTCAAAAGTTGTAGACTAGAAAAATTTAAGACCGAATGTGCAAATTTAGTAACCCCTATTGGTCAAAGACCTTTTTAATTGTTCAAAGTCAGCGTTCATGACAATTACATTGAATGTGCTTTGATGTTCCTTTATTTGTGTGTTTATAATTGTGAATGATGAACTCTTAACATTCACTGATTTTGTCTTCATATATCATGGGTACTATGACATTGACCAAGGAGACATGTTGACTGAAACTTGCATGCTTCATAGTTTGACAGTTTAACTTGATTTCAATGCAAAGGTGTGAATAAAACTTTGCCATTTATGTGAATGATGATTGTGACAATATGTAGATCTTAGTTGCATCTGCATGATTTACTCCTGGTTTAAGTTTTGTAAGATATGTTTATGAACCAGTGTACAATCGACATAATACTGTTGTTATACTTATTTTAATACTGTAATAATGCCATGCAAACTTTTTTAATTTGAGAAGAAGTCATTTTTTGAAGGCTTTTTTTTTTAAATTATTTTTTTTGATATTCCTTGTGTTTTTTTTTTCTTGTTTCATTATTTCTTTGTTGTTCACTCTATAATTAGCATTTTCTTTTAGAACTATGATACGATTCTTGGCAGAAATTAAGACAAATAATATGTTATTGTAAGAACATTAGACACCCAAGATGAATATAAAGATATGTACCTACAATTTGAGAGTTAGGCAAACTCTTCCAATGCCTACAATTTAATGGGTAGGAATTCTCTCACAAACACTATACCTAAAATTCCATAAATAATCTCATGCATAACCCTTAATCCTAAATATATTAGCCCTATTTATACTAAATAATAACAAATGACAAAAGACTAAATCTCCCTTTAGCGTGTAGAAGACAAAATTACCCTTAGGTTAGGCACAGGTGTAACAATACTCCCCTATCAAAAAGACACATTGTCCTTGATCTAAAAAAATAAAGGTGCTCCTCCTCCATCACAACCTTCTCCATTTCTTCATCCTCTGCCTCCTCGTCACACACTATGAGAACCTGTAATGGTGTCCTCAGGTAAATTCTTATCACACAAAAAAGATAACCATATGGTTCGCTTCTGCTGAATCTGTCTCAGTCAAGTGTTTGAGTGTCGCACCTGGTCGTTACCCATGATTCGTGTCCTATAAAGCCTCAATCCGAATTTCCACGATTTGAGCTATTGACATCGTCGTGGCTGTAGCACTTCGGTATGATGCTCCACCCGTGTTGCTCTTGTTAGCTCGTTCCATTACATTATGTTCTTCAACCAACTGAGCTAATGCCATAATTTCTCTCAAGCTTCACGCTCTTAGCGGACAAAGTGTTATACGTTTGTCGGGCTTTAGACCCTTCATGAAGTTCCCCTCCCATACTGTTTTAGAAATTTCTTTCAATAGTTTCGACAAGAGCTCGAATCTCTCCTTAATACTCCCTGATAATCCTTTATTCATTGCAAGGAATTGCTGATTTAGGTCCCCTTCTCAAATGGCTCGGAAACATTCCACAAATAATTCTTAAATTCCTCCCGCGACCGGATCAATTATCTAGCCTCTCTAGACTGAAACAATGCTTTGATTTTTCTCTACAAACATAACACTGAAGCCATGAACTTCTCTTCATTTAGCCCATTCACTATGAAATATCACTCTACCCAGTACACCCACCTATGTACGTCTTTCCTCTCAAAGATCAGCTTCTTCGACTTCTTTTTGTGCAATTCTCCTCTTTAATATTCTAGATCAGAGTTCATTCTGCCCATGAAATGGGGGTTAGGTTCTCTTCTGCGTCCTATATTGAATTCACTCCTTCCATAAGTCCCACACTCCCATTAGTCGGCCCTCATGTCTCCATAGACTCATGCTTCTTTTGCTCGGAAGTTTACTTTAGCAAAAAGGTACTGGCGTGGTTAGATGCAACACTCCACTAGTGCTCCACTGATAGGAACCAAGATATTTCCACATAGAAAATAGGAAAAATAATATTTTTTTGCAAGAGCATCAAACACTCAAGACAAACATCTACAATTTGGGAGGTAGGCGATCTCTCACAAATTATAAAATTCAAGAGATAGGAAATGTTTCCCAAACGCTAATCCTAAGATACAAGTCCCTATCTCGCGTAGAACCCTAACTATAAGCATATTAGCTCTAAATAATATTAAATGACAAATGACTAAATTACCCTTAGGTTAATGAGGACTAGGTTGCCCTTAGGCACCATCATGACATTACTCCCTTCCCTAAAAGATACATTGTCCCCAAGTTGGGAAAAATTTTTGTTGGATCAAGTCGTATGATTTTCACGGTTCATTATCATAGCTTGTCATCTGACAATCATTTTTATTTAATCAAAAATTTGTAATGACCTTATGAATTTGAAATATCGTCTTGTGCACATCCTTCGACCACATCTAAATCTTATGGCACCTTGACATCAAGTCAATTTTGGAGAATATTGTCGCCCCAAATAACTCATCAAGTAGCTTATCTATCCCTAGAATCTCTTCCAACTCTATATCATGTCTCTTCTATGATATGCAACTTGATCTAGAATCTCAACCATGTGTCCCGAATCACTCTCATCATAGTTTTCATTGCCACTAACGCCTTGCACCAATTGGGGTCATTGCGATGCACCACCATATTGTCTCTCTTGAATACTCTGCAGTGTCCAAACCCCAATCTCTTAAAAACTTTGCTCTCTTCTTCGCTCGTCTTTTTCCCATTATTACTTCTGAGTTGCCTTCTTTCTAGAAGCTTTCCGC
Source organism: Phalaenopsis hybrid cultivar (assembly GCA_002079205.1). NCBI lineage: Eukaryota > Viridiplantae > Streptophyta > Magnoliopsida > Asparagales > Orchidaceae > Phalaenopsis > Phalaenopsis hybrid cultivar. The sequence goes on from JXCR01142719.1 coordinate 246,796, forward strand.
AATAAAAAGCACAGGCGCAATTGGATGGAGTCCACCGCTAGAGTTCCACCGGCCGTGGTTCACAGCTTTAGGCTAAAATTCTTCAAAGCGATCTTCTCCAACCCTGAATTGCCCACAGTTTTGCTCTGCTTGTCCCAATCCTCACAATTTTATGCAATTCCCTCTAGATGTTGCCGTTCAAATTTGTTTACGATTCCTTCATTTGATACAACAGCTTCCGATCCTCCTAAAGTAGCGACATTGTCCTGATGTTGCGTGAATCCTCCCGGTTATGCTGCTATTGGCATCCGTTCCTGATGTCTTCTCTTGATCTTGTGGCGGCCGGAGGTGGATTTGTGTGAAACTTCATGATCTTCATTTCTTTCAGGGTCGTGGATGTCCTCCCAAACTGCATTTTTATGACTAGAAACACTTCTCCATTCCAGATTTGAATCGTCTCACCTTTTCGTCTCCTTCCTCTACAGAGCATTAATTTTTCTTGGCTACCATTACTCAAGATATTTTTCGATCATAAAAATGAAACACTTGAATGCCGCAATTTGTAAGTTGGCTTCCAGCTAGCTCAAATTGCGACTATATCGGGTCTGTCACCAAGGCATACGGTCCAACCAACTATATGTGTATGTTAATTCATAAAAGAGTGCTTCTGTACCCCGTGAACCTGTCATTACTAGTTTCTCCTCAAAAATTGCCACAATATCGAGATTAAGGCATGAGGCTGTGAGCCGTGATCCCACTTCTTTGATGAATCCCGCTACGGGATTCCTTAAGAATCAAAAGTCAAATTGTCGTTGCTAGCTTCTCAGCTCGTCGCATCTGAGATTCTCGAAAGAAAGAGGAAAAGTCGCGATCCTATTGAATTTTGAACTCTGTAGAAATCTGAGGTCTCTATACGCCACCAGCGCATCATTGTTTCAACAATTGAAAGAGAAAGGCGATTTTGTCCCCTTCTGACACGATCATGGCTCAAAGGAGAATGGCTTAGATTGCCTTGATCCCATATGCTGCTTCCTGAAGTCACGACTACTTACCCTGTATGTAGCAATCCTTCCTGCATTTGCTTCTTTGTGAAGCTCTAGCCCTTAGATAGAAACTACGACATGCCCAATCCTTCTTTGTTTCTCAGGGCCAAATGCTCTAATATGAATTTGACAGGAATCGACATAGAATTTCACACAATAATTTGGGCAAATAATATTTTATTGCATGAATATCAAACACTCAAGAGGGATATAATGATAAGCACTTAAACTTCGAGAGGAAGACAATCTCTCCCAAATCCCGCAATTCAAGAGTTAGGAAATCTCTTCCAAACCCTAACCCTAGAATAAAAAACCTAATCTCATGCATAACCTTAGCCTTATTTATTCTTGACAATTATAAATGAAAGATGACTAAATTGCCCTTAGGCTAATAAATTGCCCTATCTTTGATACGAATTTGATAGGAACATGGACATATTTACACACAAAAACTCGGGCAAAAAATATTTTATTGCTGGAACATCAAACTCTAAGGCGAATACAAAAATAAGTACGTCAATTTGAGAAGTAGGCGATTTCACCCAAATCCTACTATTCATAGGTAGGGAATCTCTCGCAAACTCTGACTCGAAGATACAAGAGCCATTCTCATGCATAATCATAAGATAAAACATATTAGCCCTATTTATACTAAACAATGATAAATGATAAATGACTAAATTACACTTAGGTTAATAAGTACTAATTGCCCTTAGACGCCGTCCTAAAATTACTCCACTCCCAAAAAAGATATGCTCTCAAGGTAGTAACAAGATTGTTGTTGGATCAAGTCTTATGGTTTCTAGGGTTCTTCATTATTTAGCAGTCTTTTCTATTGATAAAAAATTGTAATGATCCTCATGAATTCGAAATGTCATTTTGTGAGCATCCTTCGGCCGTATCCGAATTTGACAACACTCTAATTTCAAGTCAATCCTCGGGAATAATACCGCCTAAATATATCTTCCAGTAGCTTATCGATCCCCATAATATATGCCAACTTCGTATCGTGTTTCTCTTACATGATATAGAACTTGATCAAGAATCTCACTGTTATCTTAGTCTTCAGCGTTACTAACGTCTTGCACCCTTTGGGTCATCGTGATGCATGACCATCTTGTCTCCCTATTTAATACTCTACAGTGTCCAAATAAGTCCCTTACGACCCCTCTTCTTCTCCAACTGTCTTGTTCGCATCATTATTCCTGAATCGTCTACCACTCGAAAGGTTTCCATAATGAAAGGCACAAACATAGATTGAATGCAACCTTCCATCGAAGTTCCACCCACAATTGCTCTTAGTCCGAGGTCGAAATTCTTTGAAACATTCTTCTCTACCCGAACTACGCACTATTATGATCTGCATGCTGTCGCTCATCGCAAACCTCATGATTTCGTGCAATTCCTTCTAGATGTTGCCACTCAAATCATTTCCCAATTTCTTCGTTCAATACTATATCTCTCGATCCACCTGAATTAGTGACGTTGCTATGATGTCACGCGAATCCTTCTGGTTACTATTGTTGGCGTCCATTCCCGACTACGTTGCTTGATCTCGAGACAATTGGAGGTGGTTTTGTGTGATACTCCATTGTATTATTTATCATTTCTTCTTGGGCTGTGGATCTCCTCTTGAAACACACTTCGATAGATGAGAAACGCCCATCCAATTCATATATGAGTTGGCTAACCTTTTCCTCTCCAGAGCATTTATTGTTTTGTCTGCCAGAACTCAAGATGATTTTCGATCACGAAAATGAAACTCCGGATGCCACAATCTGTATGTTGGCTTACTTGAAAATGTGCCAGCTTAGCTCATTGCGATTGTATCAATTTTGTCACCAAGGCATACGGTTTTGCCAACTATATAGCGGTATTAAGTCATGGAAGAGTGTGTCTGTCCCCTGTGAACTCGTCATGACTAATTTCCTCACTAAAAATGCGACAATATTAAGTTTAAGGAGTGCAACTGTAAGTCATGATCTCGCTTCGTTGAAGAATCCTGCCATAGTATTTCCTAAGATTCACAAGTCAAACCGTTGTTGCTGGTTTCCCCGCTCTTCACGTCTGTGAATCGCAAAGTAAAGGGGAAAATCCACGATCCTGTCCCATCTATGTTGTGATTTGAGGTCACTACACTCCATAGCTGTCGTTGTTTCGACCGACAGAGGAGAAGCCGATTCCATCCCCTCCAGATGCGATCAACGCTCAAAACAGAATGAGTGAGATTATTGTTGTTCCATCTGTTTTGTGGGATCTCGATTGTTTACTCTCTATGCAACGATCATTCTTTCGATTACTTCTCGGATCGAAACTAGTGCATGCCTGATCTTTTTTTTCCTAAATCAAATGCTCTGATATCTATTTGATAAGAACATACACAAATTTCCTCACAGTATATAGGACAAATAATATTTTATTGCAAGAACATCAAACATTCAAGAGCAATATAAAGATAAGCACCCACAATTCTAGAGATATACGATCTCTCCAAAATCTTATAATTTGAGCGGTAGGAAATATCTCCCAAACCCTAACCCTAAGATACCAGATCTAATCTCATGCATAACCATAATTTTAATCATATTAGCCTAATTTGTACTAAATAAGAACAAATGACAAATTATTAAATTGCCCTTGGGCTAATAAGAATTAAATTGCCTTTAGTAGCATCCTAACAACCACCTACTGTTGTTCTCTCTTCCACGCTAAAATCTTTTGAATCAATCTTCTCTACTATCCAATTGCACACCGTCTCATTCTGTTTACTAAAGCTCATCCCCATTGTCCGGAAGTCGCATTATTCCTTATAAGGAATGCTACTCGATTCCGCTCCTGAAGACATTGCTCGATCCTGCTGCAAGTAGCCATAGGTTTGTGTGATACTCGATCAGTATCCTCATCATTTCTTTTAGGGTCGTATATCTGCTCTCCATGGACGAAAATCAGCCCTTTATAGACGTAAATCACGCCTCCATTGATGAGAAACTCACCTCCATTCTAGATTTGATTTGGCTCACATATTCCTCCTATTTCTCCTTCTAAGCATCTATTTTCTTGATCACCATTATTTCCCAAAAAACTTTCGATCATAAAAACTGAAAATAATGTAAGATTAAATCTTGTCGTTGGCCTCCAAGCTAGTTTGAATCATGATTGTATCACGATATTAGGTCACTGTACGACCCTCAATCTCGTATTTTACTTCCAGATAAGTCAAATTGAGCGACTGGTTAATCTGTATATTGTGACTCCTCCCTGTTATCTTGCTCTTGCCTTTTCTAGCCAGCTCTTATTGCGATTGTATCGTGAATTTTAGCTTGCGATACTGATTTGGCTTCTCTGCGTATCACGACGCTACGATTTGGCTCCCATATGATCCCGACACTGCTATTTGGCTTCCCTAAGACCCCAAATAGCTCGATTGTGATTGTATCACAGCAAGACACACTATCGCGAAAGTATCACTCTTATTTGGGTCACTTTATGCCACGATACTTTCTCTTCTTAGACTATTGCGATTCAATTAGTCATCCCTAGCTAGCGCGAGATGAGAGGTTAGCTCGATCGCGTCACCTTTCCAGCTCTTGATTCGATCTATACGGATGCTCCAATCCGGATTCACTTCCATGGTTCTTTTTTCTTCCACGATCGAATGCTCTGATCGACTTGATACGATTTTTGGTAGAAATTTGGGCAAATAATATTTTATTGCTAGAACATCAAACAATTAAAAATGATAAGCACTTGTAATTCGAGAGGTAAGCGATCTCTCCCAATTTCTATAATTTCAGAGGTAGAACATCTCTCCCAAACCCTAAACCTATGACTCTAGACAAAATCTCATGGATAATCATAACTCTAAACAAATTTTCTTCATTTATTCAAAATAATAAGAAGTGGCAAAATATTAATTTTTTTTATGCATATAAAAGGAAAAATTGCCCTTGGCTAGTCATCGATGTAACAATAATCCCCTCCAAAAACTACCTTGAAAAAATGAAGGTGCTTCTCTTTCTCCAACATAATCTTCTTTGTTTCTTCATCCTCTGCCTTCTCGTCACATACTATAAGAATCTATAATGTTCGGTCCTTACAATGGTGTACTGGGATGAACTTTTCCTCACATAGAAAACCTGATCCCTTTGCTCGCTTCTTCTCAATCTCCATCTCTCTCAGGTGCTTCAGTGTCGCTCTCGATTGTGACCCATGATACTTGTCCTAATTGTCATAAGTGTTCTAATTTTGCCTTTTGCCAGAAAGGCGACCATAACAAAAGGCACTGCCGCGGTTGGATGCGGCCCTCTGCTGGTGCCTCACCCTCGTGGTTACCTGTTTCAGGCCAAAATCCTTTGAATCGATCTACTCTAGTCCTTAATCGAATGTCCTCCTATTTTTCCTCCTGACCCTCGTTCCCACTATCCGAATGTTGCATTATTCTTTCAAAGGGTTGCCGCTCGAGTCCTCTCTCGACGCCATTTCCCGTTCTTACTGCAAGTGGCTGTGAGTTTGCATGAAACTTGATCAGTTTCTTAATCATTTTATCCAGGGTCATAAATTTGCACTCCATGGAAGAAAATCACCCCTTTATGAATGTAAATTGCCACACCATCGACGAGAAATGCTTAATTCTAGATCTGATTTGGCTCAAATGCTCCTCCAATACTTCTTTCTTGGCTAACATTATTCCCTGAAAATTTTTTGGATTACAAAAGACAAAAATAATAAAGTTGAAATCCTGTCTTTGACCTCCAAGCTAGTTTGACTCACTATTGTAACCCGTTATTAGGTCACTGTATGGGCCCAACCCAATCATTTGCTTCCAGATAGGTCAAATTGAGTGACTGTTTGCTCTGTACATTGTGATCCCTTCCTGTGATCCGGTCACCGACTTCCCCATCTAGCTCTTATGGCGACTATATCACGATATACAACGCATGATATCGATTTTACTTCCTTGCATATCTTGATACTTTGATTCAGTTTCCTTTTGATCTTGATTTTCTTCCCTACGATCGTTACGCTACGATTTGGGTTCCTTGTGATCTCATTTAGCTTGATCGCAACTGTATCACAAGCAGCAAGTCACGATCTTGTCGTCGCTTCCCAGTTAGCTCTTTCACTATTGTATTGCGATCATTTGGGTTAGTGTATGCCGCAATTTTTTGTCCTTCGAGAGGACCACGTTCTTGTCGGTTTTCCCTAGGTAGCACGATTGCAAATTCATCATCACTAGAGGCTAGTTCTATCACGTCAGCTTCCCAGTTTTGATCTGATCGATCCAGACACCTCGATCAATGATCCCATCCTTGGTTACCTTTTTTTCAAAGATTGAATGCTTTGATACCACTTATACGATTCATGACAGAAATTAGGATTGATAATATTTTATTGCATGAATATCAAACGCTCCTAATTTCTACAACTCGAGAGTTAGGAAATCTCACCTAAATTTTAAACCTGTTAATCCAAATGCAATCTCATGCATAACCTAACCCTAAACATATTAGTCATATTTATATTAAACAATAATAAATGACAAAAAAATTAAGTTGTTCTTAGGCGTACAAAAGATAAAATTGCTTTTAGGTCACTGGTTAACAATATTGAACGAATATTGAGACAGTTTTGTATATTTTAAGGGTGCTCCTTAATTCTTTCCCATCCACTCTCTATACAGCTTTTCTATTCTCTCCCAATATCTCTCTCATTGTTGACTCACTCTTACTTGAACCTTCTCTATCCCTTTCCTAGTCTAATTTTGCCTTGTTTATTCTGGGGCCATGAATCAAACTATTTTTAATTCGCTTGGTATTAGAACCAATTAGATTTTTTTTTTTCATGGTGAGAGATGGTAGTTCTTACCAGGGGAAGTAATAGCTCTTGTGAACCTCACTTCGACCAATTTACCCTATAAAATAAAAAATACTATGCAACCCAAACTTGAAAGAAGATAAAACCTAATCCTTACTCTTTTTATGATGTATACAAAAGCTCTCTTTCTATAAGCACATAAAGCAATCCATTCGTTATGTTTTATGCTTCTTTCTCCCTATCTTGTATTTTCATAGACTTCCACATTTAAGAATCATGATCCCATTATCTCAGAAGAAGAAAAAAAAACCTAGAAATATATAGTCAACTTCTTTTTAAACTCATTAAATCCAATTGTGTTTCCCCATCAAAGTCGTCACTGTCAACCAGACCACTTGATCGATCAATCTGGCTAAAGCTCATGAAGCCCATATTCATTATCATTTACTTCACACAATTGCCAAAATAATTCAATTCTTTAGGTTAGATTCTTCCAAATTGTGATAGATTTTCTGTTATGACTTGACTAATCACACGGCGTTCATGAGGATCCAAGTTGTGTATTTTTGTAGATTTTTGTACATTTTAAGAATAAATGATCCAGGATGCTTTCAAAAACCAATTCAATTGAATTGGGATCGGAAGGATTAGCTGAAAAAAGAATCTATAATATTATGGTGGGATCTTTGTTCGTGTTAGATGTGTCAAAAGTAAAAAGTTCAAACATAATTTCATCCAAAACAACCAGGGGACTGAAAGTTAAAGTTTATTTTAGGATTTCAAAAAGGTTAACTCTACCATTTGGAAGGAGTTTTGGCCCGCCCCAGTTGAAGGAGTTTGGATGAGTTAAAATCATACTCCATAAATTAAACCATTTATCGAGGATTTACCATTATGGTGGCTATAGTGAAAATATTCTAATCAACTCCAAAGAATCAAGGAATATGATACTTTAAAATCTATAAATTCTCTCGTAGTCACCTACGATCTGACATGAAATTGAGACCATAAAAAAGGTATTATAGTATCAAATTGCTTGGAAATAATGCTTCAAAATGTTGTGGGATGGATAGGATTTTATATATATATATTTTTTTCACATTTAGCTTGTAATAATCTTGTTTTTTTATTAAAAAAAATACGATAACCTTAGAAATGACGAAATCTTCGAACTTCTTTGAGTAGTGTGCTTGTGGAGCTCTGTGTGTGTTTTTTTATGATTCTTCTTTATTAATTTATTTTTTTGTGTCATTTTTTCTTTTTTATCTTTAAGTTTGTGTTAGAATTTTTGTTTTTCATATTATTTGCCCTTGTTGTTTATAAGACAATTTTCATGGGTTATGATTTAATTTCTATTTTTGGTTAGCTTGATATTTACATGNTTTGAGTAGTGTGCTTGTGGAGCTGTGTGTATTTTTTTCATGATTCTTCTTTATTAATTTATTTTTTTGTGTCATTTTTCTTTTTTATCTTTATGTTTGTGTTAGAATTTTTGTTTTTCATATTATTTGCCCTTGTTGTTTATAAGACAATTTTCATGGGTTATGATTTAATTTCTATTTTTGGTTAGCTTGATATTTACATTTCTCCAGTCAATTTTGGTAGTTATCGTGTGTAATTTAATAATGATATGATTAATGAAATTTAAAATTTCCTGAATGTTTGATGATTTTGACTTCTCATGTAGATCATGTGATGCCAATCACTTCCATTTATTCTGCGGCACTCCATAATATTACTAGTTTTAAAAGGGGCATCTCTGTAGCTAATGTCTATGAATATTGTTGAAGAAAAAAGAAAGAAATATGATTTTATTTATATCCCAATGCGGAGGCTTGGGCAGTTTATTAGAGAATACAAAGCCCAATTTGTGGAAACTATGGTAGGCATGGAGTAACCGCCCATAGGAAAAGAAAGGGAAAAACCACAAACAGAAGTTATGGAGAAATAAAGTATATCAATCTTTTTTTGCTATGAAAATAATTAACTAGCAAATTAGCATTTAAATATAGCTTGAGTCCGATTAATTCCTTGGTTTGGTACGGCTACAGAAATCAGCTATTTGGTTTGCATGCCATTTGGTTTCGTAAGGATGATTTACTGTCTGCCTTTATACATTTTCCCAAGATTTTGATCTTGATTTCTAGATTACTACATCATTCAACTATGCACGGATGCTGTCCACCTTTTTCAATAAGGCCCATAATTTCCAGAAATTTTTACTAACCTTCTTCCACAGAATACAAACGTCTCAGTATAATCTGTTATTTAATAACCTGTCATTCAGTTATTTTTAATTTTCACATATTTTGAGGTGCATATTCGAACTTGTGTTATCTTACCTTCTTTTTTTTCTAGAGAATGGACATTTACTTCAAAGAAAATAAGATGAATATTTTATCAGAAATGTATTGTTAAGTCGTAGATCTACACCGGTGTTGTTCTCCTTAATTAGATTGGCAATTATGAAGTCATTAAAGTGAGCAAATTTGAACAAACTCAAGGCATTAGTACTTACCGAGTTTTAAATTTCAGTTTTATACCATATAGTTGCTGCACGGGAATTATCCTTTCATAAACTTAAGCCGTTTGCCGTCATCCTTAATGTTTAAAGATAATTTAATCGATTGCTTATTCTTTTAGATACTGTCATTCCTGATAGTACTTAAATATGTCTATGTTTGATGGTAAGTTCATTTAAGTAGCCGATCTGCCTTGAGGTCATATTTTATTTTAGTTATTTTTATGCACAGCTATGGAAGCATTCATGCATTTAGAGGGAGAGTTAAGAGATAAGTTACATTATTTTTGTGTGTATCAAAGACACCTCAAGTTTACTTTGTTTTTCAATTGTTTCTGAATAATTGTCATCATAGTCATCTTCCCCATCACAAATATTTGTTATTGTAAAAAACTGTTTTAAAATAACTGACCTGACTAACATAATTTTTAAGGTTCCATGATAATAGAGGCCGACATTTTTTTTTTCGTCAACAGGAAATTCAATTGGAACCATTTTTGACAATCAAAGTAGACTTTTTAATCACAGATTTTGAATAATGTAATAAAATATGATGCATTGAATTTTTTATATCATTCATAAAATTTCAATGTATTTTACATTTTTAATATTAGGTTAAACAGTTTTTGTTGATTTATTTTGCTACCTAACGATTATGTATCTATTAATGTTTGATCCACTGTCATACATTTATACAGTGAATCCAATATGTTAACTTTGCTTTTGAAATTTTGGTGGCCACAATTTGGGCCTTTATTAAGAATCTAGTGATGCTATGTTTTAAAATTAATATTGCAGAAATGTTCCCGTCCACACAGAATATAAAGATATTTTAGAATGTGGGTTTGCACATTTTTCAGTTGATGGATCTTTTAGAATTTGAAATCTCAGTTTTATTGAATGCCTTAGTTTGAAGCGGGGCAAACTTTCTATGCAAATAATCCTAATCATATTGTTGTGATGTAATCCCATCATCATTATTACTTTGCTGCTAGAGATCTGGATATATTTCACATTTTCTTTTTTACATAACAATATATTGCCCCATCATTTCAGGTTTTTTTTTTTTTTAAGCTTGTTACACGCTCGAGATCCATTCCCTTCCAATTGTTTTTTCACTATTTACTCTATGCAGGAACTTGCGGCAAATGCTTGCATCTATTATACTTCATCTGGTTGGAACCCGTTTTGTCCACGAGGATGCAGATCTTTCTTTGTCTATGGTGCATATGGCTCCTCCAAAGAGGGAGATGGAGTCTGTTGAGGTTTCTGCTGCTGCATTACTGGATTATTCGGGTGACAGCCTCTTTGATACTTTCTTGTGTGTACTTCATGGCTTATTAAGCAGTTGCAAGCCTAGTTGGTTAAAGCCCAAGGCTGTCTCCAAATCCCTTGTCAAATCTCCTAGAGATTTTTCAGCTTTTGATTCTGAGGCAATGGAGGCTATGCAGGTTGGTTTTATATTTATGTTTTATTATCACTTTTACCTGAGTTTTTTTTTGATGTGTTTTAATGCACTTGTAAAATGAAGAATGGTAAAAATATTTATCTTACCGTAAGAAAAGAAACTATGATGATCATCTAATTGATTCCAACTTGATTGAAGAGTTCGCATGATCTAAAGGATATTACTTTCATGAGGCTCTTTCTGTGGATCCAGGAAGGGGTTAATAAACAAAACATTTTGCCTGATTTCATAGAATATATTTCCATCATTTTATGATTCAAATCCATAACTTCTTCTACAAGGTAAGCAACCTCATTATTCTACACCCACAGATAAGATGAGTCAAAATATAGATGAAGTGAATAATGCATTCATTGACCTTTTCAGAGATAAACATGTCTTATCAATTTCAATGTAGTTGGTCCTACAATGATGCATATGATTCTTTGCAATACTAATGACAACTTGGCTATCTTAGAGCATCTTTATGGGATTGATGTGGGACAGAGAGGTGACTCTAGATTGGTTCGATCCAAGTGGGGAAGGGTTGGTCTCTCTAGGGCTGGGGTTGCCTCCCACTCCTAATAACAATAAGGGTATTTTTGTACGTTCTCTTTTATTAGGTTTAGGTCTTTTATGAATTATAAATATGTAGTCGTTTATTTTATCAAGAGTCTTTTATCCATTTAAGTTTTGTGAGGGCTGTATGCTCTTCCTATTGCGGTTCCTGAATGAGGACGAGTCTGTATCTAACTGTATCCCTCCGCTGTTAGTGGTAGCATCTGAGGTCCTTCATTCATCAATTCTTCTGGTGGTGATTTTTGTATCCCTATCTGCTACGAGAGTAGGAAACTCTTGTAGCTTGTATCTTCTATTTGATTAGTGCATCATATCTTTGTTTTGATTGTTTTTTTTTTATGTCTTGTATTGCTTTCTTGGCTGGTCTTGCTGAATCTTCTCTAATTCCCCTTCTGTAGTAACATTTGGTCAGGGCTAGCATAATCCTAGTCCTATCCTAGGGTTGCTAGCACCCCCAATATCTCCCACTAAAAATTTATCTTTCCCACCATACATCACCATTACACACCTTATTCCACCCATCCACTCCCAAATTCTAATCATGTCACTGAGAAGAGAAGTGTTGGACATCGATCAGAAGTTTATCATGGAAGAGATGCAACAACTCAACGTAATGCTACAACAACTCGATGAAATTATGAAAGAAAGACAACCTAAAGGGGTCTCATAAATTCTAGTCGATCCTCGAGATGATGATTTATTATCATGTAGATTTGACATGAAATATTTGAGAAGCCATAATTTTGAAGCAAATGTTGATTTGCCTTATTTTGATGACCACTTTGATACGGACAATTTATTGAGTAGCTCTTGACCTTGAAATGTGTCTTTGAGTGTTAAGACGTCTCAGCCGACAGACTAGTGAAACCAACTGCCAACAAATTGAAGTGTGTTATTTTGGTGGGGAAATTTGAAGCACATAAACCATCTTGAAGAAAAAGAGAAGATCATTACATAGTCCAAGATGAAATGAGAGATGCAGTGACGGTACCCACCAATTCACTATAGACTGGATGTTTAACCTCCATCGTTAAAAGTGGAGAGACTATCACCGGGTGACTATCACATCTTATAGACAAAGTTCAACGCTAAGATATATAGCTAGAGTATACTCGAGGGGAACATTCAAGCCGACCTCGTTTGAGAAAAAAACTGATTTAGTGCAGAGAACAGACAAAGTGAATTAGTATTAATGAATTTGTCCATTTCAAGTGTCATGAATTTGAACATAATGAATCTGACTATACAACTCTGGGAATGATTTATTCCATTGAGCATGGCATTATTAAAAATAGGTAATCACATAGTAGACACTAACGAAGGTGATGACACCAAGCAGGAGTACCGACTTTAAACTTATGAGGAAAAGATGCATAGTTTCAACTGAGCCCATGAGAGAGACTCCAATCGATATAATAGTGATTGTCCAAGACAGTCTTGAGTTTTAGGAATTGGCATCAGAGACATGCCAACCTCATATGAGAGAAATTCAGACTTTTCAAATCTATAGACTCTTAGAGTTGTCCTTATCGAGGGAAGTCCAACATGTCAGAAATGAGGTTATTTTGTGCCACGTTTGGAAGATTATATGGAGTTGTTCAGATATTTGATTTAGTTCAGCAGTTTACCCACCATCAGATGTCCATACAGAAGGGATGAGCCACAATTTTGAAAATTGACCTAGGAGCTGGACGGGGAAGAAAATTCTTGAATGAGACTCAAGCCTTATCAGAGAAGAAGAGGTATCTCTTGAGTGGTTGCTAGTGAGAGTGGCACAATCCGCCACAAATTTCGTTCTAGAGTCCAATTCTCCTCACATACTTTTTCATCAGATATGTCAAACAAAGTATGAGAAGTGGGAGGAACAATTATAGATCTAGTGGCTCGAACCCTGATTCGTGAGAATATTGGTTTATTTATTGTGCCAATTCAGATTGTGCCAAATGAGAATATATATTTATTCTCCAGAATGTGTTTTGGATTGACAACACCTACATGATTGACTTACCAAGAGACAGCTCTGTCACCTTCAATGAGTGTGACTTGATTTCATACTACGACGATACAGGAGCATCAATAAATGAGGTCGAAACTCCCCCCGAGTCCCAACCCAAAGAGGCTGACATGGGAGTGCTCCCCTCTTGACGCAGGCAACAGGCAGCAGGAAACACGACTCCCATGATCGTGGGAGATGGGGAGACTCAGAATCAATCCCAATTTTTCTTTTTCGTGCTTTCTTTATTATTATCCTTTATTCCATTTTATATTTTTCTTACATATGTGTTGTATTTGGGTATAGAAGTCAGTATCTTTATTTGTTTTGTAATGGGACAGTTGCCAACTTCCCTTCTTCATATCGAGGGCTAGATACTAGGGATCTTGGTAGTGCTTTGGTTATATCTTGGTCTCCATGTGGTGATAATTTCCCTATCCCTTTCTTCATTCCTCTCGCTTCACCTCCCCCCACTCCCTCGCCCACCCCTCCCCGACAACAATCCATTTATTGTTTATTTCGCAGTTCCTCGCCTTCCAACCATCCTTGCTGTCACAGCTCTAGGATAGTCTCGTTTGTTTGTTCAGTAGTCTCACACCGTCATTCCTGCTCGCCGCGGCCGTCATTTCCGCTCACTGCTGTTGTCATTTTTGCTCACTGCTGCTGACATTTTCACTCACCACAGTTGTCATTTCTGCTCGTTGCCGCCGCTGCTCGGAAAAACCTTTCATTACTATTTTTTGTTGTTCCAGCCGTCTAACCGGCTATTTTCTCTCATTTTCCAGTTTGTTTTCCTTCCCGCAGCTCCCTCTAGCTGTCGGCGCACTCCTCCCTTGCCGTCGCCACCCTTCTAGCTCCTTTTACTGCCTCAACTACACACAACCCACTGCAACCACTATTTGCACTCCTTGACCACTTAGTCGACTACCACTCATGAATTGAACTCTAATGTGAGTTTGTATTGTGTCTGTTGTACTTTTTTTTCTTTGAATTGTGTTTGATTATGACCATCTGTTTACTTTTAGCAATAATATTTTGTTTTCCTATTGTGGTTTGGGTTAACTTTGGTATCTGGGATTGACCGTGAGGGCATCCCAACTCACTTATTAACCTTTGGATCTACATCCTTCATTAATTCACACAGCAGTTTCCAATACTCATATTTTGCATAACTTCTATAGATCACTTGTTGCTCCTTGCTCTTCCAGGTGATAAGATATTCTCAGGCATAGAAATAATACCCAAAAGTAGATCTTATGTCTGTGAGTTCTCTTGCCCAACTAGCATCAATATAAATCTCTACCTTCCTAATATCTAATTTTTTAAATTGTGACCCTCTACCCGGGTCTCTTTAAGAAGTTTTAATATTCTATAAACCATCTCAAAATATTCTTCATTCAGACTATTTATATTTTGACTCATAATGTCGACAGAGTAAACAATATTGGGCTTAGTGTGTGACAAGTAGATAAGCTTACCCACTAATCTCTTGTATTTTATTTTATTTTCATTGATGTCTTTTCTCCCTCTGAATGCATTTTTTATTGAAATCTATTGAAGTCTTAACGGGTTTGCAATCCCATCATTCCTTTCTCTTGTAATAGGTCTTCTTTAGGATATCACGATACCTATCTTGGATCTGACCACTTCATGCCCATAAAATATCTCATCGCTCCTAGATCCTTAATTTCAAATTTAGTGGCAAGAATCTCCTTGATCTTCCCATTCTTTTTTTCATCATCATTTGTTAGGATCATATTATTTACATAGACAATTAGTATAGCCTTCTTAACTCCCTATGTATGTTTTATGAACAGTTTATGATCCACCTGACATTGGATATGTTCATTAGATTTTATAGTTTTGGGAAACTTGTCAATCTAAGTCCTTGAAAATTGTTTGAGGGCTATAAAGTGACCTTATTAATTTACAAACTAGATGTTTATTTGGGTCATTTTCCAATTATAGTGAGATTTTCTTATACACTTCTTCCTCAAGGTTTCCATTCAGAAATACGTTTATATCCAGTTGATGCAGTTCTCATTCTTTGTTCACTGCCAAGGAAAGAACTTTTATAATGTTTAACTTGACCACTAGAACAAATGTCTCTTGATGGTTTATCCCATAAGACTGTGGAATCTTTGGCCATCAACCTATACTTGAATTTTTTAATGCTTCCATCTAGTTTATACGTTACATTCCCAATAAATATTTTATTTGGAGGATTGATTCATGTGTCATTTTGATCAAGTGCTTGAATCTCCTCTTCAACTGTTTTTTTTTTCATTTCAAACTTTAAAGTGTTTCATGAATAGATCTGAGTAGATGCACTATCAAAATTATATATAAAAACTTTATAATTTGATAATTTCTCATTGGCAACATAATCCTGGGATAATTTGTGCAAATTTCCTTCTCCTCTCCATTGGATTCCCCTATCTTTAAAATTTAGATATGTTTGCATTCAGGTTTGGTTGTGAAATGTCGTTTGGTTGTATATTGTCTTTATACTGCTGATTGGATTTCGATCTTCTAGTATAAATATGAAGTTTCTTGTTGTCAGTCTCCGGTTTGATGTTGTAACTAGTGGAATTTGGGATAAAGAATGGTTATAAAGAAGGAGAATATGTTGTTATTACTTTAAATTAGTGTGAGTATCCAGAGCAGTGTCCGAAGTTTGACATTCACTCTGACACTCCCCTTGAATATTAGAATTGGGGTAGGAGGGTTGGTTTTCATAGAAGGTAACATCCATGAAGTTATAATAAATTTTTTTTTGGTAATTGAAAGGATAAAACTTGTACTCCATTTTGTTAGGAGCATACCCAAGGAAGATACAACACCAACAACAAAGCCTTAATCCCGATACGTGGGCTTGGCTCATGAATCCTTTTTCTCTATTGCGTCCTATTTAGAGTCATATTTTCATTTAGTTCTAATAAATTAAGATCTTTTTTTACACAATTTGCCCAAGTCTTCCTAGGTTTACCTATGCATTTCTTAACATAAGTCGAATCTAAAACATCTATTTTTCTAATCGGATCATCAGATGGTCTATGTTTAATGTGACCAAACCATCTAAGAAGACTCTCTCTAATTTTGTCCTTCACTGGAGCTACACCAGCCCTAACACAAATATATTCATTTTGCATTTTATTTCTAAGTGTAAAGTCACTCGTCCACCTAATTATTCTCATCTCGACAACACTTAACTTAGTTTTATGCTTTTCTTTTAAAGGCCAACATTCAACGCCATAGAGCATTGCTGGTTTCACCACCATCTTATAAATTTTTTCTTTCAATATGAGCGGTACTTTTCACACAAGGCCCGAAACATTCCTCTACTTCAACGAACCAACTTGAATTCTACTATTAACATCCCCATCTATATTATCATCGCTTTGAACAACAGTCCAAGATATTTAAATCGTTCCCTCCTTTTAATAATTTGATCGCCCGAAGTTACACTTGTCACTAGAGCTACTACTACTAAAATTACGTTACATGTATTTAGTTTTGGTTCTACTCAGATGAAGTACTTTAGACTCCAATGTAAACCTCCATAATTCAAGTTTTTCTTGGATTTTTTCTCTCGTCTTATCCACGAGCAGAATATCATCAGCAAAAAGCATACACCAAGTTACATCCTCCTATAAATGTCCAGTAAGACCATCCATAGCTAAAGCAAAACGTTATGGGCTTAAAGCTAATTCCAGATGTAATCCAACACAAACAGGAAAATATTTGGTCAATCTTCCTTCAGTTTGAACACAAGTAACAACTCTAGTATACATATCTTTAATGACTTGAATATAAGTCTTTAGTTTGAACACAAGTAACAGCTCTAGTATACATATCTTTAATGACTTGAATATAAGTCAGTTTGAACACAAGTAACAGCTCTAGTATACATATCTTTAATGACTTGAATATAAGTCATAGTTTTTCTTCTCGAGAACTCTCCAAAGGATATCTCTTGGAACCTTATCGTAAGCTTTTTCTAATCTCTCTTCTCAAGAACTCTCCAAAGGATATCTCTTGGAACCTTATCGTAAGCTTTTTCTAAACTTTCTCCTCAAGAACTCTCCAAAGGATATCTCTTGGAACCTTATCATAAGTTTTTTCTACATCAATAATTCGAGAACTCTCCAAAGGATATCTCTTGGAACCTTATCGTAAGCTTTTTCTAAATTAATAAAACAATAAAAATCTAGTATACATATCTTTAATGACTTGAATATAAGTCATATCAACACCTTTCTTCTCAAGAAATCCAAAGGATATCTCTTGGAACCTTATCGTAACTTTTTTCGAATCAGTAAAAATCATATGTAGATCCTTTTTATTATCACCGAGTTTCTCCATCAAATCTCTCAATAAATGTAGACCTGCCCAGCATAAATCCAAATTGATTATGAGAAATCTTTATAATACGTCTTAACCTATGTTCAATTACGCTCTCACATAATTTTAAAGTATGACACATCATCTTAATTCATCTATAATTTGCACACTCTTGTGCATCCCATTTGTTCTTAAAAGTGGGGATCAAAATACTCTTTCTCCACTCGGGCATCTTTTTAGTTTTTAAAATAATATTGAAAAGCTTAGTAAGCCAAAAAACTCCCAAGTCTATTAAATGTTTCCACACTTGAATTGGGATATCATCATGTCCTATAGTCTTACAACCCTTGGTTTTTCTTAAAGCCTCCTCAATGTCTTTTTTACTAATGCGACAGTAGAAATGAAACGTTTTATTATTATTAACGATATTAAGATCCCTAATATTGATCGTATTTTCAGACACTTCATTAAAAAATTTATCAGAATAATTCAACCACCTATGTTGAATAAATTTTTTTAAGAAAATCACTTTTTGATTTTCAACTTTATTGCACTTGAGTTAAATCTTTAATTTTCTTTTATCTTTTTTTGGCTAGTTTATAGATAATTTCTTCATTCTTCTTAGTATTTAATCTATTTTAAAGATCACTACAAACATGATTTTTAGCGTCACAGATTGTTCTTTTAGACTCCCTGCTGACCATTTGATATTTTTCCTTTTATTTAAGCTTTTACATTTAAACTAATTTTTATAGCATAACTTCTTATATTTTATCTTTTTTTGCACATTATTATTCCACCACCAAATATTTTTTATTTTTAGAAACTTTTTCTTTTGATTTTCTAAGTACATTTTTTGCTACTTACTTAATAGTGTTTGTTTCTTTATCCCACATAGCTTTTGCTTCTTCATGAACATCCAAATATTTGAAATATTGAATTTTACTCATAAAAATAATTTTATGCGTCTTTTAGATTCCACATCTAATTCTACGATGATGAGTCATAACATTCTTTATTTTATAACTCTTTATCTTAAAATCTAGAACTAATAATCGATGTTGGGTATTTTATTCCTCACCTGGAATGACCTTACAATCTTCACAACCTCGTCGATCTCTTTTTCTAGTTAGAAAATAATCAATTTGGGTTTTATTTGATCCATTATTATAAGTAATAAAATGCTCATCTCTTTTCTTGAACAAAGTATTAATAATAACAAAATCATATGCTAAAGCAAAATCTAAAATGAATCTACCTTCTTCATTTGTCACTCCAAAATCGTAGCCACTATGAATATTTCTTAAATTTTCTACCACTCTACCGACATGTCCATTTAAATTTTCTTCGATAAAAATTCTTTCTTCAAAAGGTATCAATTGAATTAAGATTTCCAAGTCATTTCAAAATTTATCTTTAGTATATCTGCAATTATAAAATTAAAAATTTGAGTATCAATAATAATCTTAATGGCTATAATTCTATCTTCAACTCTTTTAATTTTTATAATATTATCTTTCAAACTCTTATCTATAATTACACGTTACCAAAAAACCAAAGTTTAAAATATAAGTTATTAATCTCATTAGCTTTTTTTCCAACCCATTTAGTTTCTTGAATACATAAGATGTTAATTTTTCTATGAATCATAATGTCAACTAGTTCCATTAATTTACCATTGAAGGTACTTATATTCCAAAATCCTATCCTAATATTAGTTTCATTAATTTAATGGAATATTTTTTTGACCCGCATCCGTCTGTAATGTGGGAACCCTTGCTTATTGGACACTACACTCGGGTGTCGGTGTAGTGGTCCTTGACACTTTTCACTGTATTTAGGTCATACAACGCGTCGCTTCCAAGGAAGATACATTTGATGAATTTTGGGTCCAGCTTTGTTCAATTTGGTTGGTGAATGTGAAAAAAAGAGACATCCAAATATGCTTAAGAGGAAGACATTATGAAAAAAAAAAAACATTATAATCTTTGATGCCTCAGGAGATGTCTATTCTTCCTCTCACATGTGACATTTATTTTTGTGAAGTTTCAACGCAGGAACTAACATGGATTATATAATTTTTTGCTTGGTAGGGTCCAATTATATAATTTAAATATTCATTTGCATTATTAGTTTTGAGGATATGAGTTTTACATTGGAATTGAGTTAAAATCATGTATGGAAGGATTGAAAGATTTGTACAATTTTAGATTTTTTCTTCATAAGGAATATTCAACTGGTTCTAGTGTAGTTATTAATAAAGGAAATTTGTTGCTCCATTGATGATTTTCAATTTTGATATTCTCCAAATGTCATTATGGATTTAGAGAAAGTATATGAGGATTTATATGGGACAAATGATAAATATGCCGAGTATTTTTAGCGAATTGGGAGGATTCACATTAATAAAAAAAATTTATTAAGAAAACGATGAGGGTACAACTTTGCATTATAATGAAAATTGGGATGACCCAATTCACATGTAATAATAGAAGTTAACTTTCAATAAAATCAAACTTGTCAAACTCAGAAATATGGGAAGAAGATGGTGAAGAGGACGCTTGTTTGCTAAATGAGTACCTTTCCTCGAGTATGTATAAACCTTGATGCAATTCAACACTACCAATCACCTTTCTCAAATTCACCACCTAAAATTCACAAATGTTAGAAGGGAATTTAGTAATATAGTTTAAGTCATGAGTAAACCTGTTAATCAATAGTAAGTTGTAATCTAATTGATGAACACATAACAAAAAGAAAGCTGAATATCTTTGAAGACTTTCAATTCTCATTTTCTAATAATCATGGAGTGTAATCCGTTTACAAGTCTGACAAATTGTTAGTCGGTCAGCTCTTGGTAGTTGGTGGGAGCACAAGTATCTCCAGTCATGTGATTAGAAGTACCTAAATTTATTTTCCATGGTTGAAATCTTTCATTTTCAACGAGATAGGACATGGTATCTTGGTGTATCATCAAGTTAGTATGCCACTTTGTTGTGCTCGAAAGAAGTTTCTTCAACACCTTCAGTTGTTTCTTGGTGAAAAGGCTGTGGTCGGCCAACCTTGCATGGGCATTGATGTTTTGGTTTTTTCTTTCTTTGTTTTCCATTTAGTCTCCAATATCCATCCTTTGTGTAACCGTGTTTCTTGTATTCAAGGGACGACTAACCTCTGGAGTGGAAGTTGACGTCTTCATATCTTACATGATCATAAACCCTATGTGTTTAGAGTTGCAGCTTGTTATAGGGAGGAAGCTGGCCGCAACTGCTGTTGGAAGAAAGATACGATTAGTGGATTGTTACAAAAGAGGAGTTAACTGTTGTTGCTGCCTGATAGGGACGATTAACATTCGGAGTGAAATTCGATGTTTTCGTACTATACTTGATCATAAACCCTATGTATTGAGGGCTGCAGCTTGTTACAGAGAAAAAATTGGTCACATGTTCTGTAGGAAGAAAATGCTGGTTAAGTTGCATTTATTGAAGAAGAGTTGGTAACTGCCGCTTCCGCAGGAGAGAGGTTCGACTGCTACTGTTGCTGGAAGAAAGGTTCGGTGTCCCTGCAGAGGAATTTCTGGCAACTGCCGGATTCTATTTGCCGATCTCTCTTGTCGCAATAGCAGTTGCTGGCTCCTCTTCCAGCAACAGCGGACCTTAGAGAGAATCCGACGGAGAAGGGCCTGCAGTAGGAAGGAATTGGGCTTTAGGTAAGATTCAAAGGCAAGAGATGTTAATGTTGAAATCTTGTAGGAACAATCCAGAGGATGCAAAAGGGATTACTGGCTACAGGGAAGAGCTAGTGGAGGTCTGCAGGCCTGTTGAATTGTTTTGATGGCTGTCAGAAGTTCTTGCTTGTTGAAGTTTTCTTTTGCATATTGAGGATTTACCCTAGTTCCTACAATGGAGAGAAATTTTGTTGAGCTAGCGTGCCTATTAGGATTTCCATTAGAGAGAAAATTCAACCAAGGGAATCACCCCTGCTGCGAATCGATCCCGTCGGAGAGAAGGAATCATGGCCTGCTGTGAAGCGATTCAGGAGAGAGGGAATCTCGCCTTCTTCAAAGCGAAGTGATCCAACGGAGAGAAGTGCTCGTGCGTGGTGCAAAGCTATCCGACAGAGAGAGGGCCTTGTGTCTGCTGCGAAGCTCTCAGGTGGAAAGGAAAGAATCACACCTTCTGTGAAGCATAGGGAAATATCGGCTAATAAGGGGGGAGGATAGGTGCGCCTGCAAGGAGACGATTCGACAGAGTGGAGAGGAAGGTTTTTTTTTTTTTTTATATCGCGAAGAAAGGTAGAGAAAATCATATTCCTTTATTTATAACTATTCTCTTTATATGATAAGGAATGACTATGACAAATTTATACAACCAAAACAGCTTACCAAAGATAAATTGACTTAAGAAAGAAATAAATGTGATATAATAAAAAGAGAATACCACTAAAATAGGAAACTCGGAATTCCAGTTATTTTTTTTTTCTTTTTCTTTTTCTTTTGAAGCAGTTTCTCTAATGCTAATGTCAATTTTCCGAAATTTTACTGTTTTAACAATAGTTCCATAACTAATTTTGTTTACAGTTACAACCATCCAAAATAAACTTTTTTCTATGATATCGCCTATGAATTTTAATAAAACATATAATAGTAACTAGATAATCACAAGTTAAAACAAAATCCTTACGCTACATAGTATTTAGATATACTAGAATCTCTTTTTTTATGCCTCCTATAATGATTATTTAATCTTCCTTTATACTTGTTGGCATGGAAGATTTTGTTCTTTATACTTATGCCTTAATCCATGTTGATTTTGTTCCACATGTTGCACTAGCAAATTAGAACAAGGATTTATCCTTTTTTTTTTCAATAACTTGGACCTTTACAGAAGGTTGATCGAATTGTTGAAAGAAATCTTCAAATTATTTTTCCATTTTGAAAGATTTTGGAAATTGGCACGTAAGACTAAATGGTAGTCACGTATACAAATTCAATTAAATAATATTTAGATTAAAATAATAAGGATAGAAGTTCCTAATTCGGAGATCCACTTTCTCAGTAGTGCATGGAAACCATCCCTTGATAGCCATGGTCAAGACTTGCAACATACTTATTTGCATTCGGCTGAAACACTTATTTGAGATGAAATTAAAGATTTAGTCCAAATGAGACCCAAAATTAGAATTTCTCAAAATCTTTCTTCTAGAAAACTGTTTTAATTTCAACAAATTTCCTTTTTTCATTCCATTGTTGTCTTGTTTGCTTTTTTTAATTTTCACCCAATGTTATTCTCCAATTACATGTAAGAAGCACATGCCTTGGAATGAAAGGAAGCTTCCCATAGGGATATTAAAAATTAAAAATTAAAATTGTTTTTATGACTCTGAGATTGCATGAAATTGAAAATGATTTAATTTTTTTTGTTTTCTACTCGCTTTGTTTCAAACAAATAGCTCTTGTCATCCTTATAGGCCGACTTGGAACACATGGAGCTTCCAACAACAATTCGACGACGTCTACAAGCTGCAATGCCCATACTCCCTGTTTCCCTTTCCCTATATCCACCTTACCATCCTCCACTAATGCCAACAACAGCACCATCATTATCGCCACCTTTATCCTCTACCTTGGCCCCTTTACATCGATCCACGCCTTCACGTCCTCTCATTAAAAATAAGTCCCTCTCCTCCCAAGATCTCGATAATGAAATTGATCCATGGACATTGCTCGAAGATGGCACAGGCTGTTCTGTTGCTAGTGTTGGTGGCAGTGGAGGCTCAGTCAGTGGAGACCACTCCAATCTGAAGGCCTGCAGTTGGCTTAAGGGAGCCGTGAGGATAAGAAGAACTGATCTAACCTATGTCGGAGTATTGGATGATGAAAGCTGACCACTTCTCTTGTAACAATTTGCTTCTAAAATCTTCCATGACATGAAAGCTTTTCAAACATGGCATTTGGGGCAAAAGCCAAGGGAATATGGCAACTGCCAGTCTCCTCAGACTGGATCGTTCGTGCAAGAATCAGATGGTACCAATACATTTTCTAACTTGTCCTGCCTTTTTTCTTTGTATAGGGAATATTGATTTAGTTCTCCATTGAGGCAAGCAAGTCAACTCTGTGAGATGTGCTCTCAACTCCATTTTAATTCATATATCCCCTTTGTCTATTTTTCACATGATATGTTCCAGGTTCTAACGATATCATGGATTTGATAATGCAATTGCTTCTGTTGCAGAAGCTGCAGAAGTGGCGCACGTTGTTAATTAAAAGGTAGGTTCATGTGTCTTTTTGATTCTTGGGCTCTTATGATTACACGTGCTCTTTGACTGTTGTATGTGACGTGACAACTCCATCTATCTTTAGAAGTACATACTTACAAAGTATGCAATATTTTCTCATTTGGCTGGCCTGGCTGAGATTGGTGTGATTTTGCTCTGCAGCGCGCCAATCATTTGCTGGTGTAGTTGGTTCATGCCCAAATTTAAAAATTTCTGTATAGATCTAGTACCATATATATATCTGCAGCGTGCATGCCTTGGCCTCTTTGTTGGCAGGATTCTCCGTAAGTCCCCTCAGGTCAAGGGTTCGAATCCCCGTGGCACGGTGGTCCTCGAATAATAGCACATGGCTCGGGCTTCTCACCATAGAGCCTAGCGCATAATTAATTGGTATTTGGGCCTCTGTCAAATACCGATTCTTTATATATATATATATCTATATATATATATATATATCTATATATATATATATATATATATATATATATANTTATAAAATTACGCGGTTTGATTGGAGTTCTTGATTTTTTTAACATTTTTATTATTACTTGAAATGTATTTAGGGGAAAAAAAATGAAAGTAGAAGAAATTAAATATATTTTTTATTTTTGTATTTGCTTCATTTGAATGTATTTAATGTTGTGTTGTGGAAGTTGTCATGTTCATTTTTTTTATGTGATATTGTTTGTTTCCAAGTGAGGGAGGGAGAGTGTGTTAAACGCAATTATTTAATATATTTAGATTTATGGTAGACTCAATTGATGCCTTAGATAGAGAAGGATATGTATGCTATATTAAATTGAGTGATTGATTTGATGGAGATTTTAGAATGATTTCAATATGATTAGATCAAAATTACAATCTCATGTTTGAGCAGTGATTTGTTTATATTCAAGGGCTTAAATCAGCAGCAAATGTGGCTCCATGATATCGTTCATACAAAAAATAGATTATATATTAGTTATGTAGTGATTAAACTTAGTTGTTTTTTGTCTATTAGGTGGGGGAAATGGCAGTGCCATTTTAGTTTTAGATGAACGATTTGTTCTGTAATCAGTTCTCAAGTACTTACGCAAAGAATTGATAAATAAATGAATTGGCTAATGTTGTTTATCGGTGCATTAATTTCAAATTTCATTGTACTGCTCCAAAGGGCATGAGATAGAAATGAAAACAAGATCTTAGCTCCCAATCTCAAGTCTCTTGTTTGTATGTTGCAGATAGCGATATCGAAGCCTGAGTTACGGCCACGTCGTATATGAGCGACCAACTTAGCTAAATTATTAGCTTTTGTTTAAGGGAGAGTGCTCTTAGTGACTACAGGTTTGAGAACCGTTAATTAATAATTGAATACTTTTAAATAAGTAGTTGTGCATTGTTGATGCATCTACTTGTTGAATAACACTTTTTATGAGTATTTTCGCCGAATTCAATGGGAAAGTATTGTGTATTGAATATGATATGCCTTTTGGGTGAGCTACAAGTTTTAGCTGTGGATAATTTCTTACTTTGGTTGAGTTCTAGCTTGATGAATACTAAGTTGTAGTTACTTTGAGCGGATTCGTATTTAATGAGTTCTTGAACTTAGCCGAAGATTTCATAATGAGTTCCTAAATTTAAATGAATATGTGTGTACATTAGTTCTTTAATTCACATATTCTTTTTGTAAGTCGATGCAATTCCATGAACTAGGCCATACTAGTCAAGATTAACTCTCCAGTAAAGGCCAACTTCGCAATGAAGGTTTTCACTAATGTAGGCTAACTTCAAACTAAAAGGACCAATTTTAATAGCCAACTTCTCTTAGAGGGCTCAATTTTCACACATGCAGTTTAGAAAATGCATGTATAAAAAAGAAATAGCATCTTAATATATCACATCATAAGCAAACATAAAAATACGATAAAATTTTATTTCAATTGTAAACATATATATTAGATTAGGAGATAATCACACACAAGATGGTATGATTGGATAAAACCTAATCATTGGATATCGGGTGTGATATGTAGAGGCATGAATCATCTATATTAATGATGCAGAGCACATCATAGGGTTGTTGTGATGTGAAATAATATTCTTAATATGCTTGTTCCTTCATATGGGAAATGGCCATGTGGCACCTCTAGAATGTTTGGACTAGCGGTACTAGTTGACATATTATATTTTGAAGACAATCTTTGGGTGCTTTGAATGAAGGTTTTAATTGTGTTAAGCCTTGGGAAATCTAGCTGGCCAAGGAAGAGCGGAACTAAGCCATGATATTGGTCTAGCTATCTCATTTTGATATCTTGGTTGAGGAATCTTGAGCAAGTTAATTCCTCATATAGCTTAGTAGTTTAAAAAGTGGAGCTGACTTGTACTAAGAATCAATTCAAATCTAATTGATTCTTGATGATAGATTGACATATATAATGACTTGAAATTGATGACATACAAACAATTTATAAGTGTAAAAATAAGGCATTAAACTTTCACCATAAATTTCCAGCTCTATTTATAAAACCTTCTTAGCAATATTGATGTGCTATTTGAATGTGGTTTTAATCATTTTCACAAGTGGGCTCTCCTATTTGGCTTGAATAGAAATAATGAAAAATAACCTTGGTGATATAGTCCAAGTACTCCTTCAAAAGAAGAAAAGGACCTAAAATGAGCATAAAATGAAAAGCATCATGACTGATGTTGAGGGTGATTGTAGAAGACTCAGTGGTAAAGATATAAGTGAGAACTATAATGGTGGTGGTTACTTTAGAAGAGAAATCTACCAGAGGGGTGGCAGTTTTTTTGAAGGTGGAGGCCATGATGATGTTGTCTATGGAGGTGAAAATAAATGAGGAGTTTTTTTATGATGAAAGATGATCTCGGTTGAATATAGTTATGTAAAACTTATAA
Source organism: Phalaenopsis hybrid cultivar (assembly GCA_002079205.1). Classification (NCBI taxonomy): domain Eukaryota; kingdom Viridiplantae; phylum Streptophyta; class Magnoliopsida; order Asparagales; family Orchidaceae; genus Phalaenopsis; species Phalaenopsis hybrid cultivar. The sequence goes on from JXCR01142719.1 coordinate 273,684, forward strand.
AGTTGACTCCGCTTTACAATGGTGTCAAAATCTTGATGTTGTGTTTTAGTAATAATAACTTTAAGCTCTTAAGATTGAGATTCTACGCAAGTATATGTATCGTTATCAAATAATATAAGACTTAATGTTTAAGTCCCAAATATCGATCCTATGAAGAAGGTTTAAATTTGAAATGATAAATTAACTAGGAAATTTACAGAAATCAAACGAAATTACTGTCATTAAATTTCGAATGTTTAAGATATCATTAAAACTAAATTATTTACTACTAGCAGAATTTAAAAACATGTTTTAAAATTAATAACTACTAAACTATATTTATGTGATGTAGTTTTCTAATATGAAAAAATATCTTTCCCACTACAATGAGTTTTTGGTGAAGTGACATGAGATAAATGGTTTTAATATGTATTGTGCCAAATAGAAGCAATTTTAATTCTCTACCCTGATTCAGTGTTATAGAAAATCATTAGCTAATCTTATGTTTAGTCCCTAAATTAGTGGCTTAGTGTGTGACCTCTAGAATGTTTGGACTAGCGGTACTAGTTGTTGACATATTATATTTTGAAGACAATCTTTGGGTGCTTTGAATGAAGGTTTCGATTGTGTTAAGCCTTGGGAAATCTAGCTGGCCAAGGAAGAGCGGAACTAAGCCATGATATTGGTCTAGCTATCTCATTTTGATATCTTGGTTGAGGAATCTTGAGCAAGTTAATTCCTCATATAGCTTAGTAGTTTAAAAAGTGGAGCTGACTTGTACTAAGAATCAATTCAAATCTAATTGATTCTTGATGATAGATTGACATATATAATGACCTGAAATTGATCATGACATACAAACAATTTATAAGTGTAAAAATAAGGCATTAAACTTTCACCATAAATTTGCAGCTCTATTTATAAGACCTTCTTAGCAATATTGATGTGCTATTTGAATGTGGTTTTAATCATTTTCACAAGTGGGCTTTCCTATTTGGCTTGAATAGAAATAATGAAAAATAACCTTGGTGATATAGTCCAAGTACTCCTTCAAAAGAAGAAAAGGACCTAAAATGAGCATAAAATGAAAAGCATCATGACTGATGTTGAGGGTGATTGTAGAAGACTCAGTGGTAAAGATATAAGTGAGAACTATAATGGTGGTGGTTGCTTTAGAAGAGAAAACTACCAGAGGGGTGGCAGTTATTATGAAGGTGGAGGCCATGATGATGTTGTCTATGGAGGTGAAAATAAATGAGGAGTTTTTTTATGGTGAAAGATGATCTCGGTTGAATTGTTCAGAAAAAATAAAGGAAACTATTTGCACATCCAAAATTGTGGATGTGCCAAATAAAGGAAACTATTCAATTTCACCATATCCACATTTTCTTGAATAAGATAAATTGGCACTTTGGTTTTTATTTGTTCAAATAGTAGGGAGAAAGATAAAAGAAACTAGTTGTTCAAATAATTTCCTTTATTTGAGATAACATGATGATGTTCTCACTTTAGTTTTTATTTATTTTAAATTTTTACATTGGCACATCCACATTATCTCTTCATTTCACCATATCTCAGAGTAGGGAGAAAGATAAAGGAAACTATTCAAATTTCATGAAAAAGATACAACAAAACACAAATTTCATATATAAAAGAAAGTTCATACAACAATAATAAACAAACAACACTTATCTGAAACTCTTTCTCAAAGCAAATCCTTTGTAGCCTCTCTTAAGAAATGTAGAAAGAAGAAATCTCTCACTTCTCTTCCTTTCCAACACTTCTTAGAGAAGAATTCACACTTAAACTCACCACAAAAAACTCAAAACTATAAAAACAATAACTAACTAATGGTGTGGAATGGCGTGAAACATAGGTGTGTGAAGAGGAAAACTAAATTGAGTGGAAGAAGTTGAAATGGTGCGAAGGGGGCGTTCTCTGATCAAATTTCGGCCCTAAATAGAGCCTAGGTCGGTTCTCCAATAGATGCTTCCAAAAACTCTTCAAAAAGTGTCCAAATTCATCTAATCTTCTAGAAACAAGGCTTCCACCGACATAAGAGCTGTCAGCGCCCATCCTTTTGGGAGAATTCTTGAGAGCTCTAAAATTGCATAGAAAAGGACATTTTAGGAAAAACGTTCTCGAGTTATGTAATATGTTGGAAAGATTTGGGAGAAATAATCAACTTGGGAAGAGAAAAACAAGGCAATGTTGTTGGTTGAGTTCTTCTGTTGATCCATTGAATTGAAGAATCTTAAGCAAGTTGATTCCTTAGGAAGTTAGGTAGTATTGGCCTCATATGAAGACTAATTTATATTTGAATGGCATAGTGTGTTAGTCTAACCAAACCCAAAAATTTTTTTGATTATTTTGTGTGGAACTTTTTGATTGATGTTTTGTAATACATCTCGTAAATGTTCAAAATGCATATAAATTAGATATATTTTTTTTTTGTAAATATTATGATGTTTTGAGCTTTTATAGCATTTTATTTTATGTTTGCTGCATGAAATAAACATTAAACAAATTGAAGATAGATGGGCAACAATGTATGTAACACAAAAGTGCCAGATAGGCTAAGCTGTAGTGCTACAAGCCATAAATTCAAGGCAAAAACTTGAGAACATGACATCGAAGATCCATTTATGCTATCATTTAACTATATCACTGCCACATCTGCAACATTGCAATGCCAAGACAAGAATTTGGAGCTACCAAATCAAGAATGTTGTGTCATAAAGCGATTTGTGAGCCCATAACCTACATCAACACATTATAACACTACTTCATTGTGCCATAGCTCCATGATTCAATATGGCAATTTTTGTTATATTGTGGAGAGAACTCTGAGGGATTTATTTATTGAGATTGGATTTTTGGAAAGTGTTTTGAAAACCATGGAGCATAATAGATAGTTTGAGAGGACTTTTTGCGTATACAAGGGTGTGGTGGGTGTCATGTGTGAGTGAGAGGAGTAGGTGAGGCCGAGAGAAAGGCTGTGTCACTATGCAACTGGTAAATGCAAATTTCATCTTCTAGGCCTAATTCAAATGATGTTTTTTTTACTTTTTATTAAGTATTTTTTTTAATTTTTTGGAAATTTAATTAGTAAACATCTGTAGTAATTATGTCTCGTTCTCTAAATAAGTGTTTACTATAAAGTTAATTATATTTATGCGTTGTGGGGAATAAAATTAGAATTCTAGTTATTTTCTTAAACTCTAGAAGTAATTAAATTGCATTTTGGTTGGGTGCATTTTAAAATTCATTATGATGTAACAAATTTGTTGGAATATTAATGAATTGAAATTTGATTATTTCTAGCTCAAGGATTCTCAAGCTTTGAATCAAATTTATCAGGTTGTGCTAGAGATCCATCAATAAACCAAAGCTTATTTTTACAAAAAAAATAAATTACTATTGGTCAGCTCCAAGCCTGATAGTTATCCCATTGCTAATCTGAGACAAATAGAATTCTGAGATTGTGTTAGTGGAGTAAGGGCTGATAGAGTCCTTTGTTATTGATTTGTTGTCATTCTCCTCTACACTGTGCATTTAGGGTATCCATAAGCGAAAGGAGTTAACAAGAAAAGAAGTTAGGTGAGAAAGAAAAGATCCATAATAATTTCTCTTTGATACCATTTCACAAAACTAGTAACCACAAGAATAAATAAGGTTCATTGAAAGAAAAATAATATATATATGTATTGTACAAGTATAACGCCAATGATAAGACAACACACAAAGAGAAAACTTTGAAGTAAAAAAATTATATATATATATATATATATATATATATATATATATATATATATATATATATATATA
>JXCR01142719.1:277584-294963 GCA_002079205.1 Phalaenopsis hybrid cultivar
GAGAAAACTTTGAAGTAAAAAAATTTGACCAAGTTTAGTAAGTTCTAAGTTCAATGTTACTTTAATGCCCTGTAAGCATATATAGTAATTCATGCAAGGATTAAAATAACCACTATAAAAAAATCTTGATCTAATGCAACATAGAATGTCATCGCCTTTTTAAGCGCTACCAAAACTCCTACGACAATGCTTATATGACCTTCGCAAGNGATGTCATTTCCTTTGTAAGCGCTACCGAAACTCCTACAACAAAGCTTATATGACCTTCGCAGGTAAACACATGACACTGCTTAAGCGTTATAATAAGCTACTTATTGCTTCCACTTAGGACTGAAAAGTTCTCATTCGCATGACTCTCATTCCTTTCCCAAAGTCCTTTCATGGTTGATCCATGCCCTAAATATTTTTGCTTGTTGATTGACTCTTTCTCTCTCTCTCTTCTAGGGATCTCCTGCTAGTGAGCATTAATGATGTCCACCTCTTCAAGTGTATCTCTCGTCCCCGCGACTGTGTGCATGCACCGTTTGACCATGTGTTTTGAATTCCTGCTAGTGAGCATTATTCTTTTTTTATTGTGATTTTCACCAAGTTTGAAATATAAAACTTCTGGGTCATAAAACTATGCATGAAAATCTTAAAAATAATGCGTGTTAAAGATTTGAGTGCTATGCATGAGGAATCACATGACTGTCAGTGTTAATGATGGAGGCATATGATTTTCATACATTAGTTGAGTTTCTTTCTTCCATAATATTTTGATGTTTAATTTTTTAAGGAAACTAATTTGATTCCTTGAAATGGCATTTGAAGCTTAGCTGCAAGGAGTGCTTAATTAAAGGCAAATGTGATCCAATTGGCTATGGATTGGGGCCACTATGCAAGATATCTATTGAAGTAGGTTTGAGCATCCTTATGCACCAACTTCTTATCTTCAAGTCTCTCATTTCCATTACTCTCCATGATCTCTCAATAGTAAAGAAATTCTCACTCTCAAAATTCTTTAAAATACTTAGTAATTTCATAGGGATACTTCAAATCCCATCCTAGGCAGTCTTATATAGAGAAAGAAGATGAAAAATAATATTTTTGGTAGTTTAATGTAGTTATTCAAACTGTGGCGCTAAATCGCCAGCTCTGGCGCTATAGAGCCAAACCAATATATTCAATTCTCAAATTTCTTTCTTCTAGTCTTCAGATACTTTAATATAATATTGTTTTGTGCCAAAAAAGTCCTATAAGACACACAATTATTATATAGAACTCATCACAACAGAAATTCAAATCCAGATCACATCGATAACTATAGATTGCTTCCCATAAAGCATTTGGTTTAACGTCGTCAGCCCGATGTAACCAATGTTTTAATCAGGTTTGACCCAACATTAGGATCTCTTCAAATGCATCACCCTCTCCAGTTCTGTAAGCTTTTAATCTGTGTCCATTTATCTTAATCACTCGCCTAGTTTTGGATCTTTTATATCAACAACTTCATATGGATATGCTCTTACCATAATAAATGTTCCTGACGACCTGAATTTAAGTTTTCCTAGAAAAAAAAATTAAATATCAAATTATAAAGCAATACTTCTTGCCCAGCATCAAAATTCTTTTTTGGAATTTTCTTATCATACTGTTGACCTCACTTTTGGTTGAGGTTTAGTTTTCCTCTTTAATAGAATCAAATTTTTGGCAGTTTAATGGAGTTATTCAAACTGTGGCGCTAAAGCGCCAGATCTGGCGCTAGCTATAGAGCCAAACCAATATATTCAACTCTCAAATTTCTTTCTTCTAGTCTTCAAATCCTTTAATATAATATTGTTTTGTGCCAAAAAAATCCTATAAGACACACAATTATTATATAGAACTCATCACAACAGAAATTCAAATCCAAATCACATCGATAACTATAGATTGCCTCCCATAAAGCATTTGGTTTAACGTCGTCAGCTCGACGTAACCAATGTTTTAATCAGGTTTGACCCAACATTAGGATCTCTTCAAATGCATCACCCTCTCCAGTTCTGTAAGCTTTTAATCTGTGTCCATTTATCTTAATCACTCGCTTAGTTTTGGATCTTTTATATCAACAACTTCATATGGATATGCTCTTACCATAATAAATGTTTTTGACGAGCTGAATTTATGTTTTCCTAGAAAAAAATTAAATCTCAAATTATAAAACAATACTTCTTGCCCAGCATCAAAATTCTTTTTCGGAATTTTTTTATCATACTGTTGACCTCACTTTTGGTTGAGGTTTAGTTTTCCTCTTCAGTAGAATCAAATTTTTGGCAGTTAAATGGAGTTATTCAAACTGTGGCGCTAAAGTGCCAGATCTGGCGCTATAGAGCCAAACCAATATATTCAATTCTCAAATTTCTTTCTTCTAGTCTTCAAATACTTTAATATAATATTGTTTTGTGCCAAAAATATCCTATAAGACACACAATTATTATATAGAACTCATCACAACAGAAATTCAAATCCAAATCACATCGATAACTATAGATTGTCTCCCATAAAGCATTTGGTTTAACGCCGTCAGCCCGACGTAACCAATTTTTTAATCAGGTTTGACCCAACATTAGGATCTCTTCAAATGCATCACCCTCTCCAGTTCTGTAAGCTTTTAATCTGTGTCCATTTATCTTAATCACTCGCCTAGTTTTGGATCTTTTATATCAACAACCTCATATGGATATGCTCTTACCATAAAAAAAGTTCCTGACCACGTAAACTTAAGTTTTCCTAGAAAAAAATTAAATCTCAAATTATAAAGCAATACTTCTTTCCCAGCATCAAAATTCTTTTTCAGAATTTTCTTATCATACTGTTGACCTCACTTTTGGTTGAGGTTTAGTTTTCCTCTTTAGTAGAATCAAATTTTTGGCATTTTAATGGAGTTATTCAATCTGTGGCGCTAAAGCGCTAGATCTGACACTATAGAGCCAAACCAATATATTCAATTCTCAAATTTCTTTCTTCTAGTCTTCAAATACTTTAATATAATATTATTTTGTGCAAAAAAAAAACCTATAAGACACACAATTATTATATAGAACTCGTCACAACAGAAGTTCAAATCAAAATCACATCGATAAGTATAGATTGCCTCCCATAAAGCATTTGGTTTAACGTCGTCAGCCCGACGTAACCAATGTTTTAATCAGGTTTGACCCAACGTTAGGATCTCTTCAAATGCATCACCCTCTCCAGTTCTGTAAGCTTTTAATTTGTGTCCATTTATCTTAATCACTCTCCTAGTTTTGGAGCTTTTATATCAACAACTTCATATGGATATGCTCTCACCATAATAAATGTTCCTGACCACCTGAATTTAAGTTTTCCTAGAAAAAAATTAAATCTCAAATTATAAAGCAATACTTCTTGCCCAGCATCAAAATTCTTTTTCAGAATTTTCTTATCATACTGTTGACCTCACTTTTGGTTGAGGTTTAGTTTTCCTCTTTAGTAGAATCAAATTTTTGGCAGTTTAATGGAGTTATTCAAACTGTGGAGCTAAAGCGCCAGATCTGGCGCTATAGAGCCAAACCAATGTATTCAATTCTCAAATTTCTTTCTTCTAGTCTTCAAATACTTTAATATAATATTGTTTTCTGCCAAAAAAATCTTATAAGACACACAATTATTATATAGAACTCATCACAACAAAAATTCAAATCCAAATCACATCGATAACTATAGATTGTTTCCCATAAAGCATTTGGTTTAACGTCGTCAGCCCGACGTAACCAATGTTTTAATCAGGTTTGACCCAACGTTAGGATCTCTTCAAATGCATCACCCTCTCCAGTTCTGTAAGCTTTTAATTTGTGTCCATTTATCTTAATCACTCTCCTAGTTTTGGAGCTTTTATATCAACAACTTCATATGGATATGCTCTCACCATAATAAATGTTCCTGACCACCTGAATTTAAGTTTTCCTAGAAAAAAATTAAATCTCAAATTATAAAGCAATACTTCTTGCCCAACATCAAAATTCTTTTTCAGAATTTTCTTATCATACTGTTGACCTCACTTATGGTTGAGGTTTAGTTTTCCTCTTTAATAGAATCAAATTTTTGGCAGTTTCATGGAGTTATTCAAACTATGGCGCTAAAGCGCCAGATCTGGCGCTATAGAGCCAAACCAATATATTCAATTCTCAAATTTCTTTCTTCTAGTCTTCAAATACTTTAATATAATATTGTTTTGTGCCAAAAATATCCTATAAGACACACAATTATTATATAGAACTCATCACAACAGAAATTCAAATCCAAATCACATCGATAACTATAGATTGCCTCCCATAAAGCATTTGGTTTAACGTCGTCAGCTCGACGTAACCAATGTTTTAATCAGGTTTGACCCAACATTAGGATCTCTTCAAATGCATCACCCTCTCCAGTTCTGTAAGCTTTTAATTTGTGTCCATTTATCTTAATCACTCTCCTAGTTTTGGAGCTTTTATATCAACAACTTCATATGGATATGCTCTCACCATAATAAATGTTCCTGACCACCTGAATTTAAGTTTTCCTAGAAAGAAATTAAATCTCAAATTATAAAGCAATACTTCTTGCCCAGCATCAAAATTCTTTTTCAGAATTTTCTTATCATACTGTTGACCTCACTTTTGGTTGAGGTTTAGTTTTCCTCTTTAGTAGAATCAAATTTTTGGCAGTTTGATGGAGTTATTCAAACTGTGGCGCTAAAGCACCAGATCTGGCGATATAGAGCCAAACCAATATATTCAATTCTCAAATTTCTTTTTTCTAGTCTTCAAATACTTTAATATAATATTATTTTGTGCCAAAAAAATCCTATAAGACACACAATTATTATATAGAACTCATCACAACAAAAATTCAAATCCAAATCACATCGATAACTATAGATTGTTTCCCATAAAGCATTTGGTTTAACGTCGTCAGCCCGACGAAACCAATGTTTTAGTCAGGTTTGACCCAACATTAGGATCTCTTCAAATGCATCACCCTCTCCAGTTCTGTAAGCTTTTAATCTGTGTCCATTTATCTAAATCACTCGCCTAGTTTTGGATCTTTTATATCAACAACTTCATATGGATATGCTCTTACCATAATAAATGTTCCTGACCACCTGAATTTAAGTTTTCCTAGAAAGAAATTAAATCTCAAATTATAAAGCAATACTTCTTGCCCAGCATCAAAATTCTTTTTCAGAATTTTCTTATCATACTGTTGACCTCACTTTTGGTTGAGGTTTACTTTTCCTCTTTAGTAGAATCAAATTTTTGGCTTTTTAATGGAGTTATTCAATCCGTGGCGCTAAAGCGCCAGATCTGACGCTATAGAGCCAAACCAATATATTCAATTCTCAAATTTCTTTCTTCTAGTCTTCAAATACTTTAATATAATATTGTTTTGTGCAAAAAAAAACCTATAAGACACACAATTATTATATAGAACTCGTCACAACAGAAGTTCAAATCAAAATCACATCGATAAGTATAGATTGCCTCCCATAAAGCATTTGGTTTAACGTCGTCAGCCCGACGTAACCAATGTTTTAATCAGGTTTGACCCAACGTTAGGATCTCTTCAAATGCATCACCCTCTCCAGTTCTGTAAGCTTTTAATTTGTGTCCATTTATCTTAATCACTCTCCTAGTTTTGGAGCTTTTATATCAACAACTTCATATGGATATGCTCTCACCATAATAAATGTTCCTGACCACCTGAATTTAAGTTTTCCTAGAAAGAAATTAAATCTCAAATTATAAAACAATACTTCTTGCCCAGCATCAAAAATTTTTTTCAGAATTTTCTTATCATACTATTGACCTCACTTTTGGTTGAGGTTTAGTTTTCCTCTTTAGTAGAATCAAATTTTTGGCAGTTTAATGGAGTTATTCAAACTGTGGCGCTAAAATGCCAGATCTGGCGCTATAGAGCCAAACCAATATATTCAATTCTCAAATTTCTTTCTTCTAGTCTTCAAATGCTTTAATATAATATTGTTTTGTGCCAAAAAAATCCTATAAGACACACAATTATTATATAGAACTCATCACAACAAAAATTCAAATCCAAATCACATCGATAACTATAGATTGCCTCCCATAAAGCATTTGGTTTAACGTCGTCAGCCCGACGTAACCAATATTTTAATCAGGTTTGACCCAACATTAGGATCTCTTCAAATGCATCACCCTCTCCAATTCTGTAAGCTTTTAATCTGTGTCCATTTATCTTAATCACTCGCCTAGTTTTGGATCTTTTATATCAACAACTTCATATGGATATGCTCTTACTATAATAAATGTTCCTGACCACCTGAATTTAAGTTTTCCTAGAAAAAAATTAAATCTCAAATTATAAAGCAATACTTCTTGCCCAGCATCAAAATTCTTTTTCAGAATTTTCTTATCATACTGTTGACCTCACTTTTGGTTGAGGTTTAGTTTTCCTCTTTAGTAGAATCAAATTTTTGGCAGTTTAATGGAGTTATTCAAACTGTGGCGCTAAAATGCCAGATCTGGCGCTATAGAGCCAAACCAATATATTCAATTCTCAAATTTCTTTCTTCTAGTCTTCAAATACTTTAATATAATATTGTTTTGTGCCAAAAAAATCCTATAAGACACACAATTATTATATAGAACTCATCACAACAAAAATTCAAATCCAAATCACATCGATAACTATAGATTGTTTCCCATAAAGCATTTGGTTTAACGTCGTCAGCCCGACGTAACCAATGTTTTAATCAGGTTTGACCCAACATTAGGATCTCTTCAAATGCATCACCCTCTCCAGTTCTGTAAGCTTTTAATCTGTGTCCATTTATCTTAATCACTCGCCTAGTTTTGGATCTTTTATATCAACAACTTCATATGGATATGCTCTTACCATAATAAATGTTCCTGACCACCTGAATTTAAGTTTTCCTAGAAAAAAATTAAATCTCAAATTATAAAGCAATACTTCTTGCCCAGCATCAAAATTCTTTTTCGGAATTTTCTTATCATACTGTTGACCTCACTTTTGGTTGAGGTTTAGTTTTCCTCTTTAGTAGAATCAAATTTTTGGCAGTTTAATGGAGTTATTCAAACTGTGCCGCGAAAGCGCCAGATCTGGCACTATAGAGCCAAACCAATATATTCAATTCTCAAATTTCTTTCTTCTAGTCTTTAAATACTTTAATATAATATTGTTTTGTGCCAAAAAAATCCTATAAGACACACAATTATTATATAGAACTCATCACAACGAAAATTCAAATCCAAATCACATCGATAACTATAGATTGCCTCCCATAAAGCATTTAGTTTAACGTCGTCAGCCCGTCGTAACCAATGTTTTAATTAGGTTTGACCCAACATTAGAATCTCTTCAAATGCATCACCCTCTCCAGTTTTGTAAGCTTTTAATCTGTGTCCATTTATCTTAATCACTCGCCTAGTTTTGGATCTTTTATATCAACAACTTCATATGGATATGCTCTTACTATAATAAATGTTCCTGACCACCTGAATTTAAGTTTTCCTAGAAAAAAATTAAATCTCAAATTATAAACCAATACTTCTTGCCCAACATCAAAATTTTTTTTCGGAATTTTTTTGTCATACTATTGACCTCACTTTTGGTTGAGGTTTAGTTTTCCTCTTTAGTAGCCTAAGGTATAGCCATAGGACTTTCTTGTTGACTATTCCTAGAAAACTAGAAGATGAACCCTCACCATTAGAAATTATACACTCCTCTTTGCTCAACTTGAAGTTCTTCATATTAGTCCTAACCTCTAGTACTTAGTATGTGGGGTAATATAGAGTAGCTCGAGATGAGTTCTCATGGGACTGCTTACCTTTAGGGTTAACTTAAGGTGTTTGTGTAGACCTAAGGCACTCATTAAACTCACTCTCACTCACAATCCCTCACAACCCTAAACCCAGTATTTGTTGACTTTGATCTCTTGATCTCTTGGGAGACTCATGTAGATGGTCCCCTAAACCCACTAGCCCTAGTCTAGGTTTAGCTAAGACCAATATACAGTGGACCCAAATGGGGCTTTCTTTGATCCATAGATCATTTATGGTGGTTAGATCCCCAATGCTACCCAAATATTCAACCTGGCCTTTTGCCCCAAAATCCCCCAAATTACCTAAATACCCTTGGAGCCCTAAATTTGGCCAAAATTTTCAAAATTCCCAAATTCACCCAAAATATCTAAATTTGTTCAAAAATCATTTCAAACCTTTTGAAAATACCCAAATTACCCAAAACTACCAAAAAAATAACAAATTTACCAAAATACCCCCAAAATTACCAAAATTACAAAAAGACCCTTGGAGCCCCAAACTTTCCCAAAGCATCCAAAATCACTCCAAATGTTTCTAAAACCCATTTGGACTCCTTAATTTGAACCAATTTGACCAATTTGATCATTTTGACCAAAACCCCCAAATTGCCTTTAAAGGCCCAATTTTCCCGAATTCACCTTAAATGTCCATCAATTTGGCCCAAATTTCACTCAATTTCAATATTAAACTCAAATTATACTTCCATATGACCAATTTAGACCAAGTATAAGCTCAATTGGCCCATTCTTTGAGCCCAATTTTTATCTAAGTCAAACCCTCAATTTTGGCTACATGACTAAATCTCACCAAATTAAACCCCATAGCCTACTCAATTTGTTACAATTTGTGTGGAAAACTCTGCATAACAATCCTACACAACAAACTTAACCTTAAATTAGCCTTGGTAAAGCCTCAATTTCATTTAATTTTGACCTGAGTCCAAAAACCCCAATTCTGCCTCAAATTGGCCATACCTCAAAATTCCACCAAATTGATTATCTTATCCCCAAAATTGGCACCAAATTTATGTTGAAAACTCTCCAAGACATTACTATTGACCATTTTAGACAATCAATTTGGACTTAGCCCTAGCCTAGCCCAATCTAGACCCAAGTCTAGCAAAACATGCCGAAAGTGACCAAAATTCCAAAATCCTTCAAATTAAACCCCTAATTGAACTCAAAATAATTTCAATACTTCACCAAAAATCTTCATTACAATCATCTCCACAATTTTTATCAATCATTTGGGCTAATTGACATGGCTAGCCTAACCTAAACCAAACATCTAGCCATTTTGACCCACATGAACCCATGTTCCAAAGTTGGCCTAACCACCTTAAAGCCACCAACTTTATGACTCCACAACCATTAAGCTCCTCCTAAGGACTAGACTAAACCACCATAAATCCACCAAAGCATGCTATGAACCAATGGATCCCCAAATTAAGGGATTCATTCCATTTTTTAGGCCTTAACCACAAAATCTCCTCCATCATTGATTGCCATAGGGAGCTAACCATCATTAGCCACCCCCTGACCTTCCTGAGCCAAGAGGTAACCACTCCCTGGCCAGCTAGCCACCTTGGTGGCCAAAAAAAGGCTAAACCAAGAGCCACCACCATTGAATCAAACCCAATCTTAACTCTAGGGGCCATCTCCCCAAAATCAAACCTTAGAGCTTTTTAGCCCACCACTTAGGCAGACATTTGCACCCATGACCAGGCCCTAAGCTCCCCTCTCCAGCAATGGCTATAAAATGGCCCCTTCACAGCCAAGAGAGAGGTGCTAAAATTCTCTCAAGGAGACCCTTCCAAATTGCTCATATAGCCTCTTTGAGACCCTCTCAGTGCAATCCAACCACTCCCTTGCCCTAATTCCCCTTGCCGGAGTTCAATTTTTGTGCTCAAATCCTTGCCAGAGTCAGGACAGAACTCTCCACACCTCCACAGTGCACAAAAATCAAATTAAACTCACCCACACCTTCAACACAGTGAAAGAAGACAAAGCCCCATCAAACCCCCCTCACAGAGAGCCTCTACATTAGACTTTGATCAACACCCAAATTCATCCTTGATCGAATTTGGATCTAGACCTTTCACCACGACCAGAGGCTCAATCCCTAGCCTCCTTAGACCTCCACAAATGTGCCAAGCACATCTGATTGAAGCTTCCCTTCTTAGAGCAAAGGTATTGAACTCCTCCTCTTCTTGAGCCTATTTTCATTATCCATTTGATTATAATTGATTTAATGGCATGTCTACCATATGAATGTGTTCGTCTGACTTAGACGAGTCCATAGGATCAAACTCAAAGAGATTTGGTTGAGCCTAGAGGGAGATTTTAAGGTTTTAGTGTGAACAATTCTCGGGTTAGCCTATTTGGGGATGATGACCCACAACTGTTGGATCGCACGTTTATCAATTGAAGGGCTCTGATTGCGCCGGATGGGAGCGTGGTCCATAAAGTACGGGCTGCCTTGGATGGCCGCGCCAAAACAGAAGACACCTTGTGGAGCTTTGGAGACGCCGAGGATGACACAGCGCCGCGTGATAGAAAAATAGGGATTTAAATAATTCAAAAAATGCTTCCTACGTTCAAAAATCCATATCTTGGTGTAGAAAAATCAAAAAAATAAAATAAAAAATATCCTAGTGATCAGTGAACAGACGAGAACAATGTGAAATAGTTTAAGGTTTATTTGATGAATATTTTATTTTTAATTAATTAAATACTGATGTGAGTATTTGAACTCTCCATGCATGTAGACATTTCACCATGACTTGATATTTTGGCTAGTTGTTGCCTCTGTCATGGGGGATATTTTCTGATTTTTCCAAAGTCAGAGAATACCTCTAGATAGAGATCCATATTTTTCAAGTTTATGTGTATTATTTACATAAATTATTCATAATAATTAGCATGTTGAACAAACTTTAGAATTCAAAAATAATATTTGACATTATTTTTATGAATAATTTTTATAACAACATATTAATTATTATGAATAAATTATTCTAATAATTAGCATGTTGAAGTCTACCAAATTGAATGATCTTAGACATAGGGGTATAGTTTTTGGGTGCTAATAACTCACTAATTTAATACCTCTATCTGGTGTTCAAATGAAATTCAAATGTTTCGATGATGAATTATTGTCACTTAAAATTCAATCTCTTTCAAAATGACTAAGTCATCCATCAGGATCTTAAGGGCATGGTGGTGACTTAAGCTAAATCAAATTTGGTTAAATGAATTTTAGAAAAGTGAATAAAAGTTGAACACCTTTGAAACACTACAAGCCCAAGTTAAAACCAAAATTGGCTAAGTGTTTTAATAACACTAACTTGCCCCTTAAAGGGTCTTCACCTACATAATTCTCAAATTGAATGATAAATGATAATCATCCTACTCTTAGGGATAATTGAAACATCACTATTTATTGAACACTAGAAATATTTACATGATAAATTATTAAACAACATAATAAGTTTAAATGAGCTCGAGACTTTTCACCAGGCGGTGAGGGGAAAGCATGGGCCTGCCTTTTTCTCCTGACCTATTGGACACCTCAGAGGTCTATTAAACTTGATATGTTTTGCTTAATAAAATCATCCTTAATCAAACCAATATGGACTCACCAAGATAAAATCTAGGAACCTTATTTTTCCCGCTTTACATAAAATGCCCTTACATGTATTTTGAGTTTCAGTTGGAGATGACGGGAAAACCATCCAGGTACGCTTTTATTGTGATTTATTTACCCACATTTTTTGTTTCCCATACTTTTTTTAGTACGTTACTGTACTTACTCACCTACATGTATAAGCAAAACACAAACTTGAATGCTAAATAATGATGTCACCCTGCATGAAAACCAAAACTGCTAGGATAGCCGCAAAACCAAAACCAAAACTAAAATCAACCAAACTAAAATTCACCGCCACAACATTCAAAATATAAGACAACTCAAATTTTAATCACAAACAACACAAAACAACAACTGCAACTAAATTAAGACGACTTTATCGGATGATCGGGAATCCCTCGGAGGAGGTAACAAGGCTTCCCACGGTCTAAATGAAAGTATGAAACTTATTAAGTTAAGTTTAGTAAATTCATTTAGACTAAGTGAATTCGTTAGAAAATAGTGGTACCCGAATGAGGGAACCGTAGGATCCTAACCGGTGTCGCTCTAATCAACTTTAACATGCCCCAGATAGGGCTATCTGATTTGACATCATGACTTGACACAATAGAAAACTCAAACTCGTCACGGTAAGGAGCTTGGAGCTAGCGCTGTGGAAAGCACGACCATCTTCAACAACAAAACCAGTCTTTCCCAGCGAAACCAATTTCTTTCCTTAGAATTAAATAATAAGTCATAGGATTTTGAGGTTGTTTGCATATGTAACATAAATCCGTACCTTATCTTTAGGCTTTTGTACAGCTCTACTGTACAATATAAGTCCTAACTTGTCTTAGGATTCTGAGGTTATCATCCGTCACAACCTAAATCTTCACATCTTTCAGGCTATTTGTGTGATCGTTTCACACAAATGTAAGCCTTAAACTAATAAAATTGGCAGAATGAATCACTCAAATAGATTTCTCCTCAAAACTGAAGCCAAATAATAGGATAGACTGGGAAGTCACCGATGTTCTCCTCCAGATCTATGACATCCCCTAGTTCTTCCTCCTTTGGATTCTACAATAAAATGTTCCAAATTTGAGTCATTCACATTTCACACCTCTTTTTCTGATTTTGTTGAAAAGTCCAATCCTTTTGAACTCCTTGAAGATAATATTTTCTGATTTTTATTGAGAATTTTCTTAGGTGACTTTGGTCCTTTAAGATGTAATTAACTATAGGGGCTTGCCCTTATAGGAAGATTGTCCGAACCCAGCTTAATATAAACCCTATTTAATTCTTCATATTAAATAAGGAAAATTGTCGGCAAATAAAATGGTTTTGTAAACCAAACAGATGTCATATATTTCTTAATTTTTTTGATCGTGTCTCATCCTCAAGTCTTGTGTTTATCCTTCGGGATAGATACCGAGTTTGAGGTATAGTGCTCTTTCATTTAAACTATGAAAAATATGGGATAAGTTTGATTTCATATTTTTCTAAACTTAAATATCTATAAGTAAATTAAATGTCCTTCCAAAGCGGGTGATAAGATTTCGATTCCGATGACCTACAGCTCCCAACGGGCAACACTTGAACTTTTAGTGCTGACACATACCTAAATTTCATTTTCTCGTCATAAAATTTAACATTATTATAAGCTTCATTTCTCAATTCATCAAGCTCATTTAATTGCATTAATCGCTTCTCTTCAGCATCTTCCAAATTATAATTAGACTCTTTAATTTCCCAGTAAGATTTATGTTCCAACTCAACTGACAATGGACATGCTTTCCATATATGAGCCTATATGGTGTCATTCTTAGGAGTTTTATAAGCTGTCCTATAGGCCCATAAAACATTATCAAGTCTAACAGACCAATCAATCCTTTTAGGATTTATCATTTTCTCTAATATTCTTTTAATTTCTCGATTGGATGCTTCTGCTGAACCACTAGTCTAAGGATGATAAGCTTTGACAATACGATGTTTAATCCCAAATTTTTGAGTTAATGTTTCAATCATTCTATTCCTGAAATTTCTTGCCCCATCTGTAATGATAACTCGTGGCATTCCAAATCTTGTGAAAATATTCTTTCCAAAAAATTTTGCTACACTTTTAGCATCACAGGTAAAAAAACTGCTTCAATCCATTTAGAAACATAATCCACGACTATTAAAATATAAATCTTTCCAAAATATGGTACAATTGGTCCCATGAAATCTAATCCTTAAACATCATAGATTTCAACTTCAAGAGTTCATCTCTTCTAGAAATATTGCTTACTCTATGACATCGATCACATATTTTTATATAATTATTAACATGCCTAAATAAAGTAGGCTAATAAAATCTAGATTGTAAAATCTAAAATACAATTTTATCCACTCCAAAATGTCCCTCAAAATCTTATTTATGACATTTTTGAATAATTTCTTGAGTTTCTTCTAATAGTACATATATTCGAATAATTAAGTTCTTATATTGTTTATATAAATAAGGGTCAATCCAAAAATAAAATTTTGAAACATAAATGAACTCTTTAATTTGATGGCTATTGATACATTAAAATACTATATTGTTTTAAGTACATATTTTATGCTTATTTTTGGGGATATTGCTCTTTAAAGAATGATATTTTCACATTTTTATTGCATGTATACCATTTTTAGGCATTTTGAGCAAAAAAGGCAAAAAAGATGAAATTTGGAGCCAAAACAGCGATTTTGGGATTCTGAGGCATGATGCACTAGAATCCAGAGAGCTCGTGCATGATGTGCCAAAATCTACAGAGCTGGCGCATGATGCACCAGAGATGACTTTTGGCGGGTTAAGGCAGTTCGAGACAAATTTTGTGTCAATTTTAAATGGGACACTTGTTCTACACACCTCTTGGAGTGATTCAATACATCTAGACACTTTGGAAGGTTCTTTTATGAAGGGATATGTCACTTGGATCAAATGACACATCTTTTAAATTAAAAAGAGTTGACTTTTAGAGGGAATTTTGAATTCCTTTTGAAAGGAGGCAACCCCCTAATAAATGTTGATAAATTTATTTTTCCCATGGACATTATTGTATTAAGTATGGACAAAGATAAATAAATTTATATTGTTTTAGGAAAATCATTCCTAACCATTGGAAGAGCTTTGATAGATGTGCAAAAAGGAGAACTGACCATGAGAGTTAGTGATCAAGAGGTTACATTTAATATTACAAAATCAATGAGATACCCTGCAAAAGAGCAAGAGATTGAATGCTTCAGGATGGATATTAACAAATATTTAAGCCATGAATATTTTAAAAAGACTTTTGAAAGAGAATTTGAAACGAAATGTATGGAATATCAAGATGAGGATAAACTTCAAGATGAATTCATGGAAGTGTGCAAAAAGGATTTTGATTATGTTCAGGAAAAATTTGAAATATTAGATCCTATAGAAAGTAATAAGAATTTGATTTCATCTATTAAGAAACCTCCTGAACTAGAACTGAAAACACTTTCTACACATTTAAATTATGATTCTTAAAAGATTTATCTACATTACCTGCTATAGTATCCTCAGAATTAACTGATATGCAAGAACAACAATTGTTGGAAACCTTAAAAAGATATAAGAAAACCTTTGGATGGACATTAGCTGATATTAAAGGAATCAGTCCTTCAATTTTTATGCATAGAATTTTATTAGAAGATCAACATAAACCAAGAGCTGATCCTCAAAGGAGACTAAATCCTATAATGAAAGAAGTTGTTAAGAAAGAAATTTTAAAATGGTTAGATGTCGGAATAATATATCCTATTTCAGACGGTGTTTGGGTAAGTCCAATTCACTGTGTTCCAAAAAAAGGAGGTGTGACTGTAGAGACAAATAAGCATAATGAATTAATATCAACAAGATAAGTCACTGGTTAGAGAATCTGCATAGACTATAGAAAATTAAATTCTACCACTAGGAATGATCATTTTCCTTTACCTTTTTTGACCAGATGTTGGATAGGCTGGCGGACACAAATATTTTTATTTTCTAGATGGATATGCCAATTATCATCAAATACTTATTACTTCAGAGGATCAAGAGAAAACAACATTCACTAGTTCTTATGGAACATTAGTTTTTCGGCGAATGCCCTTTGGATTATGTAATGCAACTGCAACATGTCAAAGATGTATGATGTCAATTTTTAGTGATTTAATTGAAAAAGGGATTGAAGTCTTTATGAACAATTTTTCTGTATTTGGAACTTCATTCGAAATATGTTTAAAAATCATTTAGACAAAGTTTTGGAATGTTGTGAAAAGACTAATCTCATATGGAACTGGGAAAAATGTCAATTCATGGTTGCAGGAGGAATTGTGCTTGGGCATAAAATTTCAGAAAATGGCATGAAAGTAGATCATTCAAAAATATAGGTTATATCAAACCTATCTCCACCTACTATAGTATGAGAAATTAGGAGCTTTTTAGGACATGCTGGATTTTACATGAGATATATTAAAGACTTTTAAAAAATTACTAAACCTTTATGCCAACTTCTGGAAAAAGATACAAAAATTGACTTTAACCAAGATTGCCTTAAAGTCTTTGAATCTTTAATGGAAAAATTGATCACTGCTCCTATAATTGTTTCACCTGATTGGGAGAAACCTTTCGAATTAATGTGTGATGCAAGTGACTATGCTATTGGAGCTGTTTTAGAACAAAGATATGATAAGATTTTTAAAGTCATATACTATACTAGTAAGACTCTTAATGATGCTCAAATTAATCACACCATCGCTGAAAAAGAGTTATTAGCCATTGTAAATACTTTTGATGATTTTAGATCATAGATGATTGGAGCTAAATGTGTTGTGCATACTGACCATTTGATTTTTAAATATTTAATTCAAAAGAAGGATGCTAAACCAAGATTAACTAGATGGGTACTTCTAATGCAAGAGTTTAATTTTGTAATAGTCAATAGAAAATGGACTGATAATCAAATTGCTGATCATCTATCTTGGCTAGAACATAAAGAAATACTTGTTTTGGAAAAAGAAATTAATGAAACTTTTTCTGATGAACAACTTTAGCTGTAAAAGGATGGGAAATGCCTCAGTATGCTGATATTGCAAATTATATTTTTAGTGATATTTTACCATATAGACTGACAAAACAGCAGGAAAAGAAATTCATTCATGACGCAAAATCTTATTTTTGGGATGATCCTTACTTATATAAATAATGTAAAGAGTTATTAATGAGACGATGTGTGTCTTATAAGGATATGCAGGAAATTATTCAAAAATGTCATCATTCTGAATTTGGAGGTTATTTTGAGAATGATAGAATTGTTCATAAAATTTTCCAATATGGATTTTATTGGCCTACTTTATTTAGAGATGTTAATATATATATATATATATATATACATANAAAGCTAAATTTTCTACTTAACTACAAGCACTCCACCATTTGAAGCAAAACAATGTCAATCATTTGAAAAGACATTTATCATTCTATAATTCTTAACAACAACAATTATCACAATTCTACAAAGAAGAGTTCCTAAAAATGGATAATTCATGCATAACCAAGGTTGTTTTCATAAAGTGGGGAGATATTACAGAAATTTGAATACCATTACCTATATTGGATAGAATTAGGTCTTAGTCCTTCCACTAGCGTCAGCAATGTAAACTCGTGAAGAGGACCTTGGTTCAAATTTTATGAATTGTTAATGTGATAAAAAGCCAGGTATGAGCTCCATATATAATGTGTTAATAAAGTCAAAATTTCCTAAACTAGCGTTTGATCATAAAAACTCATATCCTAAATCAAGGTAAAGCACTCACATCACTATATAATGCCTTAAGGTAGGATGCAAGCCTAAGCATGTCTTAATAATGGCACTCACCT
>JXCR01142719.1:296654-316176 GCA_002079205.1 Phalaenopsis hybrid cultivar
TATATATATATATATATATATATATATATATATATAAATTAATTAACTACAAGGCTACAGATATTTAAAATCAATTAAAAGTATTAATATTAAGAAAATAGAATAAAAATTATTAAATTGGATTCAAATAATGTTTAAATCTAAACAATAATTTTTAAATCTTGCCCCAACCCTTAACATCTTATGGCTATGTGATTAGAGTTGTCAAAATAACTCTTTGTTCATGAACAGCTCGTGTTCGGCTCGCTAAGTAAACGAGCCGAACACGAACACACTAATTGAGCTCGAAATATAAACGAGTCGAACACGAGCTGAGCCGAACAGCTCTCAGTTGTTCGGCTCAGCTCGTGTTCGAGAGCTGTTCGGCTCAGCTCGTGTTCGGCTCGTTTACACCCCTAGTCATGCCTTTGTCATTTCTCTTATTCTCTCAATCGAAATGTCTAGAAAAAAAGACGCCTAAAAAAACATTTGTTTCATTCTTTGCTCCCCTTGACTTCTGTTAAGGCTACATTTCTTGCGGTGATTGTCTCTGGCTATTGCGCGATTGCGGGCCCATGGCGCAGTGCGCGCTGACGGTGAGCTACTCCGTCTGGTTGGATTGTCTGCAGGAAGCTTACAAGAACATAAAGGGATGCTTGTCGTCGAGCGAAGGTTGGGCCATAGATGTTGGTTGCTTCATGAGGTTTTTAGGGAAGGCTTTTTTTTTCTGCGAAGAATACAGTGGATCATGTTGCGTCCTTGGGCTCGGGTAATCGACTGGCCTTTGGATTTTTTTTATTAAAATTTATAAAAAAAAAACTATAGAATTGAAGTGGTTTGATTGCCTTATGTTTGTTAAAATGTGGATCAAGGCATAAAAGGGAGATGAAGATGCTGTGATTGTAGGCCAAGTACGCACTTCTCACTGTGTCACTGGTTTGCCCTATTTTTTTTTGTTTTTTATTATTGAAGCGGTTTGATTGCCTTGTTTTTGTTGTTGTTGTTGTTGTATATAGAAATTGA
This sequence comes from Phalaenopsis hybrid cultivar, assembly GCA_002079205.1. NCBI lineage: Eukaryota > Viridiplantae > Streptophyta > Magnoliopsida > Asparagales > Orchidaceae > Phalaenopsis > Phalaenopsis hybrid cultivar. Next base: position 297,657 of record JXCR01142719.1, read on the forward strand.
AGTTTAGGTTTTAGATAAGCATTGTATAAGAATTGTGTGGTTTGCGTGTAAACATTGAAGTTTATTCATTAGATGTGTAATACATAAGCTTATGTGGTTTGTATATAAAATTTAAAATTAAGGTTTTTNTGTTGTATATATAAGTTGAAGTTTAGGTTTTAGATATGCATTGTATAAGAATTGTGTGATTTGCATGTAAACATAGAAGTTTATTCATTAGATGTGTAATACATAAGCTTATGTGGTTTGTATATAAAATTTAAAATTAAGGTTTTTGATATGTAATGCATAAGAATTGTGTGTGGGTTGTATGCAAAGCTTGAAGTTTGGGTGTTAGACATGTAATAAATATATATGAAATGCATTTACAATTGATATCTAAATGCACCATTCTATAAAACTACATATATAATATAGATGAATATTCAAAATTTGAGATCATGGATGTAAAACAAATTGTATCTAGGGAGAAAATGACTCGTTGATAGGTTCTTGAATAGTGTAGAAAAATTTGTACATGTGGGATCACAGCTCCTCATTTGCCTTTTAGAAAATATATTTTGACACTCTTGTGTGAAGCATAAAAATCAAGTATACCTAACACTTGAAGATGTCATATTGGATCTGTACTATAAGAGATTTAAATACAATTATTGATACTGGACTACACATTATGAGGATGAACCATATGTTTAGTATGATCACGTTAGTGTGTTGTCATGTGTTATGCCTCTCTAACGAAACACATTCCTGACTCATACGAAGAAATGATTCATGTTGCACGTTGTGGTCATTTTGCTAGAAATATTACTGATGATGAACACATTGAGCAGTGAAGTAAAACAATTCATTGATTTATTGCATGTTTTACAATAACCTTTATGGGAAGGCAATACTATACTTATAGAGTTATTGATGACACTGAAAATAATGTGCATCAAATTTGATTTTAATATGCCTAGAATATCATATCCATTTTGTACACTAGTCACCAAAGTAGTTGGGTCAAGTTTTTTGTCAGGAAATTAAATAACTGCATATTTGTGAGTCGATTCATTCATCAACACATATGCATGAGAAATAGCAAGTTAATTGAGCATCAAACATCAACGAAAACATATGTAGAATAAAAAACATAATAAAATTTCACATAATAAACAAAGAGAAACACAATGGTAGACAACAAATAAACAATGAAAAAAAAAATTGTAAAAGAGAGCTTCACTAGAGGTAGGCATCAAATCGATGATGCCGACAATGGATGAAGGGGAGTAGAACCGAGTTTCTGCTCTAATAACACATACGACAAAGGAGGAGAGTGGTGAGGAGTATATGCGAGGATAGAGGAGTGGGACTATCAAAAATCCGAAGGGGCAACAATGTTTTTGGCACCTCACAATGGAGCTCCATCGACAGAATGCCTTCTCCCTCTTTCGTTTTAGCGTTTGACCGAATGTAACCCCCCCATCTGCAAAATGCTCAAGTAAAAAAGGTTCCCAAATGCTTCTTCTCGGGTTCCAAAACGTAAAAGCCAAAAAAATGGGGGTGCCAAACGGGGCCTTACTCTCACAATCAAGCTCTTGTTGAGAGCTCCTCACTTCCTTCTCATTACTGATTTTAATCTTTTGTCATCACTTTTTCTCCTTCATAGATTTCTGATCTCGGTGATCCTTTCACTTGATGAGTTCAACTACTAATGTGATTTTCTATTTGACGACAATTATGGTTTATATATATGTAAAAGAATGACGAGAGGCTATGATATGAAGCCACAAACCATTCTTTTGTGTCTAATCACTCGATCTCGCATAACAGACAGACTTGAACCCGTGACCCCAGACTTAGAACTTACTTTGCAGATGTCAACCAAAGAGTCACGGCCAACGACAAACACACACACACACACACAATTTATAGAAATTGATTCATAGCTTTAATGCTTCAATTTTAAAAAATAATATTAAATTATTTTAAAAAATATCAACTTACATTTATTAATGTTGTTTTTGAATAAATTATATTTAATACATATTTTTGTGTTTAAATAGTTTAATGAATTAGTAATCAATAATTAATTGGATAATAATGCATAGTGTATTTGATTTAATTAATTTTATCAGTATTGATAAAATAAAAAATATAAATAGTAATATTCAGTCAAATAAATTAATTAAAAATTAAAGATATATAAATAATTAATATAAATTAATATATCAATATTAAATTAAATAAATTTGATTATGTATAAATCATTATTTTAACTAGCTTAATAAGCCACAACTTAATTAAATGTTATAATATTATCTTACATTCATCATAATTTATTTGCCCTCATTAAAATAGACATATCCAAAATAGGTATAATAAAATATTATATCATATACTTATTGTTAAAATTTTATTTCAACTATTAGCCTTAAATACCAAAAGAAGTAGTCTAATAATATCTCAAGAATTTAACTAAATTTAATCTTTATCATATCAAATAAATTTAGAATATAATTATCTCAAAATGCACTAAATTTAAATATATAAGAAGTATTAAATTCTAATCGAATTAAACATCCCTCTCTAGCTTCAGCTAAACTGGAAGTTTTAATTGTATCTTTGGGGCAGTTGCAGCTTATTGGATAATCTGCTCATAAGTTGATTAAAAATAATATGCTAATAAACTAAGTATGGTGACTACTATAAATTTTTATTTTTTAAAAAAAATCAGACCGTTGTAAAAAAATTATCACAGATATAAACTTAAAACACTCTTTTCAGCTTTTTGAAAAATAATAAAGCCACCAAAATAAAGTTTGTCAAAGAGAGGTGAAATGTCTTCCAGACGGCAGCAAATAAGCTGCCCGAAAGGCCCTTAGTCCCCGGATAATATTCGAGTGACAACGTAATCCTAAATATCTTCCGATCGCTTGGCCGCCACAATAATGATCGCCATGCTGCAGTCAGGCCTTCTATTGTGGCCATGTTCTGCAACTCCAGGTTCTTCCTCTCTTCGGTTTTCTACTTCCCAGCTTTCCAGGTTTCTCTTCTCCAGTTGTCTGATTTGCTTGTTTTTTCTTAAAACTTTCCTTATTCCTCTTCTGTATCTCTTGTTTTCGAGCGCTTCGCTATTTGTTCCACATTGAACTACTTATGGATTCTATTTCTACCATACTTTTGTCATTGCTACATCTGCTTGCCTTGGTTTTTCTCGTTCTGCAATTTGCATGATAATGACGATGAAGTATTTTATACCAGTAAAAATGCTTTGGCAGCGTGTTTTGTTATTTGTCAGAGTTTTACACAATAGGAAATGCTCTTTTGACTAATAAAGGACTGAGCTTCACCTTGATTGGGTAAACGTTTCATGGAATTCGATTTGCAATTTTTTCTTTGAAAACATAGATCTCAATCGAGATGAATACCGAGAAAAGCTGGTGATGCGTGCTAGAAAATTCGCGGCGGTAGAGTAATGGGTTATAGTCTTAGCGTTGCACGAAAATTCAGCACACACTCAGATGAAAGTGAATCAAGCTGTGATCACACCAGNCTTTTTGATATGTAATGCATAAGAATTGGGTGTGGGTTGTATGCAAAGCTTGAAGTTTGGGTGTTAGATATGTAATACATATATATGAAATGCATTTATGACTGATATCTAAATGCACCAATCTATAAAACTACATATATAATATAAATGAATATTCAAAATTTGAGATCATAGATGTATAACAAATTGTATCTAGGGAGAAAATGACTCATCGATAGGTTCTTGAATAGTGTATCACAGCTCCTCATTTACCTTTTAGAAAATATATTTTGACACTCTTGTGTGAAGCATAAAAATCAAGTATACCTAACACTTGAAGATGTCATATTGGATATGTACTATAAGAAATTTAAATCCAATTATTGATATTGGACTACACATTATGAGGATGAACAAGATGTTTAGTATGATCGTGTTAGTGTGTTGTCATGTGTTATGCCCCTCTAACGAAACACATTCCCGACTCATACGAAGAAATGATTCATGTTGCGCGTTGGGGTCACTTTGCCAGGAGTGTTACTGATGATGAACACATTGAACACTGAAATACAACAATTCATTGATTTATTGCATGTTTCACAATAATCGTTATGGGAAGACAATAGTATACTTATAGGGTTATTGGTGACACTGAAAATAATGCGCATCAAATTTGATTTTAATATGCCTAGAATATCATATCCATTTTGTACACTAGCCACCTAAGAAGTTGGGTCAAGTTTTTGGTCAGGAGATTAAATAACTGCGTAATTATGAGTCAGGTCATTCATCAACACATATGCATGAGAAATAGCAAGTTAATCGAGCATCAAACATCAATGAAAACATATGTAGAATAAAAACATAATAAAATTTCACAGAAGTAGACAGCAAATAAACAATGCAAAAAAAAAAAAAAAACAGTAAAGGAGAAAGCTTCAGTGGAGGTAGGCATCAAATCGACAATGACGACAATGGACGAAGGAGAGTATAACCGAGTTTCAACTCTAATAACACATACAACAAATGAGGAGAGTGGTGAGGAGTATATGCGAGGATAGGGAAGTGGTACTACCGGAAATCCGGAGGGGCAACAATGTTTTTGGCACCTCACAATGGAGCTCCATCGACAGAATGCCCTCTCTCTCTTTCGTTTTAGCGTTTGACCGAATGTAACCCCCCATCTGCAAAACGCTCAAGTAAAAAAGATTCCCAAATGCTTCTTCTCAGGTTCCAAAACGTAAAAGCCACAAAAAAATGGGTCCTAAACGGGCCTTACTCTCAACATCAAGCTCTTGTTGAGAGTTCCTCACTTCCTTCTCATTACTGATTTTGATCTTTTGTCATCACTTTTTCTCCTTCATAGATGTCTGATCTCGGTGATCCCTTCAGCTACTAATGCGATTTTCTATTTGACGACAATTATGGTTTATATATATTTAAAAAAATGGCGAGAGGCTATGATATGAAGCCACAATTCATTCTTTTGTGTCTAACCATTCGATCTCGCACAACAGGCAGGCTCAAACCCGTGACCCCAGACTTAGAAATTACTTTGCAGATGCCAACCAAAGAGTCACGGCCAACGACAAACACACACACACACAATTTATAGAAATTGATTCATAGCTTTAATGCTTCAATTTTAAAAATAATATTAATTTATTAAAAAAAATCAACTTAAATTTATTAATTTTGTTTTTGAATAAATTATATTTAATAGATATTTTTGTGTTTAATTAGTTTAATGAATTAGTAATCAATAATTAAGTGGATAATAATGCATAGTGCATGTGATTTAATTAATTTTATTAGTATTGATAAAATAAAAAATATAAATAGTAATATTCAGTCAAATAAATTTGACATAAATAAATTAATTAAAAATTAAAAATCTATAAATAATTAATATAAATTAAATATCAATATTAAATTAAATAATTTTGATTATGTATAAATCAATATTTTAACCAGCTTAATAAGCTACAACTTAATTAAATGTTATAATATTATCTTACATTTATCATAATTTAATTGCCCTCATTAAAATAAGCATGTCCAAAATAGGTATAATAAAATATTATATCATATAATTATTGTTAAAATTTTATTTCAACTATTAGCCTTAAATACCAAAAGAAGTAGCCTAATAATCTCTCAAGAATTTAACTAAAATTAATCTTTATCATATTAAATAAATTTAGAATTTAATTATCTCAAAATTCACTAAATTTAAATATATAAGAAGGATTAAATTCTAACCGAAATAAACACCCCTTTAGCTAGAAGACTTAACGATCTCTTTGGGGCAGCTGCCAGCTGTAGCTTATTGTATAATCTGCTCATAAGCTGATTAAAAATAAACTGCTGATAAGCTAGTTTACTTAACTATTGCAAACTTTTATATTTTTTTAGAAAAATCTGATAGAAAATTACCATCGGTTTCAGCATTTTGAAAAAAAAATATAAGAAATATGTTTTCCAAACAGCAGCAAATAAGCTGCGCGAAAGGGCCCTTGGTCCCCGAAAAATTATTCCATACGGATCTGCGGTGTCCGATTCTGACCGTAAATAAGGTGATTTAGATGTATTTCGGTGGCCCCACCTAAATTTTTTTTTTTAAAAAAAACCCTAAATAATCTGACCGGTGCCGTAGATGATTCGGACACTCCGTATGCAATAATTTCTGCTCAGTCCCCGGATAATATTGGAGGGACAGCGTAATCCTAAATATCTACCGATCGCTTGGCCGCCACAATAATGATCGCCATGCTGCAGTCAGGCCTTCTATTGTGGCCATGTTCTGCAACTCCAGGTTCTTCCTCTCTTCGGTTTTCTACTACTCAAGCTTTCCAGGTTTCTCTTCTCCAGTTGTCTGATTTGCTTGTTCTCTTAAAACTTTCCTTATTCCCCTTCTGTATCTCTTACTTTCAAGCGCTTCACTATTTGTTCAACATTGAACTACTTATGGATTCTATTTCTACCATACTTTTGTCATTACTTTATCGGCTTGCCTTGGTTTTTCTCGCTCTGCAAATCGCATGATAATGACGATGAAGTATTATATACCAGTAAAATGCTTCGGCAGCGGGTTTTGTTATTTGTCAGAGTTTTACACAAAAGGAAATGCTCTTTTGACTAATAAGGGACTGAGCTTCACCTTGATTGGGTAAACGTTTCATGGAATTCGATTTGCAATTTGTGCTTTGAAAACATAAATCTCAATCGAGATGAATAACCGAGAAAAGCTGGTTTAAATTTGGCAAAAATTGCAGAAGCAGCTCTATGCATTTGATACCGAGGTGTAATGGCAACTTAATTTTTCACGTTGGAATTTGATATTGCTGAATACAATATTGGGCTTTGCTTTTACGTATTTGTCATGTATCTCGATCGTCTCTTTCATAGGATTCTAATAACTTTGTACCCACTGATTTCATTATTATCGTCTTCTATAATAAGAGTTTTAGGTGTGGCTCACTTTGACATCACTTTTAACCAACTTAATCTTCCATCCTAGGGTTGACATCAAGCTGAAGTCCTCTTGAAGCCATGGTTGAATTTTTTGCTTATTATGTCTAACTTTGTCTTGTTTTATCTTTATGATGTTAGTAATAGCACTTTGACATGAAGTTATAGCTATATTGATTTTTTTTTATATTGAATAAAGAATGAATAATTTGTTTCTTGATGATTTAAAAAAAAAAAAAACATCCTGATTTCTTGTGGTCTCTTTACCATTTTTATGTAAACCAATTTCTATGACATGAAGTAGTTACATCAAATAACTAGATGGCCAATGTTTTCTTTCACATTGGGTATGCCTAACCATAAATTCTTCTTTTACAGGTTATGCATCATGTAAACAGTTTTGCCATAATAAAGCTTCGGTTTTCTCAAGAAAAATTGCTTTAGTTTTTTCTAGAAGGCACTCAGTTTCTGAGATTGCCAAATGCAGCAGTTCATCTTCCTCCGGTGGCTCTTCTGATGATTCTAATGGTTATTCTAACAAGGACAAAGTATGTATCTGAACTCATTAATGTTATGCTATATGCGGCTACCTTTTTCTTAGATATGCATGGGTGCACAATTAGCTATGACAGTTATTTTTATAATAGATAAAAACTACGAATACTTCCTCACACATATAATGCTGCATCTATTATTTTCCCTTTTATTTTTCAGAGCTACTACCGTACAATAATTACATGTAAGATGTTTTGAGTTTTATTTACTAAGTACATAGTGTAGTAACTTGTTGCTTTGCTAATACTTTATGTACTTATTATTTGTAATGTACTGCTTTAGAAAAAATTTTCACGAGTTTTGCTGCTTGTGTGACTCAAATGCTTGTAGCGGTAAAATACCTATTTTGTTTGAGAGAAAGTAGAAGTTTTGCCTAAATTTCAAAATGAAAGGAACTAGTGCGAAGAAAAAAAGCGGAGAATGAAGAAAAAGGCTCTAACTACAATAAGAATAGAAATATTATTGTTGAAATTTAAAAGGTTACAACGACGACACTTCAAAACAAGAAAATAAATAAATAGCAATATAAAAGACACATTGGAGAGAAGGCGAAGGGGTGAAAGGCTGCTAGACAGCCGGTAGAATGGCGGCTTGGGGCAGTGGCCATAACAAGATGGTGGTTGAAATGCAGAACAACAAGATCAGGAAGACGTGGGAGATGCTGGTGGTTGCTTGATTGCTGGACAACAGCGGTTGGCGGCAAGGAGGGCGGGTGGAGGTGGAAGTCGAAGAGGATAATCACTATCAGAAGAAAATGATACAACCGGAGCACCACCCTACCTGTCAGATACAACACCTGAGGGGAAAACAGGACACCGACGGCTGTCCTTATGAACTGAAATAAAAAATCAATCAACTACCCTAACCTAGGCTAGCAAACACATATTTATTATTGTTGTTAGTAAATCAAAGAGGCAAGACTTGGAGAAAGAAAGAACTATGAAGGTAAGGGATGTAAAATAGGAAAAAGTTCCCTTATGTCAAATTCTTAAATAGGAAGAGGAGGGAAGCAGGGGTGGGAGCGACAATTCTAGGGCCTCGAAATGGGAAGAGGAGGGAAGTAGGGGGCGGGAGTGGCAATTCCAGGGCATCAGTCACAGGATCGAGAGATAAATCCCGCTATAATGAGCGTGAGCAGGGACCGGTCCAACTGGCCCCTGTCCAGGCTAGTCCAGTCGGTCTAAATGATGGTCGGTTCAGCCGCAGTGGGAAGATGAAGCCCCGCTCCAGTAGCGGGAAGGGGAAGCCCCCCACGTCACTCTCCCGGGGTTGGAGGAGCTTCAACTTCATCTGTCGAAGCTTCTGTTTCTTCCCGACCTTTCCTGGATTCCACTGACGGTTGCACTGACTCCCAACGCATCTGAGGAGCTTTCCTACTTACGAGCATACCTTTCTATCGATCAGTTCTAGTTTGAAATAATCTGAGCCGGAAGTACACATTGACAGAGGTTCTCTCGAGCCAAATTTGAACAAGTAAATATCTCATATGCTTCTCATTTAAGACAAGTTAGGCCTCATTGGGGTTGAGGTTTTACAAGAGATTGGTTGATAGTGATTCTTATTATCTTCCTAATCTTCCCTCTAACCCTTGTTGTTTTGGAGAACTGACACCTTTTACTGCGTTATAATAACAAGAGCTTCACACTAGTCTTTTATTTCTTCATGTGGAACACTGGAGGTGAGGGTTGAAAGTGTACCAACCTGTGATGCTATCGATTGGTCGTCACTAAGATAATCCACTGAAATTTTAAATTCTGACATCTTCTAGCCTGTGCGATTTTTATGTCTCCACAAAAAGTTCACCATTTTCTAGGAGAACAGGAACTACAATCTCATCAAAGTCACATGTTCCTTTTGTTCACATGGAGGAAATACATTGTATGTATCTACGAACAAGGGAGTTCCACGGGGGAAGATGAAAATTCTCGTTTGAATTGCTCTTCAGTGTCTGCGGTGTTCTTACCCCAGGTTTCAACAATACTCTGTTTCATGAAATAGATCACCCATTCCATTTTCACATGTTCGAATCCGTGACACTACAACATTTTCTGGCTGACAGACTTGCAGATTTGCTTAATTGGATAGTAGCAAGGGGGTCGCTTGGTGATGCGGTATCTCCTCTTCGGAACTTAGAGTTTGCAAATTTTGGCGGAAGTAAATTGGTAGGAACTAACGCTATGTTTCCCTCTTCATCTTCATATTTTCTCTTTCTTCTCTTCGGCCTTACGGATCACGGTGTAACCTTCCACTGTATTTCCTCTTCAATATCCATAAGCCTTCGCTGAAGACGGCGGAGCTCTTGCTGTATCTCGTCTGGGGTAGGCTCGAGCCTAGATCTCCTTGGTGGTATAGTTAGGGTTTTGGAATAGGAAGAAAAAATTTTTAGTGGAGGTGAAAGAGGGTAAAACTAATTGGGTCAAGGTTGCTGATTTTAAAAATTAGCGAGGGGAGTTAGGCTCAGGAACATGTGGTAGTGGAAAGGGAATTGAATGGTAGAAAGGAAATTTTGTAGGTTATGATAGACGCTAGGAAACCCTAGAATAAGATTAGGGTTGGACTAGCTCTGATATGAAATGATACCGAAGAAAAATGACCAAACCACAATAGGAATATAAATATTATTGTTGAAAGTTAATGGGTTACAACGACGATGCTTCAAAACAGGAAAATAAACAAATAAAACTATTAAGACACACTAGGGAAAAGGGGTGAACGACTATTGGACAGCCAGTAGAATGGCGGCTCGAGGCAGCCGCCACAGCAGGAGGGTAGCCGAAATGCATAACAACAAATTTAGTAAGACGTGGGAGATGTAGGTGGTTGACTGGATTGTTGGACAACAACAGTTGGTGGCAAGGAGGGCGGGTGAAGGTGAAAGTCGGAGAGGTAATCACCACCAGAGGAAATGGATATAGTCGGACCACCACTCTATCCGTCGGATACTGCGCCTGGGTGGAAAACAGGATGCCGACAGTCGTCCTCGCAAACTGAAATAAGAAATCAATCAAATACCCTAACCTAGGCAAACAAACACATTATAATTGAAGTTAGTAGATAAAAGAGGCAAGACTTGGAGAAGGAAAGAACTTTGAAGGTAAGGGATGTACAATAGGAAGGAGGTCTCTTATGGCAAGGCTCAAATAGGAAGAAGAGGGAAGCAGGGGCGGAAGCGACAATTCCAGGGCCTCGAAATAGGAAGAGGAGGGAAGCAAAGGGTGGGATCGACAATTCCAAGACCTCAATTTCGGGATTAGGAGATAATCTGCACTAATAAGTGGGACCAGGGAGCTACCCAAGCTGCCTCTATCCAGGCCAGTCCAATTAGCCTAAATGTTTGCTAGTTCAGCTGCAACAGGAAGAGGAAGCTCCGCGTTAGCATTAGAAAGGGAAAGCCCCGCATCAGTACCAAACTAGTTTATCGCAAACTAATATGTGCAAAGTCTTGTCGTTATCTAATTACATGGTTGCAAATTTTGGTTTATGTTTCTCTTATTCCAAGTGTATCAAACCATTGAATTGGAGAATACCATGTTGATTTTCTTACAAAAATGCATGTTATGAATGTTGCTTATTAAACTGTTAGTAATGTTTTGTAGCTGTTAGGCATATCACATTTCTCAAGTGCTTTCTGAAGTAGATACAAAGAAAAGGGGTGCATGATTTACAGTTTCATCAAAAGTGGCACATAAGGTTCTAGTGTGTGGAGTGCTACTCTGAAGAAAATGGAGTGTTTAACCTATTAAGTTTTTTATTTTTACTTAACTTTGCTACAAGTAGTCCTAATATTAAAATGCTGATGCCACTTAATGGGATAAAAGCTTATGGTTGTTGTATTCTTAATATTAAAGGTTACCTTGGCAGAAGCTTTAACCAAGATTGAATGTGATAAATCTCAAATGAATAATATAAATGATCAAACATTAGTAAGACTGATGTACACAAGCTAACAAAGATGCAAGTGGGTGGCAACCAAGCAAACTACTATAATATGTGACGAGGATTGCAATATTTGTGACAATGACAGTGATTGCGAAGTTTGGAGGATCCGAGGTCTTTTTCGTAATTGGTTCCTCTTCCAAATAATCTACTTTAAGGGTTGATCTTTAACGTTTATGGAGACACTAAAATATTTTTTCAGACTATTATTTATATTTATTAACGACGAAAAACTAGGCTTAGCCCAATTTCAAGTCAATATCAGTGATGGTTCTCCAACCGATCTAATTGGCATGTCTAGATTGGTGTGTCAACAGTGCCTCTAATCAACATTCTAAGTAATCACATTGTGGGATTATCACATGCGTTAGCGGTGACATATAAAGTTTCAAAAAATGGATTGATAAAAATAATTTCAAGTTAATTGCTTGAATGAACATAGTGAAATTTGGCTACAATGTCATGCAATTTTTATATGAACTAACTCCTCTCCATAAGAGGAGAGCTTAACCCACCTAAAGCCTTGATTTTAGCAACCAAAGGATGACGCTGGAGCTCTCTTCCATTATTGTGTCCTGTGGTATCACGATCACGAGATCTCGCAATTGTGGGATTGAACCAAAACTAATTACCATCATGGAATGTTTATTTTAAGATTTTCGCGCAATGGGGTTGCTTGTGTCTTGTGCACTCTCATTCCCTTTTTTATTCTAATTAGGGTTTAAATTTGGTATTACTATAAATATTATTTTGTGGAATCTGATTGTGATGATTTTTGATTTGTTTTGTGTATTTTGAAGATTATATTCTCTGATTTCTGCCCTAAGGGATTCTTCTGTAAATAGTATGCATGTATCTTATTCAGGAATAGGTGATAGATCTCCATCGACAATTGTGCCTTATAAGAGACGACATTTCATGGTTTTCTCTTTTGTTTTCAGCCCGGATAGCTGAAAAACGTCTCTTATCCCCTTTCAAACACCTTCAAACTTACATATTATTATTCACTTGTTGTTCCACAGTCACCTCCCTATTAAATCCACCTTCTAAACATCTTCTAAGGATCCTAGAATGGTGTCGTTTGTTATCAAAATTCGACAAACATTACGTTTTTAGGAATTTGTCTTCCTTGCTCTTAAACCACAAATCTACAACTCACATTTCAGTATTAATTTACCTGGCTAGGAGAGGCTTCCCCTTCTTTGCTAGAAGCTTCAGGAAGTTATCTAGTCACTGCCATAGCAAAATTCATGCTCAAATCCATTTCAGGAAATTTCAAAACACCTATGCCCTAATAGAATAATTATTCATTCTTTCTTGGCATAACAAAAACTTAAACTGTATATAGTCGGGTATTCTCACAAGCCAAGTTTCGAGATATTAAATATTTAATCTTCTTTTTCTACTTCTCGTACTCGGCTGGAAGAATATGATAAATAATATTCTGTATGGAGGAACCAACTTTGTATTGAAATTTATTGCATGCTGGAGCACTCTTAGTGGGGACTTCCAATAGGTAAATTATCTATTAGGACATCCAACAAGTTCCTCAATAGGAGCTGTTATATTTTTGATATTGCCTTGGACTCACTATTTGTTAGGACATTTATTGTTAATTCTGTTGGAGTCTCTCTCATGGGCTTGAATCATTAGCTTCTCTCTCTCGCCGGCTGCAATCTGATATTCTTCTCTAATCTCCTCATTTGGTTCTTTTCCATCTACTTCTTCTGCTGCACCCTGCTTAGTGAAAGATGTCATCATTTTGTTTGGGCAATCGACCGTAATGTGCACGAAATCATGATACTTGAAATACTCTTTGGCTGGGATGGATTTGAGAGTGCTGGTGGGCCTGCCTTTTCTCCCTATGAATTCGTTTCTCCTCTAGTGGGGTCGACTGGGATGCTCCACTGGGTGTGCTCTTGCTGTCTAATCTTATGATTGAACTTCACTATAAGTTACGACGGTCATCTGATGACGTTGTTGTTTCTCCACCTTCAACTTAGGGGCCTACACATCAAGTAGGGACCAATATGACTGCATCTGAATCACATTATTGATAGATGAACTCAATCATCCAAGATATCTTATCTCTATCTGCTCATATGGTTCCACCAACTCACATTTCAATACTAATTGATCAAAGTCAGTTGTATACTCTTCCACATAAGTGCCTCTTTGACACAAGTCATGGAGCTTTATAAACAAGTCCTCTCGGTAATATTGAGAAAGATATTTGCGTTACATCTCTCTTTTTATCTTAGACCACATAATGATCTTACTCTTTCTTTATCGTTGTAAAATATGTTTCTATTTCTCCCACTACAATAAAGTATTTTTTTTTGGCTTGATAGGTGTTAATCTAGCTCTTTTATCTTGAGGAACATAATTATACTAAAAAAATTCTCTCCATTGTTTGAAGCTACTCGATAAACTCATATGAATCAATGTGACCGTCAAAATTCAGTAAATGCACCTTTTCTCTAAGATCCTGGTTTCCGCTTTGATATTCCATGTTGAATCGTTGAGATAATGATTTTTCATCATTGAAAACTGCATGGTGGAAGATATTCACTTCCTCTTGATCTGGTTAGTCACCGTTGTGGCTATTAGTGACCTCACTAAATTGTCTCTTCTCAAAGCCCGCAACCTCTGTAGCAGTTTAATGATTTCTCAATGTATACTCCCATAGTAAGCTCTTAGGCATTTTTTACAGATTTTTCCAAGGCGACGCTGTGTCATTTTCTCCCGATCAAAGTTCGGTTGATGTAGGATTAGTACTCTTAAGGTTGGTCGAGGTTTAGGTTTTTTGTGGTAGGTGTCGAGGTGGATTTTTAATGGAGGTGGGAATGTTAGATTTTGAAAATTTTAGGTTATGGTTAGGAATTATTGTGAGAATGATTTTGCGAAATTTTTTTTTTGGTGGTGGTGTTTGGTTTTTTGAAATTGTTGGTTGGTGCAAGGAAGGCAAAACATTAAAAACCTAGGGTTTGTCGAGCTCTAATACTAGATGATACCATTCTAGGGCACCTAGAAGGTGTTTAAAGATCGGGTTTTGTGAGGAGGTGGTTATGAAATAACAACAAAGTGACAATAGGGGTTGTTGGTGGCATTGGGAAGGATTTATGTAAAATCTACCATTGGGTAATAGGTGAGGCGAGGGCGACACTTGTCCGGACTGAAAACAACAGTCCACGGCGAATCAACAAGGTGTGGATCATTGGACAACGAACCATAATCGATAAAGTGATGATTTTCTATTGTGACCAGCAGTTGTAAGCACGTTTGATGGTTGTACAGCTGAAAACAACGGACAGAATGGTGAACGACAAGATACGGGCAACAAGGGTAATCAACTACTTGTTCCCAAGTAAGATACCTATACACCATTTGCAGCAGGAAGATGGCACAACATTCTGAAGAGCATAGAATAGAGATTACAATCTCTTTAATACATAAAACCAAGCTAGCCGTTCCAAACAACAAAAGACACACACACAAAATACCCTTTTTAGGAAGAAAGAAATAGAAAAAAAATACAAAAAAGAAGTAATTCATGCATAATTACTAACAGGACAATTTCCCAACTAGTTCTCCCACAATCGTGAGTGTTCCGCCAACTATTGAACTGCAAGACCACGGTACTAGCGGGAGCAAGATCACTTGATCCATGCGGGATGTTGTCGCGTTAAATGTATTACAAACATTTGTTTTTGAGATTTCATTACTTACAGTAGGAAATTCTTTCAGTGGAGTATAATATTGAGTTCGAGCAATTTATGTTGAAGTGTGGACTAATGGAACTCAAGGAGAACACCACAACATAACATCTTGGGGGATTAAGATTGTCTATTGGCAATGTGATATAATTGCAACCCCATTAGACACTATATGATATCCAAACTTTATCCTGAAGGTGGAGAGATAACTATATCCGGTCCACACCACTTTCACATCGGGTCTAACCATCAGATCGCATAGCAAGAACACACCTACCAAAGTACCCAAAACTATTTCTCATGAAGAGATATCACCATAAAAGAAAAAAGAGGATTGACCAGGCCAACACCCCTAAAATATTTTCAGCCAAGAAGTATTTCAAATGTCATGGATATGGGCATATTGCATCCAATTGCTTGAAGAAAAAGGTGATTTTATTTACTGAGCAGGACATAGTGGAAGAGGTAGAGGGAAGGCCCATAGGAGACTGGAGAAGAATACGAGCTACCTACAAATGATGGTGAGATGCTTTTGGCTCGATACGTTCTCTACACTTAGCCTAAGAGGGATTAATAGTGGTTCATACATATATTATTTTGCAATCATTGTATTTTGAGTGGGAATGTGTGCAGTCTCATTATAAATGGAGGTAAGTGCGAAAATATTTTATTTACACAGGCGGTTAACAAATTAAGCATCACACAGAAATATTTCTAGCCATATTTTTTGTCTTGGTTGAAGAAGGAGAATGAGATCAATGTTGATAAGAGATGGTTGCTAGAGTTTTCAATTGAAAGCAAACTACAAGATTATGTTTGGTGTGATATCATGCCTATTGATACATGTTACATTCTTTTGGGTCAATCATGATAGTATGACAAGGGTATGCTTCATGATGATCACAAAAACACATACATTTTTTAAGGTTGAAAAACATGTTGTACTTTTTCCATTAAAGGAGTTAGTAGTGATGAGTGCTCATACAAAGACGAGCTTTAGTGTCACGTGCCATATTTTTACAGGTGATACAGAGAAGCTGATACTTGAGGCAGTGCGACTCTTATTAGAGGAATTTCATGATGCTCCAATAGATAGTCCGTGACTTGGATTGTCACCTTACTAGAGATTCAACATACTATAGATTTTATCCAAGGTCAGTGCTCCCCAACCGACAAACCTATTGGATGCGACCAACAAAATATAAGATGCTACAAAAATAGGTTGATGATCTAATGGCTCGAGGACTCATCCTTAAGAGTACCAATCCAGTTATTGTGCTATCTTTGATTATGCACAAAAATGATGGATCGAGTAAAGGCATCTTTTATGAAAAGAGATGGATTGTATGAGTAAACCATGTCAATTGGCATGTCCAATGCACCTGACATCTTCATGCGACTAATGAATTGTGAATTTCATCAAAAATTTTTTTTTATTGTATAGTTTGACGATGTCTCGTGTAAAGTTTTCAAAAGAAGAATATTTACAGTATTTATAAGATGTTTTTAAAATGTGATTATACAAAACGATTATATGGTCACCAAAAGAAGTGTTACTTTTTTACATCACAGACCTTTTTTGTCGGGTATATTGTTTCAACGGCTAACATCGAGATGAATCAAGCGAAGATTGATACTATCGTGACATGGCCTAAACCCC
This sequence comes from Phalaenopsis hybrid cultivar, assembly GCA_002079205.1. NCBI lineage: Eukaryota > Viridiplantae > Streptophyta > Magnoliopsida > Asparagales > Orchidaceae > Phalaenopsis > Phalaenopsis hybrid cultivar. Next base: position 314,512 of record JXCR01142719.1, read on the forward strand.
ATTCATTTACTTATACACATTTTCATGTTCTGACTTTTTTTTACAGGAGATTTATTGGGAATTTTAGCTCGGTCATGTCAATCATGATCCCCTTGACCGATCTTCTCAAGTTAGAGAGATTTTCATGGTCAGAGGATAGACATATTAGTTTTGATGCTCTAAAGAAACATGTTACTCCATCCCATGTTCTAACATCTCTAGATTTTAACCAAGCATTTGCGGTAAAGAGTGATGCCTCCAATTTGAAAATTGTAGCTGTGTTGAATCAAGGAGGACATTATATTACTTTTATCATGAAAAGTTGAATGATTTCACAAGACTATACACTGACAATGATAAAGAGTTATATGTCATCGTGCTAGCCTTTAGTCACGAAAGTTGTTATCTATTTGCAGTGATTTTATTGTCTACATTGATCTTAATACCCTAAAATTCTTAAATAATCGGAGCAAACTGAAGGGTGGAGACGCCTTGTGGGTAGAATTTTTCTGTTCATTCTATTTTGTCCTCAAATATAAAGCAAAGAATATGAACAAAGTAGCATATTTATTGAGTTGTTGCCACCTATTAATCACTATTATATGGTTTAAGGTAGTTTTTTTTGAGCTATTGAAAGAATTGTATGTAGTTGATGAGAATTTTCTGATTTTTTAGACACGATGTAAGGATAGATCGTATGACCATTATCACATATTTGATGTATATTTATTCTTTTTAGAAAAAAACTGTGAATTTTTTTGAGTTCACTTAAGGAGAGTATTTTACTTGAGTGTCATTATGGATGGATGATAAGATATTTTGGCAGAGTTAAATCATTTCCTTCGTAAAAGAGAATTTTTTTTGGCCTAGATTGGTATGAAATGTGAAGAGACACGCTAGACAATGCAATATATGTCATTTGAGAAAGACTCGAGGACAAAATACAAGCTTATGCACTCTCCTTTATGTTCTAAAGGCACCTTGGTTGGACATGAGCATGGATTTTGTGTCGAGCTTACCCCAGACGCTGCAGATTAAGGATTTGTTATGGTTGTGGTAGATCATCTCTTCAAGATAAAATATTTTGTTTCTTGCCACAAGACGATTGACACATCACACACTGCAGACATATACTTCAAGAAGTTGTTTATCTTCATATTACTTGGGAGCATTATTTCATACAGGAACATGAAATTTCTCAACCGCTTATGGAGGATTTTATTCTGTAAGTTAGTTACAAAGCAACAACACACTCTCATATAGAAAACCAAACAGAGGTTGCAAATCGCAGTATGGAAAATCTCCTTCGATGCTTTGTGAGAAAGAACATTAGACAGTGAGATTTAGTTATCCCTGAAGTGGAGTTTGTCTACAATCGTTCCACTTGGCAGGCCACCAGACACTGTCTTTTTGAGATTGTATACTGATGAAATCTTATCGCACCATTGACGTTAGTACCAATATTTTAAGCTATTGAGCTTAGCACTAATACATATGTTAGAGTCAGACATTCAGAGCTTATATGATTGTCGACACTATTTTTGGTGTGGGGTTTGCCCGTAAGAAGCTGTCGGTTATCGGAATTGAAATCCCGTTGACCGCTTCGGAAGAACATTTTAAAAGTTTTAATTTTTGAAAAAGATGAAGTCAAACTGACCCCATAATTTTCATAGTTTAGATGAAAGA
>JXCR01142719.1:338703-368531 GCA_002079205.1 Phalaenopsis hybrid cultivar
TAGCCATAGGACTTTCGTATTGACTATTCCTAGAATAGTAGAAAGGAACCCTCACCATTAGAAACTCTAAACTGCTCTTTGCACAACTTGAAGTTCCACATATTGGTCCTAACCTCTATCACTTAGTAGGTGGGGTCAGAATGGAGGATCTCAAGGAGGGTCCCCATAGGACTGCTTGACCTTAGGGTTGACTTTGGTGTTGGTCTGGAGCTAGTTCACTCGCCTGCACTCACTATCACCTATATCACTCACAACGCTAAAACCCAAAATTGATTACTTTGATCCCTCGATCTTTTGGGAGACTCGTGTAGTTGGTCCCCTAAACCCATTAGCCCTAGGCTAGGGTTTAGCTAAGACCAGTACATAGAAGACCCAAATGGGTATTTCATTGGTCCATAGCTCACCCCAATTCTATCAAAATTTCTAACTTGGCCTTTTGACCCCCAAATCTACCCAAATTACCTAAATGGACTTGAAACCCTAAATTTGACCAAAATTCCCAATTCACCCAAAATACACAAACTTGTTCAAGAATCATTTCAAACCATTTCAAAATACTCAAATTACACAAAAACACCCAAAAATTCCAAATTTACCAAAATACCCCCAAAATTGCCAAAAGTACAAAAATACCCTTGGCACCACCCCAAGCTTTCCCAAAACCTTAAAGATCACTCCACATATCTCCAAAACCAATTTGGACCTTTCAAATGACCCAAATTTGGCCAATTTTACCATTTTGACCAAAATCCACCAAATTGCCTTTAAAGGCCTAATTTCCCCAAATTTACCTTCATTGTCCATCAATTTGGCTCATTTTTTTTTTCAAATTCAATTATAAACTCAAATTCACCTTCTATATGACCAATCCAAACAAAATCCAAGCCTAATCGGCCCATGCTTTGAGCTCAATTTTGATATAATTGAAAACCCCCAATTTTGGCCCTACAAATTAATCCCACCAAATTGAACCCCATAGCCTACTCAATTGCCTCAATTTGGACCCTAAATTCTTAATAACATTCCTAAACATCAAATTTCACCTTCAATTTGCTTTGTTAAAGCCTCAATTTCACTCAATTTTGACTCAAATCCAAAAATCCTCAAATTTGTCCCAAACTGGCCATACCTCCAAATTCCACCAAATTTATTGCCTTAACCCCCAAAATTGGCACACAATTGATGTTGAAAAATCTTCATGAAATTTCCATAGGCTATTCTCAACCATCAATTTGGACTTAGCCCAACCTTAGCCCAATCTAGACCCAAGTCTAGCCCAACTTGCCCAAATTGACCAAAATCCCAAAATCCTTCAAATTGAGCTTCCAATTGAACTTAAATCACTTCAATCCTTCACAAAAAATCTTTATAACAATCATCTACATAATTTTGATCAATAAATTTGGCTCAAATTCATGGCTAGCCTAACCCAAACCCAACCTTTGGCCATTAGGACCCAAATTGGACCCATGTACCAAGATTAACTTAGCCATCCTAAGGCCACAAAATTGATGACTCCGCAGCTACTAAGCTCCCCTTCAGACTAGGCTAAACCATACTTAGCCCACCCTAGATGAGCCATGGACCAAAGGCACCCAAAATCAAGGGATCGGTTTCCTAATTTTCTTAAGTCAAAGTTATCTTTGCCAAAACCTATCAGCAGCCCAAATTAATTGTTGTGACAGAATCCTCTGAGGTTCCTGATCCACCTAAGCACCTCCCCTACCATGGCCAGCCACCCTAGTCGTAGGAGGATCTAAAATCAAGAGCTCTTATTCCTAAAGTTAAACCCTAATTTCACCCATCCAATGTGTCTAGCTCTGATTGGTGTTCAGCATCTTGAAGCCCTCTACCTCAGCTCCACATTACACCCAATTGGAAGCCAGGACAACCACCCTATGCTGTTTTACTTAAACCCCTCCTCCATGGCTTGAAAGGGGATTAAAAAATTTTTCTATAGAGAACTCTATTAAAACTATTTCCAAAGCTCCTCCAAGACTCCCTAACCCTATTGAAACTATCCTTTGGTCATCTTCCCCATCACTTAAGCTCATTTTTTTAGCTCAAAATTAGGGCAAAGTTCGGCCTTCCAAAAAACTCCTCCAAACCCCAAATTAATTTGCTCCTGAGCTTCACCAGAGCAACAGAGGGAGATCCCCATCAAAATCTCCATCTGTTGAGCCCTCTAACATATCCCTAAACCAAGGCCGCTCCACCCTTTGATCGAACTCATACTTGGAGCCTTCACCAGCAGAAATAAACACATCAATGAGGTTTGTCAGACTCCACTAAAGCTTCCACAAGCACCCAATTTAGGCCTCACCTCTTGGGCAAAGGTCTAGCTCACTAACCCTAATTTTTGGCTTAGTTTGGTCTTTTGTGAAGAAAACTTGCAATTCAGAGCAATGCAACCATATAGATGTACTCGTCTTGAGTAGATGGAGGTCTAGGAACAAACCCAAAATAATTTGGTTGAGTTTAGGCTGAGATCTTAGGCTTTAATCTTGGACGGTTCACGGGTTTTGGCTATCAAGGACGATGATGGAGAGCCATCTGATCGAGCATGTTTTGCATGGACAGAAGTGTGGCTACTGGCTCAGATGGCTGCGCAGAACCAAAGAGACAATGTGTGGCACTTCGAGGAGGACGAGGATGATGTGGTGCGTGATTAGGATAAATAGAAAATTAAGGCTTTTTCTTAATTAAAAAAATTACAGATCATTAAAAATTCATAAATTTTTATAGAAAAATCATAAAAGTGAAAGAAAAATACCCTCTTGCTCAGTGAACAGAGCAAAATAATGTGGACTAAAAATAACAATTATTTGACAAACATATGATTTTTAATTAATTAAATACCCTCTGAGGTATTTTAACTCTCCATGTTTAAGGAGTCCTCACCATGGCTTGAAATTTTTAGGGTTCATTCCTCATCATAGATGGGATGTTCTCTGATTTTTTTAAAGTAAGAGATCATGTCTATACTTCTAACCCTAATTTTCAAGCAAAGGTGACCATTTCAGCTTATTTTAAATAAATAAATCAAAATATCACTTGAAAAATTATGAGAATAATTTTAATAGGTTTCCTATGGTCAGAGAAATCTTAGAAAAATATTGTGATACTTAGAAATATTTTGTACATTTCTATACTTAATTAAATGTAAATATCTTCCACAAAATTATGTAAATTAAACATATATTAAAAATTGACAAAATTAGTCCCACATTGTTCATAAAAATTATATCTACCCACTGTAAAAATTTCAAAATTATTTGGCTTAGTTTAAGCACTAAAGTTGATTTTCTAAGAAGCCTTATATTTTTGTACAAAAATAATTATAACAAATTAAATACACTTGGGAAAATTATGAAAAGTGAATTTTTGAGTTCCTTGGGATCATAGGCACTTAGGAAAAATAAAAATTATTTTTGGTAAAATACTTGATTTTTGAGTCATACTTTGGATTTAAAATAATTAAGAATAATTAAAAATTTCAAAAATATCAAAATATTTCAAAATCTACCTAATTGTTCTCTGATCATTTGGGACTCATTAAAATATATTTTTTAATTATTCTAAGTTAAAAATAATTTTTAAAAGCTTAAAAATGAATTTTCCATATTTTCCTATTAAAATAAAAATAATAATTTAATTCAAAAGATCATGAAATTTTTCCTATGTGTTTCTCTGACCTTAAGAAACCTCTAATAATTTTTCCATAAAAAAAACTTTATTTTGGATGATCAAATAAATTAACTTCTGAAAATCATGTCTTCTAAATTTTAAATAATTATCTAAATTAAATTAAAATTTTAAGAGGTCCACATGTTTCCCTCTAACATTATAATTACCTCATGGATATGACACTTTAAACCCTCATAGTCATTTTAGTTGTGTTAAGTGAGTTATGAGGTGAAATGCCCCAAGGGCAAAGTGGTAATTTTAGATTCTGGTGCCTTAATCAAAGTTTAGGACTAACCCGAGATAAATGAGTAATTTTGATCCTGATAAATATGTTTGGATGATTGAAATACAATGGGATTAAAAGGTAGAAGTCCACTCACTAGCTTTGTACAACATCCACAAAATCATAAACCTCCTAATCTTCATGACTTGGAGGTAAAAAAAAATATCAAATGATTCTTAAGTAATGGGCTTAAGCTAGAAAGATGACAATTTACTTTTCTTTAGTCCAAAGTTGAGGATGGTTTGATCATTTGATAAGGATACACATTACTTAGATTAAAAATTTTGATAATCACCATTTCACTCATTATGATTATTGAAGGCTTGGTAGTGACCTAGGTTCAATATCTAAACTTAATTGATTGGAGTTAGAAAATAATATGATTGGAAATCAACATTGTTAAATACTACAAGGCTGACTTTAAGTGTGGGCACCATATTCTTTAAATGACCTAAACTTGCCTTAGGAGCACACACTTACATAACTATCAAATGAAACATCAATTGATTAATCGAGTATCCTATCGTGAGGATATTTAAAATTGTCAAGTTCTACTGAGCAACGGGGTAGCAACACTTCAACCTTGGATAATTAATGGAACAATATGATAAGTTCAAAATGAACTCAAACTAATTCAAGGGAGCGTCAACGTAGTTCAGAGTCATTCCCTCAACACTTTAAAATCTTCTGAATATTTTGAAGAGCAAATTGAACTTGTTATATTTTGTTCTAAAATTATCCACTACGATCTTCCAAGATCCAACGAAATCATAAACTAGGGTTTGGTAGCTAAACCTTCATCTACTCATGTAATTCAAATTTTCTTGAAACATTGTATACATGCCTTGCAAGTACTAACCATTCAAGTGGTGGAACGAGAAGACTCGCTAGGTATGCTTTTACAGTTTGTAGTACCATCTTTTCTTGTACTTTTTGCACTGTACTTTTATTTTTATAAAACTTGCATGCTAAACAACGATGACACCCAGCATGAAAATTAGAACTGCTAGGATAGCCACCAAACCAAAACTAAAACAAAAATCAACCAAGATAAAATTCACCGCCAAAACATTCAAAATATAAGACAACTCAAAATTTAATCACAAAAAATAATTACAACTAAACTAAGACGTCTCTATCAGATGATCAGGAATTCCTCGGTGGAGGTAATATGTGGTTGCTAATGAGATTTCCCATGGTCTAAATGAAAGTATGGAACTCATTAAGTTGAGTTTAGTAAATTCATTTGTACTAAGTGAATCTGATAGAAAATAGTGGTACTGAAACGAGGGAACCATAGGAACCTAACCGGTATCGTTCTAATCAATTTTAATATGCCCCATAATATTTAAAGGACCATAACTATAGGGACATTTGATTTGATATCATAACTTGACACATTAGAAAACTTAAACTTGTTACGATAAAGAGCTTAGAGCTAGCATTGTGAGCAGCATGGCCATCTACAACCGCAAGAGGATCTACAACAGCATATCTCTTTCCTTAGAATTAAACAATCAAGCCATACGATTTTGAGGTTGTTTGTTTATGCAACATAAATCCTCAACGCATCTTTAGGACTTTGTGTAAGTTTATTATACAATATAAACCATAACTCATCTTAGGTTTCTGAGGTTGTCGTTCTTCACAACCTAAATCCTCATATCTTTTAGGCGATTTGTGTGATCGTTTCACACAAATGTAAACCCTAAACAAATAAAATTGGCAAGATGAAATATTTAAATAATTCCTCCTCAAAATTGAAACCAAACAATAAGATAGACCGGGAAGTCACCGAGGTTCTCCTCTGGATCCATGACATCCTCTAGTCTCTGTCTTCCTTTGGATTCTACAACAAAATGTTCCAAATTTGAGCCGTTGAAAAGTCTTATCCTTTGACCCCTTTGAAGATAATATTTCTTGATTTTTATCGAAAGTTTTCTTCAGTGACTTCGGTCATTTAAGATGTAATTAACTATAGGGGCTTACCCTTATAGGAAGCTTTTCTGAACCCAGCTTAATATAAACCCTATTTAATTTTTCATATTAAATTGGGGAACTTGTTGGCAAATAAAATATTTTTGCAGACCAAACGAATGTCATACGATCTTTAGTTTATTTGATCAAGTCTCACCCTTAAGTCTTGTGTTTGTCTTTTGAGATAGATATAGGATTTGAGGTATAGTGCCATTTCATTTAAACTATGGAAGATATGAGATCAGTTTGATTTCATATTTTTCTAAACTTATATATATATATATNGTGTCAGAGAGTAGGTAATATATCATAAAGAAATGAAATGCCTCTAAATTTTAATTTGGAAATTGAAATTTTTGATGCATGAGGATTGGATTTTATGGGACCATTTTTACCTTCATTTGGAAATATTTATATATTGATTGCAGTGGATTATGTTTCAAAATGGATTGAAATAATCACCCAGATGTGATGCTCGGAGTGTTTCAAAATTTTTAATTAAAATTATTTTTACAAGATATGGAATGCCGAGAGTAATCATTACCAATGGAGGATCTCATTTTAGAAATGTAACAGTTGCAAGATTGGTGGAAAAAGATAATATAATGCATAAAATTGCAACTACTTATCATCCCTAGGCTAGTGCTTTAGCAGAAGTATCTAATCAAGAAATTAAGAGGATTTTTGAAAAAAGTGTTAATCCAAATAAAATGGATTGGTTTGTTAGATTAGATACGACATTATGGGCATACATGACAGCTTATAAGACACCTATAGGAATGTCCCGATATAGATTAATTTTTTGAAAGGCTTATCACTTGTCAGTTGAATTGGAGCAGAAAGCTTATTGGACTATAAAGGGATTCAATTTGAATTTGAAAGAAGCCAGTGAGAAAAGATTATTGCAATTGAATGAGCTTGAGGAAATTAGAAATGAATCTTACGATAATGCAAGGATCTATAAGGAAAAGATGAAATAATTACATGATCTGAAGATAATAAAAATGGAATTTGAACATGAACATGAACAGAATGTTTTATTATAAAATACAGGATTGAAATTATTTCTTGGAAAATTGAAGTCTAAGTGGAAAGGGCCATTCAGAGTTATAAAAGTCTATCCCTATGGAGCAATTAATATTGAAGACCCCAAGACTAGAGGAATATTTAAAGTGAATGGGCATAGATTGAAACCATAGTTTGATGGTCAAAGACCAACTCTTAAAGAGACTGTAATGTTTGGTCACCCAGAATGAGATTGGGAATGTCGGGCTAATGACATTAAACCAAGCACCATGTGGGAGGCAATCTATATTTATTGTTGTTTAGTTTGCTTTTTAAGTTTGTTTTGTTTGAAATATTTTACATATATTTATGTTTAGGCCTTTATGAAGTCTGTGTATTTGAGAAAAATATTTAGAAACATATTTATTTACCAAATTTTATGAAAAAAATTAAGAATTTTTTGGATCAAAAATCGAAAAAGTGTATTTTTTGGAATTGGCACATGATGCGCCACAACGATGAAAATGACTAAAACTTGTCAAAAGATGTTTTTTGGAGGTTTCTTCTCCTTAAAACTCTTAAAAACCAAATCTTAAATGTAATTTAAGTGTGTAAATGAGGGAAAAACCACTAGATTTCAAATCGAACGGCTTCCCACTCCAAAAATGTTGTGAGATTTAGAATTTTCAATTGGAGAAAGTTTGTCAGTTTCGATGCCCATAAATTGCATGATTGAGTTCTAGTGAAGAAGAGGCTAATCAAAGAAAGAGGATTTGTGAATCGAGGATTCAACACATAAAATACTTGAGTGGAAGAGATTATTGCGCAAAGGCGTTGGGAAGTGCTTTGTTACACTACTGCCGATGTAATCGTCCCTGTGGTGAAAGGGTTTTATGCAAATCTTCATGGGATCAACCAAGGAACAGTATATGTGCGAGGCAGGTTTATGCAGTTCACTCCTTCAAGAATAAACAAGATGTTTATGATTGAGAGTGCGTCTATCTGCCACTACACAAATTTTACCCCTACGGGATACAATATGAATGAACTCTATTAGTACCTTATGGATGAAGATGCAAATTGGGAGACTAGAGATGATGAGAATGTAAATTTTTCCTCATCATTTTTAAATCCTGTTTCTAAGGCATGACACTTCTTCATTGCATCGAAATTACTGCATACTATAAAGATCAATAAGGTAACAAAGGAGAGCGCTATTTTAAATTATTGCATTAAAACCGGAAAGCCTATTGATATTAAAGCCATAATTGTAAATTTGGTTTTGGGTTTGATTGTGAATGGATCTTCAATTGGATTGGGACATCCATCCATTATTTTTCTAATTTGCAGTCAATTGCAAGTACCTTATGAAAGCTAGGAAAAAGTGCTTCTTACTTGGAAGCTAATGGATCGTGAAGTCTATTGCAACTGTATTGGAATGAGAGATGAAAATGATGTGAATGTATTGATTGATCAAGGATCTCACAATTCATCACGTACTCAGCCCTACTATAATTCTAATGCACTTTTGAAGAGAATCAAGAAGATAGAGAAAGAAGTGCAGAATCTTATGCATGTGATTGGGAATATTTCTGAAATGCTGGATCATCTGGATTGGAGAGTGAAGGAACATTTTGAACATACTAGGCGTATTGAAGATCGTTTGGTATGTATGTTCAAGAAACATTCTTGGATTGGAGAGGATTCAATTGATGAGTTTCCATATCGACCATTCTACAATCTGTATGTGCACTACCAATCGATGGGAGATATCCAAGGGGATGAGAGTGAAGAAGATGTTTGAACTTAATTTATGCACGAAACATTTTGTTTATTATTGTTTATTTTAGTTTGTTGAGTTGGATTATATTTCCTTTCTATTGTTGCACTATCTATGTTTATGCTTTGTATTTTAATGTTTAGATTTCAGTGTTAGGATGTTGGTTTGCTTTAGAACACTGAATTTGATGTTTGTTGGTTTGAAAATTGTTAGTTTGTATTAGCGCAAATTTTATATATAAATGTAAGTTTTGTGTTGATTGTGATATTTTGGTGTTAGAGTGATATCTATATATGCTTAGAAATGTTCATTTGAGTTAATTAGAGGTTGACGTAAGGCGGTATGGAGCAGATTTCCACAGAAACCAAAATCTGGTGAATTTAAGGTCTGGTGCATGATGCGACAATTTACAGAGCATTGGTGCATGATGCGCCAAAGACTAGAACACGCTAGATTGCCTAAAAAATTGCGATATCTCTTGGATAAGCTCCATTTTCACTGCTTGGGTCATATGCCACCTCTAAACCTTGACCTACAGCTTCTTATTGAGGACGATTTGGAAGTCCAAAAATCATAGATTTCATTTTCTCTTGGTAACAGCTTCACTTAAACTTAGAAATTTTTTATTTTCACCATGGATTTTTCCTACGTTATGGAAGATCCCAAATTTGGGATTTTTGATGAAAAAGCTTAAAGAAAACTCATGGTGAATAGTTTCATACCAAATAATCTTGCTTGAGAAGTTAGATTTTTGATTTAGTAATTTGTTTGGAATTTATTTGGATTTTCATAGAAATTCCAAAGGCTCCCCGAGTTAAGCGAGGAAGGCCGTCCGAAGATTTTGATTCACAAAGATTCATCAACTTCAAAGCCCAACATAGTTACAATACTCAAATGGAGAGCAAAAGATTGATCCAAGTACGAGCGTTTGCAAACTCGGGTAGCGAGATCGAAAGATTGATCCTCACCAAAAACTGGGAAAGATTCTGCTACTTCACTGCGGTAGCGATAGTCCCATGATTCGAGAGTTCTATGCTAATCTGAGATTCACTTCTGGTGACCACATATTAGTTAGAGGTAAACAAGTGGAATTGACTGCTGATCAGATCAATGCTTTTTATGGGCTGAGAAATGTATTTTTTGATGAGCATGCTGCGTTTGTGGTGACTGATTCATCAATGGATGAAGTGCTTGCCTTTTTGACTGATGGAAGAGGAGAGTGGAAGATTAAGAATAACAAGATATATAACTTCCTTGCTTCTATGTTTACTAGCTAGTCAGAGGTATGTCATCACTTTATTTCTGTTAGATTTTTGCCAACGAATCATTTTACCGATGTTACAAAAGATCGAGCTATATTGAACTATTGCATTCAAAACATGAAAGTAATAGATGTTGGTGCACTTATAGTTCATCATGCTCGAAGTATAGCGGTAGCTCTACAAATAGTGGTTTGGGATACCTGATACACCAAAAATATATGCATTTTTATACTCATATTTTATAATCATTTTGGTGATATTGCACTTTAATGGAAGATATTTTTGTGTTTTCTTATAGGTTGTTGAATTTTAGGACTTAAAGCAAAAAGGAAGCAAAAAGAATGAAATTTGGAGCAAAAATGAAGAAGTTTAAATTTATTCAGCATCGACGGCGCCAGAATGGGTGTCGATGGCTCCAATGTCGGTTCAACCCTTGTTTCTAGAAGATTTGATGAATTTGGTTGTGTTTTGAAGAGTTTTTGGAGGCACCTATTGGAGAACCGACTCTAGGCTATATTTGGGGCTAAAATTGATCAGAAAAATGACTCTTCCGAACATCTCATCGCCTCAATTCAACCTTCTACGCATCACACGTTATTCCATTTTTCATTCAACCATTTAGAGTCCATTGTTCTTATAATTTAGTGTATTGTGGTGAGATTAAGTGTGAAATCTTCTCTCAGAGTGTTGGAGAAGGAGAAAAGTGAGAGATTTCTTCTTTCTACATTTCCTAGAAGAGGCTACAAGGGATTTGCTTTGAGAAAGAGTTTCATATAATTATTGTTTGTTTATTAGTGTTGTATGAACTTTCTTTTATATATGAAATTTGTGTTTTTTTGTATCTTAATGAAGTCTGAGTAGATTCCTTTATCTTTCTCCCTACTCTGAGATATGGTGAAATGAAGAGATAATTCGGAGTAGTTTACTTTATCTTTCTCCCTACTCTGAGATATGGTGAAATGAAGAGATAAATTGAATGTGTAAATATTAAAATATAAAATAAATTATGATGATTTTTTAACTCCGAACTTAATTTACTTTTCGATTTGGCCAATTGAATTGCTAAAATATGTTGTGAAACATATGATCTGGGAAATGGAGTATGAGTTCTATAACAGAGTGAGGATCACACTTGATTCCATGAAGGAGAATTTCGTTCATGGAATTAAGTTCAAATAAATAGGGAAATATACTTTGTTAGGTGTAGAATTGGAGAATCTTTAGGGTGACAGACTAAAATTCCTAATTCGGTCTTAGTGTTCAAAAACTAAATCAAGAGTTAGCCTTCAGGTGAAGGGAAGTGGGAGCTCTGAAGTGGGAGCTAATATCCTCCTAGTCTAGCTACGGATTTAGGGACTAAACCTGGATTAGCCAATAATTTTCTATAACACTATGTCAGGGTAGAGAACTAAAACTGCTCTTATTTGGCAAAATACATATTTAAAGCATTTATCTCATCTCATTTTACTAAAATCTCGTTGTAGTGGGAAAGATGCTTTTTCACATAAGAAATCTTCATCACATAAACATAGTTTAATAGTTTAGTAGTTACTATTTAAAACTTTGCATTTCATTATTGTTATTAGTTAAATAATTTAGTTCTCATAATATCTCAACATTCGAAATTAGTGACAGTAATTTCATTTTGACTTTCTGTGAATTTCCTAGTAAATTTATCATTTCAAATTTAAACATTCCCCGTGGGATCGATATTTTTGGCTTAAATAGAAAGTTTTTTATTACTTGATAATGATACGTATACTTGCATAAAATCCCAACATTAATTGCTTAAAATTTTAATTTATAAAATATTGCATCAAGCTTTTAGCACTGTTGCATAGCAGAGTCAACTATATAGTTTTTACCCAATCATTTCACATCGTGATCAAGTTTTTGACACTGTTGCTAGGGAAGGTAATGGTAAATTAAATTGATTTGGTAAATTAAGAAATTTAGAGATAATTATATATATAAATTTAAAAAAAATTATATTAAAAAAATTCAAAAATCCAAAAAGAAAATATATTTTTTTAAGAGTATTTTTTTTAAGAAAGGGAACTACTCAGAATACATGAAAATTAAACAAAAATAAAATATTTGCATTGAAATTGAAGTCTTACAATAAAAACTTAAACTCAAATACAAAGTACATTATGTCTTCTCCCCAAGTAAACTTCTGGAGTTTCCTTTAAGCAATTTCCAAACTTTTACACACTAAAACACACTCACACTTACACTTAAACACAAAATAAGAAAACCCTAATTAATTATTTCTGCCCAATTGAAATTTTGAGACTCCAAAAGATCTCTAAATTTGACCAAATTCTTCTCATTTAATAGAAAACAAAAAATAACCAAGGGTCCAAAATTATTTAAAATTCAATGGATCTTCTAGAAAAGTAGTTTCTGACGATATAGCACCAATCTAGGGCGCTATAGCGCCAATCTGGCTAGATTCTAGCCCTATTATCACCAAGGGTGGCGCCATAGCGCCACCTATATTCACCCATTTTTGCTCCATTTTCCCCTCATTTTCTCAAAAATTCCATTCCAAGTACATGAAACCAAAAACATGTAAAATATCTTCCTTTAATGTGCAATATCATAAAAAATGTACATAAAATGCATATAAAATATCCAATAAAAATAGGTTATTTTTAGGTGGAACACAAGGCATCATAGTCCTCATCTTAGCACTTTGAGATCAGTGTAAGATCCTTTTAAATGGAGCAAGGCATCTGATTCTCTTCTTAGAATTTGTGGCTTTTTGAGACCCCCTTAAATAAAGCAAGGCATCCTAGTCCTCATCTTATCACTTTGAGATCAGAATAAGACCCCCTTAAATGGAGCAACTCATCTGATTCTCTTCTTAGCATTTGAGGCAGGTGTGAGACCCCCTTAAATGGAGCAAGGCATCCTAGTCCTCATCTCAGCACTTCAAAATCAGTGTAAGACCCCCTTAAATGGAGCAAGGCATCCAATTCTCTTCTCAACATTCTAGGTAGGTAAAAAACCCCTTAAATGGAGCAAGGCATCCTAGTCCTCATCTCAACACTTCGAGATCAGTGTAAGACCCCCCTAAATGGAGCAAGGCATCTTATTTTGTTCTCAGCATTCAAGGCTGGTGTGAGACCCCTTAAATGAAGTAAGGCATCCTTGTCCTCATCTCAGCTCTTTGAGAATGGTGTAAGACCCCATTAAATGGAGCAAGGCATCTGATTCTCTTCTCAACACTCGAGGCAGGAGTAAGAACCCCCTTAAATGAAGCAAGGCATTCTAGTACACATCTCAGCACTTCGAGATCGGTGTAAGACCCCCTTAAATGGAGCAAGGCATCTTAGTCCTCATTTCAACATTTCAAGGCAGGTGTAAGAACCCCTTAAATGGAGAAAGGCATCATAGTCCTCATCTCAGCACTTCGAGATCTGTATGAGACCTCCTTAAATGGAGCAAGGCATCTGATTCTCTTCTCAGCATTTGAGGCAGGTGTAAGACCCAGTTAAATGGAGCAAGGCCTCTTAGTCCTCATCTCAATAGTTCAATGCAGGTGTGAGAGCCCCTTAAATTGAGTTAGGCATCCTAGTCCTCATCTCGGAATTAGAGATAGATGTGAACCCCTTTAAGTGGAGTAAGGCATCTTATTCTCATCCAGCGCCACTTTTCACCTCTTGTGTTGGATGTGAGTCTCTATGCTTTCCTTCTTAATGTGACATTCTTCACACTTCTATTACCTTATGGGTTGGATATGAGTCCTCATTTTTTCCTTCCCAACGTAGCACTCTTTTTTCCTTACCAATCCTTGAGTTGGATGTGAGTCCTCATGCATTTCATTTCAATTGATCCTCTCCTTTTTTCTGAATTTAAAATTCCACAAAATTGCAAAAATCTAACTCAAAATCTAATTCACAATTAAAATCAAAATCAAAGTCATGATAGAAATCCAAAAAGAAATTTAAAAAAAATGAAGTCAAAGCAGATCAAACTCATCGTGACTATCAGGTCTGCAGTAAGGAGTCCGGATGGTTGCCATTATAAATTCATAAAGCACCTCTTCATGAGAGATAAGTGAACGAGGTTTCTTTCAAACTTGGTGGCTTGAATTCGCAGCTACAATTTAAAAACTCACTTATTATTTCCCTAGCAGAGACAATTCTCAATTACTTTTATGCTCTACACTAAGTGTGTTGGCCTAGGAGGTTGTGTTGGTTTTGTTGATTCCTTCAGTCAATGCCAATATGTGCGGTTTGCTTGTCCAGCACACCACACATATTTGGGGTCCATTTGTTGACCTCAATTTTGTTGAGGTCTAGTCTTTCTTTCTTAGAAGCCTAGGATCTAGTCTAAGACTTTCCTGTTGACTATCATAGAGGACTAGTGATGGAACCCTACCCATTAGAAACTCTAAAAACCTCTTTACTTTTCTTGGAGTTCCACATGCATGACTTTGACCTTTAGCACTTAGAAGGTTGAAACCAACATGGAGGAGCTCAAGGGGAGTCACCATAGGATTGTCAGGCCTTAGAGTTAGCCCTGGGTGGCTTGGTCTTGATATGGCTTTCACACACTTGAACTTAAAACAAACACACACATCACCACCTACGCTTAACACATTCCCCAATATTTTTGGAAACTCATGTGGGTGTCCCTAACCCTTAGCCTTTTGGCTAGGATGGCTAAGACCAACACATGGAGGATCCAAAATGGGCTCTCATTAATCTCATGTAATCAAAAGAGCATCATTATGATTAGCATCTTCATGACTTGTAATTTCACCAAAACACACGATTTTAACCTTCTACCCCCAAAATTTTCCAAAATTACAAATAACTTTGAAACCCTTAAATTTTCAAAATTGCCCAAATTGTCAATTCTCACCGAAGAATCATATCAAACTACCCCAAATCTTTCAATTTGACCAGAATACCCCATTTTCCTCAAAATTCCCCAAATGCACCCAAATTGCCCAATATTACCAAAATGCCCTTCTTGATCCAAAAATTCCTAAAATCTCCAAAGTCTCTCTAAAAATTCTCAAGATCAATCCTAACCACCCATTGTCCTTAATTGTACCCAAATCCACCAAAATTGGCCAAAATTCCAACATTTCCCCTAAATGCCTAAAGGCCCCAAATCATTCACAATTTTCACCAAATCCATCTCTAATACTCCCAAACTCAAGTTCAAACCCAATTTCCAAACCCTAAAGTCCAAATTCAAGCCAATCAAAACCAATCCTAAAATTAATTTCCACCAAAATCTCACAAAGTCCAAAGTCCACCAAAAATTCACCTTGAGCCAATTTCCACTAAATTGAACCCCATGAATTAAATTGGAGCTCTCCACATTGTGTCTTAAACGTCATCATCATGAATTAAAGACATCATAAGAATTCCACATGATTAATTTTCAAAAGCATGAAATTTAAATCAAAAGCTCAGATCAACCCCTCTTACCAAAATTCAAATTCCCATAAATTGAGCCCAATTTTAAACCTAATTGAAGCCCACATGACAAATTTTCATCTCATCATCCTTTTAATTAAAACCAGGTGTCATAGTCTTGCATCATGCATCCATGCTTCAAATCATCCATTTTGGGTCTCATGACTTTATCCCACCAAAATTTGATAAATCCTACATGCCTTTCTCATGAAAAACACCCCATGGCCCCATGCATGACATGAAGCCACCTATGGAACCATCCATGAGCCTTATATGGCTCATGCATATCAATTATGGAAAAAGAAGGGGCTTCTTTCTTCTCCCACCAAGCCTCTTGCCCAAACCCTAATCCAACCAAATTCTCCTTCCCATGCCAAACCAATCACTCAAAGCCCTATGGGGGTTGACCCAAACACTCTAGACACCTTGGTAAGGATCTTTACTCATTTTCAAAGGGTTAAAACATGGTTAAACCAACCAAACCGAACCCATGAATCGTTTTATGGAAAATTGAAATTATATATGCTTAGACCAAATTTGATCCACTTCTCCCTACACCTGACCTCCCACAGTGTGGAGGTGATTTCCCTTGGCTAGCCAACCACCTCACCCATCAAAAAATAGCAAAATTGAGAGGCCCCAATTAAGGAAAACCTAAAATTAAGCTCACCTAAGCTGGCTCACTACCATTGGCCATTGTGGCTCTTCTTCCCTCCACCTAAGCGGCCGCTTGACCACCATGGCTTGCTCTGGTGGTAGCCATGGCTCCCTCTATAAATTAAAAACCTCCTCACGGCCAAAGGGGACACACACACTAGCCTAGGTGAAGCCCTGCCAAAGTCACTCTAAACCTCCCCCCAGCCTTTCTAGGCATACTTCAATCATTTTCAGGCCATCTCTTCCACTGCTCAGCCTTAATGTTGAGCTCAAAATCTAGAGTATTTCACGGTCATACCACAAACCTCCACTAAAATTCTAATTCATACCTTCAAAAGCTTCCCCAAGTCACTCGAGGAAGTTTCCCATCAAAATTGGTCCTTTCCAAGCCCTCTAACCTAGTCCTAAACCAAACCCGAACCACCCCTTGATAGAAATCCTATAAAGACTTCAGCTCAGCTCAAATTGAAGCTTCGAGGACGTTCTCTAGCTCACAACAATCTTCAAGAACAAATTTAATCGAGGTTACACCTCTTGGATAATGATATGGACCAAAACTCCCAAACCTTAGCTTGGTTTAGGCTTTTGTGAAAGATATGTTAATTTCATATGCATGTAACCATATTGATGTGTTTGTCTTGATTAGATGAATGTATAGGAATGAACCACACTTAATTTGGTAAAGTATCAGGCAATATCTAGAGGTTTTAGTGTGGACATCTCTCAATTTGAGTCTCATGGGAGTGATGAACGGATGCCGTTCGTTTTTGCGTGTATTGGATGGATGATTGAGATGATGTCGGATGGGAGAGCGGTGCATAAAGTATGCAATTTGTGGAAGCTGACATAGATGATGGTAGCTGACCCGATCAACAATTACATAGTAATTTAGCTTCCAAAAGATGGCCAAAATCTTAACCCAATTTATATTTAGTGGCTAGTGTGCAAAATTGATATGTTATAAAATTTAGAATTTTTTATTAATAGTTTACACACAAGGGGTACTACGCAAGTATACACATCATTTTAAGTACTATAGAGCTTTTTTTAAAACTCTGAGTATCGATCCCACAGAGAAGCAAGGTAAGAAATCCCTTAGGTTAATTCTAGTCTAATACTATCTTACCTTAGTTTAGAGTGTCAATTAAAGGGATTTTTCTAATAAATATTCCTAAATTAAAATATTAAATCTAAGGTCTAACAACCACTCCTAAATGAATATATTAACTCTAAAGATAACCCTTTCTGAATGAATTGATTTGGTGAGTTTTGAGATATAAAAACTACTATTCTTATGTAGTGAATTAGATAATGTTTAGGAATGAGATACATAAAATTTAATATAGCTAATGAAAATAGGAGAAAATCTCTTTTTTACCCTCTTTCGAGTGCATAAAGAATATTGGTTAACTGAAAGTTGATTCCTTAACATCCAGATTCCCCTATCAAAACTAACTAGTCAATCACCCTAGCGTCCCACAGTTGAAACTCAGTGTTAAGGTATGAAGCCTTAATTCAAATTGATAGGAAACTAGCCCGTCACCCTATAAACAACTAATTTACACTTGTTAACAAATATTTCCATAATATTTCATTTAACTACATGAAATATTGTAGTGTGTCAAATAGGAGAAAATCTATTCTTAACCCTCTGTCAAGTGCATAAAGAACATTGGTTATTCCAGAGTTTGGTCCCTAAACCCGTGGTTAGGCTGGAAAGATACTAGCTCTCACTATAGAGTTCCCACTTCCCCTCACATGAGGGCTAAAATCTCATTTTAGTTTCCGAACATCTCGACCAAATTGGGGATTTTAGTCTATCACCCTAAAATCTCCAATTCAACGCCCATCAAAACTTCATTCCCTATTCATTTGCACTTAATCTTAGGGACTACATTCTCATCAATGAGGCTAAATATGATTCTTACTATATTGGAACATAGCTCATTTCAGGTCACTATGCTTCATAATAGATTTTAACAAATCAATTGGCCAGATCGATAAGTAAATTAAGCGTAGAGTTTGAATCATCTCATTGAAAATTAAAACATATTCTAACATGCAACCCAAAATCCTAAACATGAATCCTACTCATTTCAAAACAAAAGTAAAAGGAAAACAACGACATAACATACTCATGCCACTATTTCCTAATAAGAAGAAAGAGTAAGAAACACAAATCACAAAGCATAACAAAAAACAACAGAAAACTTCATTACATCAAAACAAATCTACTAGATAATTGCTTACAAAAATCATAAAATAAAGAAAAACACAATAGCTTTTTTCCCTTGAAAGAAAGATGAAGAACTCTCCAATAAAGTTTTCGGTTGATTCATGCAATGCTAGTACAATTCCTTACATATTCTGTCAAAACCCCCTCTCCAATCTCTCCAAAAAAGGTAAAAATCTCTCCAAGCATTCCTCTATACACTCATGCCAAAACACTCTCTAAAAATCCCTCCTCTAGACTCCCATGAGAGGCGTCAAGCCCCTCTTTTTAAAGAAACACAAAATACCTCTTCATTCCACCTCTTAACTCCAAGAGACACACCATTTCATACAAAAGTCATTCCAAGCATCTAGATTCATTTAATTACTCCATGGGGCGTGCAAGTTTCTTGAAATCTTTCAGTACATCCTAGAATAGCCCAAAAGCGCCTAAGAACCGCTCCTTAACCATTTTGGCACCTACGCTCTAGTTTCGGGTGCCTAGGCACCATCTTCTCTATTACCTAGCACCTAGGCACCATCTTCCAGGTAGCTTCACCGTTTCACCCTATTTTTCCCTAATTCAACTCTGTTGCGCCCCGTTTCATCTTCATTTTGCTCCAAATTGTTATACTTACAAGATAAGCAAGACAATAAATATTCTTTAAAGTGTAATTTCAGTCAAAAACATGTGATAAATATAAAGTAGAACAATCATAAAAAGACATTGAAATGTTCCAGATCAAAATTTTCTTTCTCGCTCATTTTGACTCCAAATTGCACCATTTTTGCTTCATTTTTTTTTCCAAAAGTCCATTTCTTATACCTGAAACTAAAACCATGAAAAATAAACATTTTTAAAGTGTAATTTCATTAAAAATGAGCATAAAAGGTATATGAAAAAGTAGGTAATTTTTAGGCGTGTCAAATACCCTCAAACTTAAATGTTATTTGTCCTCAAGTAATGCTTAGCATTTAAAGCTAAAATTGCTAGCTTGTGGTTGTGGGTTTCTTTTATATGACCTAAAATTTTGTTTTAGAAATGTTATAATTAAATTTAAAAGAATTTATAGTAAAGTGGATGATATCTAAAGTATCAGAACATTTAGTATTAAATTTAAAAATACTAACTTTCTCTTTAATTCAAACTTAATTGAAATTTTTCCAAACTTACGATTTTTAGAAAAATATTATTTTTAGAATTTATGAATTCTATATTAAAAATAACTTTTACTAATACTTTCTGACATTAAGAATATTATTGATCTTAAGTTTTCTTCCTTAAAAAGATTCAAGTGAAATAAATTTTTATTTAGGTCCTATTCCTCAAGCTTCTCGTCCATTTTTCATACTTTTCTTTTATTTTCTTTTCTTATTCTTTTTCTTTTTCATTTTATTTTTAATTTTCATTTTCTTTTTCTTTTTCTTTTAGGATTTTTTTAATCCTTACTTCTTTTTAGGTGAAGATTACTATATCTGAATAGACCTTTAATGATTTTGAATTTCACTATCCCTTTTCCAAAGTTAAAAATTTATTTTCTTTCCTTAACTTGAAATCTAGTAATATTTTTTGAAAAAGAATTCTCATAGATCTAAATCTTTTAGGAAGTATTGTTCTGAAAAAAAAAAATTTTCAAAAATTCAATTCTTCCTACTATAAATAGTAAAATCATTTCTCTAATCTTTTTTACTAAATATCTTAACTTTAGTTTCATCCTTTTTACTAACTTTTTTACTAAGTTCCTTTATATCATTTCTAAAAGTCAAAATTTTAGTATCATAAAGATAACCCCATGTACCAGGTCATTTAAAATGTGATTGAATTACATACAGGCTACTAAGGACAAATAAAGTTTTAACTTTAAAATTTATTTTTCTTCCTCCACCCAAACTTAAATTTTTAAATATTTTTCAATCAATTCCATAAAATTAAAAGGAATAAAAAGTAAAATTTGAATCTACTAGCTCCTTCAACATTCTATTAAATTCATATACATGCATAATTAGGATAAAATGACTGCAGGAGAAAGTAAATCTAGCCTAAAACATGCTTGCAATAATATTAAACTAAAAGGAAGTATACTAAATTGGAAATTTATTTGTCTTCCTTCCCACAAATTTGATTTTTAACATGTATAAGATTAAGTACAAAAAATATGAGTAGGAAGAAAAACTGTTTAGAAATTCTATCAGCCACACATGTCTATCAGAAATATATACAATTATTAATCAGGATAGAAAACATGTAGCAGAAAGTAAATCTAGACTAAACATCCCATAATGAAATTGACTAAACAAAAGTCTAACTAGCATAACAGGTATCAACATAAGAATATTAAAATGTTCTTCAAGTTCTATATGAAGTTGTAACACAAAAACAAACATAAAACTGAAACACAAACATTAATATATAAATGAGATCAATTCTCCCTCCATCTCATCAGACCTTAATTTGTAACTTCTAATTTTCTAACAGAATCACTTTATTAACTAATTTGGTACTCTTAAAAGATTTTAAAGAGTCTAATTCCATGGACAGGATTATCCCTGATTTGTTATCTCGCAAGCACCAACTTCAGGCATCAATTTATCCCATTAAGTATGCACCTCAAACAGTTATAAAGCTAGTGGAAGATCATCCTCAGGTTATTCTCCAACCGATTTATGGAACCAAATTAAAGAAAATAAGTTTAGATAAAGGAAGTACTAAAATTTAGATAGACATGTTATACATCCAAACTCATAATGTCTATAGTTAATCCTCAAGTCGGGTTTAGATCTAAGTTATAATATACTTGTTAATCCACTATTACCAGAGAACAAACATAAGTGTAGTCACAACTAAAAATTTTGGAAGCATCTCACTCATGACACAAAAAGATCAAATCAATCTACTAACAATCCAAACATCTACCAACATAAATCAAATAGATCAATCCACACAAAAGCAAACACGACACAACACAAACAATCACAACTCATGAACATGCTAAATCAAACCACACTGATAAACATGAGTTGTCAACCACGAAGCACTTAGTTTATCATCGCTTGCCTGATAAAGGATTTCCTCCACAAACAAATTTCCATTCAAGTAAACATTGATCAATCACCAAGTCTTTTCCAGATCCTGGGACTCCTACTAAATCCTCACATTTTAGTTTGTCTTTTAATTTTTCAAATTGATTCTGATTATTATTTTTTGAGTTTCTTTCTAGATCCAATATTCTTCTACCGGTATTCTCAATTTTCATATTAATATCATCTTTAAAATTTATAAGAAATGGATCTCTAGATGATAAATCTAGGTCTCTTAAATTTTTATTTAGATTTTCCCTAGATGATTCAGATTCTAGATCAAATTCCACTAGGTTATTCTTTTGTCTTAAGTTATCTTCTAATTCTTTCCATTGATATTGAGTAAATGATGGAGGCAAACTTTCTATAATTATCTTAATTGAGGAAATATGTTTTTCTAATTCCTTAGGAATTTCTTTCATTGGTCTTTCAATCTCCTTATCCTCATTTTTCAACTCAAACATCTTTTGAAACATATCCTCCAATTGACTTCTAATTCATAGTTCAATATCTTTATCTTGCTCATCATTCTTC
The DNA here is from genome assembly GCA_002079205.1 of Phalaenopsis hybrid cultivar. NCBI lineage: Eukaryota > Viridiplantae > Streptophyta > Magnoliopsida > Asparagales > Orchidaceae > Phalaenopsis > Phalaenopsis hybrid cultivar. The sequence continues at coordinate 360,619 of JXCR01142719.1, forward strand.
TCTTTAGGGTCTATCTCAGGGTTACTAAGCAAAATATCTAGAGGTTAACTATTAATTTCATTAATGATCTACCCCAGTTGATTTTCTAAATTTCTAATTGCGACCCCTTGACATTTCAGTTGACTCTCCATTTGATTCACATCCTCTTCTAACAATAATTCTTCATTTTGTATGTTTAAGTTATATTGAGGATGATTGTTAATTGAGTTAATAATCTACCCAGTATGGTTTTTTATATTCTTTATAATAGCCTCTTGACTTTTCAACTAATTTTTCATTTGATAAACAACCTCTCCTATAGACATCTCCTTCTCCTCGTATGGTAGGTTAGAGTTAAATTCAAAAGGGAAAGAAGGTCCAAATTTATAATTATCCTGATTATTCCAATTACTTAAAGGATCATTTTGATTGTGATTCCATGATTGGTTTCCTCCTTCATAATTGTTATTCAAATTAAAGTTGGAAGAATTCACTCAGCCTTGGTTGTCATAATTGAAATAAGGGTCAGTCGAGTGATCATCTATCTCATCAATATTTTCAAAATAGTTAGTGTCAATCATCTATCCAAATGAATCAATATTTCCAAATTAATTACTAGTGAGCCTCTAGCCTAGGCAAACCTCATATAATATTCTAAGAATAGGAGAACACGTTTTGCTTTATTAAATGAACTAACTTTGAAAATTCCCAATTTTTTACCAAAAATAATTATTAAAATTAAATTTAAAAAAAACTAGAAAATTGTGAATTCTTCTCTGATGTTTTAATTGGCCCATGAGTAGGGTAACACCAAAGTTTCAAAGTTATTTGAGTTAAATTGGTTAAATTATGAACTGAAGAACCTTAAGGATAAAAAGTTAATCATGGAATTTTATGCCTAAATCAAAATTGAAGTCATGTCATAAAGGCAAAGAGTAACTTTGATCATAATAAGCTCTCTTGGTTGATTGAAAATTAAGGCATAAAAGGTAGAAACCAATTCATACCTTTCTCTATAAAAGGGTAAATTTGTAATTCTCTAAATTGTTGAAGTTTTGAAGTTAATTAAAGTCCAATAATTCTAATGTGAGAGGCTTGAATTAGGAAGAATCATACTGACTAATAAAAGGCTCAAATCAATGGTTCAATGGAAATTTGATTTTGTTTAATTAAAATCACTTTCATTCTTTCCAATATTCTCAATTTATAAGTCCACCTTTAAGACTCCTAAGAGCTTAGTAGAGAACTTGATTTGATCTGGAAATCACTTAATGAGGTTTAGAAAAGAGATAAGATCAACTGCAAGTTTCTCTTAAACATTACAAGGTCAATTTTAGGAGTGGGTATGAACTCCTTATTAACTTAACTTACTTTAAGGGTGTTTACCCACATAATTTATCAGCCGTAACGTTAAATGACTAGTTTCCCTCCTCATGGGTTTATTAAAACGTCAATGTTCACTGAGCATAGGTTAGAACATTTCAACTAAAATTTAACTTATCCAGATTGATTAATTTAACAATATAGCGAAACAAAAAATGAACTTCAAATGATCCGAGAGATTCTAAGGTTTTGTGGGGTTTATCTTTTGGACTCTATTGCAATATTTATGATATTTTAGAGGACACTTAGGATTACTAAGATTTGTTTAAGAAAATCATTTGAAAAATACAACCACCACCAAAGTCAAATTAAATGAACTTGAAATTCTTAAGGACCCTCCATAATATAACTTGGGACCCGTTAAATCACTTAAATCAACAGAAATGGCCTACACTACTTATCCTACATTAATAACCCAATGCACAAGGACTTGAGTTTTCTCAAAGGTATTCAAGTCCTTGTGATTAGTTAGGGTTATTTGGTTTTTTGCCACATATGGATTATCAAACTGGTGTAAGTCTGAAGTATGGGTGGCTAGGGTAACGACAACATTGCTTATGTGTGCTCAAACGAGGGATACTAAGTGGGATTATTAGAATATTATCTCCTACCTCAAGGACCTTCAATGAGGGGAAAGGACAAGAACCGATGATACTATTCACCGAATCTTGGTGGGATTGTTGTTCCCGATACTCTTAGGTTGTCAGTAGTCCTAGCTTGATAAGAGTGATTTGCCTGTGGACTACACTACTTTACATAATATTTACAAAAAATAAAAAGATAAGATTTATTTTTCTTGTTAAAGTGAACTCTGCATGAAAATTTTAAACAACAACTTTTGCATAAAAAAATTAAATAATTTTTATAAAACTTACAAAGGTTCACGACTAGTCCCTTGGATCGAAGCTAAGGACTACTCTCTATAGATGGTCAAGTTAGTAGCTCTTGTCCAAGGTCGGGAAGCACAAAGTCCAGCTTTAAGCCCTCTCCTTCACTGATGCCTTACACTTAGTCCTGGTCTTCCATATGCGACTATGGGTTTTGCTTTATTTGTTCATATTTTTGCTACAACTTGTTTTGCTACTTTTGTGTACTAGATTTTCCTGCTTTCTTTTTCCAAAATTTATTTAATTTTTTTTGCAAATATATTATGCTTTATGATGCTAAACATGATGCGGTTGCGGAGGCCAAGGTATGCATTTATAGTTTATGTACTATAATTTTCCTATTTACCTTACAAAATTTTCTGCTTGCATTTATTTACTTTATATGCAAAACTAAACCAAAATAAAAAAAATGACAAAAGACACTTTCAAAATATAAATACACTTTTAAACTTATTGAATGCCTTTAAATCACTTCTTTTGGATTTACGAGGATTTCTCGGATGAGATAACCAACGCTTCCTAATAAGAATTCTCTGGTCTAAATGAGCTTGAAAACTCCTTTAGACTAAGTAATTCAAAAGAAAATAGTGATGCCGAAATGAGGGAACCGTGGGATCCTAAGAGGCGTTGCTCTAATGAAATTAAATTTCCCTCAGATAAAACTTTTAAACAACAATAATAACAAAACCAAACTTTGACACCAAAACTCTGAAACATAAAACCTCAAACCAAAACATTTTAAACCTTGAAACTGCTACTTCAACAAGGAGCTTGGAGCTAACACATTGGGCAGCATGACAAGGACATACAGAAGAATATCTTTGAGAGAGAAAACGGGTTTACACCAACAAAATTTTTCTTTAGAATTAAATGACAAGTCATAGGACTTCGAGGTAGTCTGTCTAGCACGACGTAAATCCTCAACCTATCTTTAAGCTCCTACACAGTCATGTTGAGCAGTATAAGTCCTAACTCTTTTTAGATTTCGAGCTTGTCAATTGGCATGAAATAAATCCTCCCATCTTTTTAGGCTATTTGGATGATTAGAATCATGGGAATGTAAGCCTTATATAATAAAACTGACAGGATAAAACATTGATTAATATCTTTTCAAAATTGAAGCCAAACCGTAGGATAGTTTGAGATGTCGGTGAGGTTCCCCTTAGGATTTATGACATCTCCTACCTTTCTTCCTTTGGATTTAAAAAATAACTACTCTCATTTTGAACCATTCTCAGTTGCTTTTTCCATGTGCGGCCTTGAAAACCCTAAACTTTGAAAATCCTGAAGACAAGTACCTCTGATCTCAATCAAGAGTTTTCTTAGGTGACTTTGGTTGTGTGAGCTGTAACCCAGATAATATAAACTCTATCTAATATTTTAAATTAGATAGGATAACTTATCAGTCAACATAAAAAGTTCACAAACCAAAACAAATGTCATGAATTTTTTATTTTATTTAATCAAGCTTAGTTATCAAGTATTTTGTCTATCCTTGGGATGGTGCATCACTTGTAGTGTGATATTTGATTATTTAATTTATTAAATATATGAGAACAGTTCAGTCTCGTATTTTCAAAATTAAAATACTTACTATATATATATATANAAGTAGTTCCTAAAGCCTCTTTAAAGCTTTCATTAATATGCTATAATTTCACAAAGAACACCTAAAAAAGCATAAATACGAAAAAATAATACAAAAAATTTCATGAAAATATGGACAGTTTTTTTCAAAATATAGACAGGTTTTTTCAAAATAATATTTCGCTCCAACTATAAGGTCTTAAGTTCAATGGCTTAACAAATGAGTATGTGCATAAGTTTAAAAAAAAAAGTTCCACTTGAATAATGAAAAGTAAAAGAAAATTAAATAATAAAAAAAATCTAGCCACATCAAAAGGTATATTGTATTAAATATCAATTTTCAACTATTTTAATTTTTTTTTCATTTTATTTTGCATAATAATAAAAATGTCATATTGAGTGGTAATTAGCACCTCACACTATCCATGTAATCTCTAAGATAATTAACTAAGTTAAAATTTTCTTCGATAAGTCTTCTCTCTCATCTAATCATAAAGAGTTAATTTTTTATGTTATAACATGGTTACAAAAGTATTTTGTTTGAAATAATATTTATTTTAGCTATGTTGTAGACATAATAAATTTAATTTTTTTACAAAATTTATTTGTAATCATTTTCATATAAGAAAAAAACTATTATACATTGAAGACATTTGTGTTCTACTATCCATGCTTAGTATTTATGATGCTCAAATATAGAAGCATAATTTAAATTTAAATTTTAGTTGAATTATGAAACTTTCATCCTATTTTATCAAACATAGTAATAGGTATGGGATGTAAGAGAATAAAATAGATAAAAGGACTCCTGCAATCTATAAGTATGTTCAATCTCACTAAATGGTTTAAGGAACTTTCTTAAGTAATATGCCAACGATACATTTAAGACATTTGTGTTCTACTATCCATGCTTAGTATTTATGATGCTCAAATATAGAAGCATAATTTAAATTTAAATTTTAGTTGAATTTGAATTAGATTTAAAATGCATAAATGGATATGATAAAAAATAGTTCATTTTCTTTGAACATTTATATTCATCACCCTAATACCTTTAACTTAAGAAGAGGCAAGATTTATGAATAATTTTTTAAAATAAAAAATTAATTAATTAACAGTACTATTAATTAAAAATTAGTTAACAACATTAGTAATAAATAAATTAATTAATTAATTAGTATCACTATTAAATAAATTACAAGTTTGCATCAACACAACTTAATTAATTAATTTATTAGATCACCTCTAAATTCTTTAATGTCATAATCATTAAAAATATTAAACATATAGCTAATATTTTTAAATCATTACAAACTAAATTTCTAAAAAATAATTTTCAAAAAAATATTTTAAACCAATTTTTCTAATTCACTACTAATATTTTTTATAAAAATCCATAACTGATTCTACACATCAAAGTCACCACAAATTAAATTTGATAATTATTTTCTCAAAATTTCTATGAACAAACATTTTTAAAGTAAACTGTGATTATTTTTTTTTAATTTATTTAAAATCATAACATAACCAATTTGTATTTTAAATATAAAATATATTTAACACACCTAAATATAACTTGTCATAAAACAATATCTAAAATTGAAGTTCAATTTAACATTGTCCCTCAAACATGTACAACATTAACAAGATATAATATAAATTAAGTACATTCTTTTATTAAGAATTAAATTTAATTACTAAGACAAGAAAAGATTAAAAAAAAGATATTAGGATGAGAAAAAAATAGTGATTGGGAAATGACTTGAAATTAGATAAAATAAATTCATATCAATAGTTGATGGATTACTCAGGCTTTTGATCTATGGATGAAATGAATTTGTGGGCTTTTTGGGGTCGAATTGAGCAAGTAAAGACATTGGAGCAATCATTTTTACTAGAAAAAATGCAAAAGTGAAAAAGAGAAGAGATAGCCATAAGTTCACTTATTATACCCAATGACTGCATGGATATATTAGGGAAAATTTTTCTCTAAACATTTTAGTTGAAAAAAATTTCTTCATAAAGTTTTTCAAAAATTCTTGATTCTTCCTGTTAGAGTCTTATATGAAAGGAAGAAAAGTACATTATATATGAAACTTTCATCTTATTTTATCAAACATAGTAATAGGTATGGGATGTAAGAGAATAAAATAGATAAAAGGACTCCTGCAATCTATAAGTATGTTCAATCTCACTAAATGGTTTAAGGAACTTTCTTAAGTAATATGCCAACGATATATTTTACATCTCAAATTGCCCCCAAAACAACTTTAGAGCTTCACAAACTCTCTTACATTCTAATCATGATTAATAGTTATATATGTAGGAGAGATTACGCTTCCTACTATATTTTGCTCAAAATATTTTCTAACTTAGATCTTTTTGACGTAGTCTCAACAAATGAGCGAATTTTTTTCTTAGGCTTGCTTAGAATAAGCCAAAAGGATGACATTAATGAGGCACACTTAGCCGTGATCGGTGCATCACGGTGGTTGTCCAGCACCGCTCTGCATCCGGACAACGCACGCAAATTAGGGTTGGTTTATTTTATCTTTTTTAACCACATTTTGAGCCCGTCTTGGGTCTGACTACACGCTTTGATGGGAACGATGCGACTACCTTGCGAAGATAGGGGCGTCCCGTGTCTCGCCATATTGATTTTTGGATTCCATATTTACCACCGCTTTCTATTTCTATAGCGGATGGTAATTTGCGAATGATGGGTTATCTACACGCATGCCACATAATTCTTATCTCTTTAGCAAACTTTAATATGTATTACATAAATACGTAATAGGCAATTTACACGCATATTGTAGAATTCTTATCTATTTAACTAACCACATATGGATTATCAAACTGGTGTAAGTCTGAAGTATGGGTGGCTAGGGTAACGACAACATTGCTTATGTGTGCTCAAACGAGGGATACTAAGTGGGATTATTAGAATATTATCTCCTACCTCAAGGACCTTCAATGAGGGGAAAGGACAAGAACCGATGATACTATTCACCGAATCTTGGTGGGATTGTTGTTCCCGATACTCTTAGGTTGTCAGTAGTCCTAGCTTGATAAGAGTGATTTGCCTGTGGACTACACTACTTTACATAATATTTACAAAAAATAAAAAGATAAGATTTATTTTTCTTGTTAAAGTGAACTCTGCATGAAAATTTTAAACAACAACTTTTGCATAAAAAAATTAAATAATTTTTATAAAACTTACAAAGGTTCACGACTAGTCCCTTGGATCGAAGCTAAGGACTACTCTCTATAGATGGTCAAGTTAGTAGCTCTTGTCCAAGGTCGGGAAGCACAAAGTCCAGCTTTAAGCCCTCTCCTTCACTGATGCCTTACACTTAGTCCTGGTCTTCCATATGCGACTATGGGTTTTGCTTTATTTGTTCATATTTTTGCTACAACTTGTTTTGCTACTTTTGTGTACTAGATTTTCCTGCTTTCTTTTTCCAAAATTTATTTAATTTTTTTTGCAAATATATTATGCTTTATGATGCTAAACATGATGCGGTTGCGGAGGCCAAGGTATGCATTTATAGTTTATGTACTATAATTTTCCTATTTACCTTACAAAATTTTCTGCTTGCATTTATTTACTTTATATGCAAAACTAAACCAAAATAAAAAAAATGACAAAAGACACTTTCAAAATATAAATACACTTTTAAACTTATTGAATGCCTTTAAATCACTTCTTTTGGATTTACGAGGATTTCTCGGATGAGATAACCAACGCTTCCTAATAAGAATTCTCTGGTCTAAATGAGCTTGAAAACTCCTTTAGACTAAGTAATTCAAAAGAAAATAGTGATGCCGAAATGAGGGAACCGTGGGATCCTAAGAGGCGTTGCTCTAATGAAATTAAATTTCCCTCAGATAAAACTTTTAAACAACAATAATAACAAAACCAAACTTTGACACCAAAACTCTGAAACATAAAACCTCAAACCAAAACATTTTAAACCTTGAAACTGCTACTTCAACAAGGAGCTTGGAGCTAACACATTGGGCAGCATGACAAGGACATACAGAAGAATATCTTTGAGAGAGAAAACGGGT